>JAFBJR010000905.1:7596477-7755528 GCA_016785285.1 Brachirus orientalis
TTTAGTAGTAGTTATAGTTAGTGGGTTCCATCACATAGGATGTGTAACCACTGAGTTTGTGTGCGCGTGTGTACCTGGTATTCCTTATGTCTGTTTGCAATGTCACATGATAGGGACTTGTCTTCCTTATAGGGACAACAATCAGGTCCCCATAATGTAAATTATTACATTTTAAGGTGACAACATGTTTTAAAGTTAGGCTGAAGGCAGGGTTAGGATTAGGTCAGTTGTAATTATGGTTAGGGTTAGAGTAAGTCTCCAGGAAATGAATGTAAGTCAATGAAATGTCCTCTGAAGTCAAGGAAACTTGTGTGTGTGTGTGCTGTACAAATGTGTTTGTCATCTCCTACAAATGAATCTCAAGGCAGAATAAATTGCTGTCAATACCATGTATGACAGTGTGGACTATCACTGTCATCTCCTAGTGCTACAAAGCCACCTAAGTAGCACCAAATACAATATTACGTACATACTGTACTTGGAGAGTAGATGAAAACCCAAACACAGATAATTTGCTCGAGCTTATTTTCTCTCAAACCGATGCCTGAAACAGCAAACACTGCAACAAGTTCACCCAATCGGTATTTATTCCTATTACAGGCCACTGCTGTAGTTTATTAAAAAAAGAGAATATCACCACCTTTTTTTATAAATGCCTCACATTAAACTGCATATCGTTTGGGCCATTTCCCCCATTTTTTACATAATGCCCAATCTTCCAGGCATTAATATATATCTGCATTTGTTCTGCAAGTCATAAATTATTACTGGAAATACCACTGTGAACCATGTTTTAAAATTCCTGCTCACAGTGGGATTGTGATAGTAAGAGATGATACTGTGCTGCTTTGAGATCATCCTATAAGATATCTGGGAAATTGACTTTTGCTAATCTCTTCTTTATACCTCAGCTGCCAGCCCCTGATACAAGAATATTTAGTACTTTTCCTTGTTTCGTCATCTAAGCAAGAAAAATCTAAAAAGGATTTTCCACTCTATGAACAGTGGCTAATACATACTGACTTTTGAGTCTTTTTTGGAAATTCCAAGTCAGTTGAGATAATTGTTTGTAGCATGAAAATGTCAGTCATCCCAAAAAACTTCCCTAATGCCAAGAGATGGATATTTCTCCTTGCAGTCTCCAACCAATGGTAATGATAATAATAATTGTAATATAAGCACGGTGAAAGTAGGGAAATATGGAATAAAAGCGTTTAGTTTAATTTGGCAATTTTGAAAAGTAACATAGTCAGAGCCTCAGTAAAAAAATGTATTTCACAAGTGTTTATTTATGTATGTTTTTTTTTATTTGTTCTGTTCAGTTTTAGGGTTTTAGTCAAAAGATCTGAAAGCAGAAAAGCCCACTGGAAATGAAGCTAGTGCTGTTACATTATAAAAAGAGTGAGACATTAATATGCTCTCTTTCATACAGTATACTGCAATATAATGCTGTCAGCTATAAGTTCAGCTTCTGATCAATAAAACTTAAGCATTTGTGGGTTTACAGGACTGTGTATGTACACCAAGGAAGACTTGAATACTAATAAATGATAAAACTTTCCACATAGGTGACTCCATTTGTCTGAAGAGGTTATTAGTTGGACTACTTTCCCAACTTGAGGAATTTGGCGGGTTGTTTATCAGTGGAAGTTGTAACAGTGATAATTAGTGCACTTGTTATGTCCTTAAATTTACTTCCTGGTTCTTCAAACACCAGTTTTATTTTGTTTCCTTGAAACATTATGTGGACATTTTACTGTATGTGCCTCTGTAAAAGCTAGAATGCTAGAATATTTACTCCATTTTTGTTCTCATTATTTTTGGCTCCAGTTAAATTCTTTGGAAGGCTATGGTGTACAGTCACAGTGAGACACTGAAGTATTAAGTCAGAAAGAAGCAAAAACAACACAGTTTGCAGATTTCACAGTAAAAATCTAACATCTAACTGTTTTTCCAAGTTCGATTTTCTGTTGTTACATTAAAACCTCATCCATAGAAGCTTACTTTCAATCAAATCAAATAGTTTGAATTACTTTATATTCATAAACGGCAACTCATAAAAAGGTTCAATCATGCTGTTGGAAGAGCATAATGTTTTTACCTGCCTAACATCAGGTGTGTGAGGGACACAATTCTGTGTTGGCTTGGTCAGATTGAGGCATTTCAGGTAACAGAGGTGCTTTGTTTATTGTTTTTAAGCATGGCAAATCATTCAGTCTGTTGATAAAGCTACTTCACACTAAAACACTGTCCTTATAACTGGTATGACTGAAATGAAAAGACTAACCTTAAAAAGAAACTTTGGGCTTGTGTAAAAGGGTTTCCCTGACTGATGCCCTGGCTCAGTCTTTAGATCAGCTGCAACAGCAGCCAACAGATCCTGAGTTCAAACCTGCATTTATGCTTGTCATTGAAGATAGTGCCATGGCAACTTACAGTGACAGTGGTTATACCATTGAAATAGGTGGGATCAAGTTTTTCAGATGTGTGTATTACACTTTTTTATAGTTTGTAAGGATTCATCATGTGTAGTTCACAATTTGTATTGTTAACATTTATTTTTAAATAATTACATTAAAAAAATATACTGGTTGTCACTAACATATATAAAGAGTATAGGCGTAGAAAACTACTCCAGTGCAAAGACGACTCCTGTGTATGTAAGTCTATGAGAACATGACACTAATTCTCATTTAATTTATAACATCAGCAAACATTAGTGTGGGGAGTTAATGATCTGTCTTCAGCACAGCACAATGTCCATTTTGCTAATTAGGCTTGCATTTAGAGAAAAGAATGATATAGCTGGGATTATTTTAGAGCATGGCTGTGGTGCGATTAGAAAAAGATATCAGGCACAGTGAATAAGATCAGTAAAATCTTCACTTGCTTCACCCTCTCATCCAACTACAGTTTTCCCTGTTTAAAAAAAAAAAGAACAAAATTTAAAATGGCAATTCACAAACTGACTGGTAAAGTCAGTCATTGGTTATTTGTCCTTTGAGCTTTAAGGCTTTCAAAAGAATTTAGTTTAAGGTGGGGAAAGCTCTAGGTCATGATTTATTATTAAATAATATAAAACCCAGTGCCTGCCACTAGCATGAGATCAATTCCAAAAGTTTGTTGCCATCCACCATCTAAGTTTCTACCCCAGCCTTCCAACAATTTATTTTCCCTGTTCAAACAACACTTTGATTTCTGTGTCTGAGTCAACTGGTCCCACTTAACTAACACTTCTGTGTACTGTGAAACTTTTACACAGGAATGAATTACCTCATGCTGCTGGGACAAACATACCACATTACTAATGGGTTAACAGCTCTTACAATATGAGGTCCAAATCTATTTTGGGGCTGCAGGCTATCATATTGTGAGTTATACCTACAATATGTGTCCACCCCCTCTTATATTATGTTAAGCACACGATGCTCCGGCTTTAGACCTATCTGTCAGTATCTGCCAGCTGTCGAGCAAACATGAGGCAGTAGGGGATTTGCTTAAGAGCTGCAGCAGAATGTGCTAACTGCTGTGAAAATGAATGCAAACAATCCCCCCCAAGCTGTAATGCATCTCAGTGCCTGCTCCCTGAAAGACCTCCTAAATGATGGAGCCTTTTAGCAAAATCAGATTTAGCCCTAATTGGATGACAGGATCAGTGTGGACTCCCCCAGGAAAGTGATGCACATACAGTACATGTGGTGGGGAGAATAACACAAGCAAATAGCAGTATAATGCAATGTCATGCAGCAAGACAACAAACTGGTGAGAATCTTGAAACTTTCTCTTTTTTATTCAACTTTCTCTTAATGCTTTGTCATGGAGATGTTGAGTCTGTGAATTATGAGGCCATAGTTTGTGGTGCTGTGAAGTAAATACCGCAAGTGTCCTTCAGACAGTGTTGGTGCAGCTCTAATTGTCAACGCTGTTAATCTTGTCCAGTGCAGTATCCCTGTGTTTGACACATGAAATATTAAACCATTTTGTCTTGGTTAAGGTCAATGTTTCAATACATAAGGGATAAAAAATTGTAGCCTTGGCTTGAAACCCGTCTTTATAATGTTGCCTAATATAGTCCGGCCTGTTGCAGCTTGACACAAAATTGGATTTTCAACTATTTATAGCCGAGTACAATTTGAACTATATATGGAGAGATGCCTTCATCTACATGCTATTTGAAATTTGTGTAATTAAAATGTACTTGTGACTGAGTGACTTTTAAAACATCAAAGGTTAAATAAAATATAAACATCAAGCTGGACTGCGGTTTTGACTCTAATAGCAAGACAAGCACAGGTGTAGCTAATGATATTAACACTGCATTCAATCCACATTTTATATAATGGTTAATTACACTAGTCCTGCTATGTCATGCGAAAATGCTTGTTTTCGGGGAAAAATTCAACAGGTCTTGATGTCAGAAGTGAGTCAAGGAACTAGAAAAAGGTCATGTTGCCTTACCATATTTTTTAGGATATAATAGAGTATTTAGTAATTCTAAGACATTGCATAAGCCAATAATCAGACCTATGTGGGAAAACCTCTTAATTACTCAGATGGACTCTGAGAGAAATTAAATCATAAATAGTAGCCTCTACCCTCACTCTTAGCTCTATCCAACCCTTTAAAGGGTGTCTCTCTGAGGGATGTCCTGCTGGTTTCCCAGAGGGAAGATTCAGGCTATGTAGCCTGTCAGGAGCTTCAAACAAGAGTAAAGACAGAAGCGGCAGAGGGCTAGTGACACCCCATGATATCTGCTCTGAACACACAGCTCAAGAAAATGGGTAATGCAAAGCCCTTCAGAAGGGAGCTGGGGATGTTAGATAAGACCTTATTTTTCATACAGGTACAAGTCAGATGAGGTTTCTTTAAGACCTGTCACTGATTTGTTTTTTCCCAGCACACAATAAAGGTGATGTGGGGATAGCTAACCTTTTTGACTTTGTGAATAAAATGAAGAGTGAATTTCTTCAGTCTCCCATAAGCACTGCTGGGGAATTCTAGGCTATATTTGATAATGGCGAAGCCCAAGTGCATGTCAAGATATGAAATCAATTTAGAGTTTTCATCCAAGGGATATGGTGACCCATATTTGCACATAATTGTATGACATAAAGCACAGAATGCAGCATTTTATAAAATAATCTCTGCAGGGAAAGATAAGTGGAAACAAGGAAGACACAATAGAGACTTAGAGAGAAACCAAAGCACTCTCAGAATTACATTCTCAGCAGCCTGTTTTTTTTCTGTTTTTTTGTTTTTTTTTCCAGAAAGTGTTACTCTGCACTTCAAATAGACAAACAACAAACTTTTAAAACCCCATTGTGAACAGACGAGAGGCTTTGGAAGTGACATTTATTTCCTTACTCCGTTGCTTGAGCCTGTTTGGTTTTCTAATGTGGCTGACAGGGGCATAAGAAGGAGGAGAAAGGGCATCTGACTGGGCGCTGCTGCAGTCCATTGACTGTTTTCTTCAGAGGGAAAGGTCAGAGGATACAGTACGATGGGACACCTGCTGAACGTAATCATTAATAAGCCCGCTGTCCTGTCAGCAGCCCCTGGCTTTACCAGATGTGTTCCCGTGAAAGAGGATAATGTGGCAGGAGTGTCCACACATCATAATAATACAGATTGACTATCCTGACTGCAATGCTGAGGTGTGATTAGCGTATGAGAAACTAGACTGGATGTGCTAACTGATATATTATGAATGCTGTAAGTTACATGTGAAACCTGTTATACCGAGAAACTGGATACCACAGAGTTTCTTTTCCACCCAGGAATGTCTCTAATTTAAAGGTTACCAAGACAACCCCCCGTCTTACAGAAGACCACCACTACCAAGAGCAAGCAGGATCTACTGCAGTACAAAATAGTATGGCATGCAGCTGTGCATGCTAAAATGTTAAACTACTGTACCATTATGCTTTGCTTTATAATGTGTTTACAATGTGTATCTCAGCAACATTATGCAGGTATAGAATATAAATATTCTTTATATTTTGACAAGGACTTACATGGCAGCAACCATGAGTCAATTATTGGCTTGTGGCCCTGTCTAACCCCACTCCCCTGTTCTCCTGTCCTGCTATACCATATGTCAATTGCAACTTCATGAAAATAAGTCTGCTGTCCTGCAGAGGAGAAAAGGTGGGAAACCAAATTGGATCGAATGTAATTCAGTTCACCAAGCAGAGAATGAATCGATAATGCTGAAAAGTGGCTTTCGAAGGACAGTGTGGCTGCCTTGGGCAAGAGGTTTCTCCTGTTTATCTGGGCTTTAATGCTTTTGTATTTTACAACAAGCTAATCAAGAGTCACATTACACACTGCTTTAATCTGGATAGCTCTTTCCACGATGCTGGCTATACAGCACTTCAAGAAATGTTTGGTCTGTTTGTATTTCAAGTGTGATAGGCAGCATGAATGTTTTTTTCTACTTGCTCCAGATTTTTATTCTCATCAGTGTGTAAATTATTCAGTGAATATATCCAAACAAACACATTTGTTCGAATTGCCCTTTACTATCAGGCATGTTGAGCCACTTTTAAGCATCAACACAGATACTGTACATGGACACACAGATGCCTGAAAAAGGTATCATGGATATGGTATGTTATGTATTTTACATGGAAATACATAGAAGCTACTGTACACATAGCATTGAAATAACTGACTAATACTGTGAACTTTTATATTTTTCTAGACATTTTAATGATGACAAATGACTTACATTTTTAAGTGTAATAGTAATTATGGACAAAATTAAGTGGTTGTGCTGATTTGCAGGAATTACTCCTAAATAAAAGTCAGTGTATGCTTACAATAGGGTTTTGGAAGCAATGCATGCATTTACACTCCAGACATTTCCATGCTTTATTGTACATCAGTAAATACTCATGATTCTTTCTTTTAATTTCCCTATTTCTTTTTTCTTTGCAGTTTTATAAGTGATTGAAAAGTGACAACTGCATCTGTACTGTAAGTCATTACTAAGGGGCATTGAACACCATCTAATAAATTAAAGAAAATGTGTACGTGAGGCTGAAAGAGGTTTGTTTGGGCACTGATAGTCACACATTTTCAAGGAAATACTGAGGGATAGGCCATGCCAGAGTGGACAAATCACCTGCTGGCAAGACTAAGCGTTTGATGAGGTTCCTCATTATTAGCCCAAGGAAAGAGCTTAAAAAGTGTCCACACTCATGTGGCTGCTCAATGACAAAATAATGCTTACTTGAACACTGACTTTGAACACGGATGGTTGAATGCCTTGAGCACCATATACCTTATCACTGATAAATCCTGGCTCAGTGTTTTAGGGGCATCTTTCCAAAGAGTAAGTACCTCAAGCATAACATTTTTTCAAACTTACAGAAAATATTATTCATTGTACAATTTTGGTATGAAAATCAACGGCTTTCTCTGCAGACCCCCAAACCCCCCCAAAGGCACATTTCCAAAACACACAAATGGGCATCATGCAATGCCTGATTATTGGAGGACCTCAGCATCGCTAACTATAAACTCATGGCTCATTAACAAAGCACCAGTCATTATCTTAATGAACAAAGAACATTGGCTTTGTGTCTAAAATTTATAAAGACTGGTTGTGCAATATGAGTGCACAAGCAGAGTGTTAATGGGCAGGTAGGAAGACAGATTGACTGGCAGGATAAACCATCCAACCATTCCATCTGGGACAAATAAACAATATTTTAAAGATAATAATAATTATCTTATTTATATTTCAGGGTGACCTTGAAAAAAGAGAGTTTGCTCTCAATGGCTTTCCTTGTTTTTAAATAAGGGATTTTGCTAATATATGCACTTCTTGTCAGTCACATTTTCCGCAAGTGATTCTTTTTTTATGTTTGATTACTCTTTGTTGTCAAAACTTTTCATTTGTTCACTGCTATTGAGGGATATGAAAATGAAAAAAAAGCTTCTGGAATAGATTGCCTACTCTTCCTTTATGGAAAGAGATAGTTAGACATTGCACTGTGAAGGATGTCAGATGTTGCTGTAGGAATCAAGAAAGATAGAGGCAGTGGGCAGAGCAGGGCAGAGTGAGCAGCAATCTTATATACATTAAGAATCACTGGTGTAGGAGAGGTGTAATAAAAGTTCCATTACGAGGTATTAACATTAAATAAATTGTCTATATAATTAACATTTCTGTGTACAACAAAATGGTTGCTTGTAGGCAAATACAAACCTTACAGAGAGCCAACCTAAAGTCTGTCACTGAGTGGTTTGGTTTCACTATTTGCATTCAGGATGTATGATTGTTCACGTATCAGCCATTATCGACCATCTATGCAAGCACCCATTTCCAGCACACAGCCTCAGTCATGCTGAGTATACACTATTTGCTCATTGCAAAATGAAAAAAAAGAAATGCCCTGAGATTTTTGTTTAATTATGCGTCAGTGGATCAAGTACCAAAACAAGCCAAAATAAATAAATCAAGACAACAAATGGATGTTTATGTTGCTCCTTCTGCTGATCGTGGAATAGATTTGCAACATAACTGTGAGCCATGTAACCTTGAGAAGCCTTAATAAGCAACTGTGGTATTGTATGAAATAGAGATTAAAGTAAGTATGTATAGTATACAGAAGAAGGTGGTAGCCCATTACTTGTTCATATTTCCCTTGAAGAAGCATCCAATGAGTGCATATTTCCAAGAGACTATGAGTATTCCTGCTCCCCTGTGGGATATTAGTCCACTGCAGGAATTTTTTATATATATTTACATTTTTATTTAACTATTGTAATTCACATATCAATTTAGCTAGCCTGAACAATAGATGGCCACTTCATTTCTAATAAGAAATGTAATCCAGGTTAAAAGGTTATTAATCTGCCAACATAGCCACGGTCATTTCTAATGGAACTTGAAAGCACTTACAACACACCTAAGTTTGATGCACCACTGACTCCAGTCATCATAACCAAGGAGGGCTGTGTTGCCCAGAGCAACACTCTGTGCTATCTACCCTTTGCCCATTGAAAGGCACCCATGACAAACAAGCATTTCCTCCACTTTGGCTGGAACTGACTTGCTGTTTGCAAACTCAAAGCTGGGACAAATAAAGGGATGGTGGAAAAAAAGTTAGATCAAGAAGGACAGAAACTAACAAATGAGGGGTGAAGGGTTGCAAACAAGCACCACTTACGTTCACTGGGGCTATAGCATTCACAAAACAGTTGACTGGAATTTACTAGGTTGGTCATACGCATTTAGTCTGATGCAGCACTGGCAGTGGTCACTAGAGTCTGAGTACAATTAGAAGTGGTTTTGGGGTGCTGATTTTCTGATAGATGGCTACTTAGAGGCCTTATACCTCCTGAATAAGAAACCAGAAGGTAGTGTCTGGGGAAGTTGCATCAATGCTACTCACGTAATGTGCAGAGAATAGATGGGCTGATGGGCAGCTTGGGTTGGGGGAGGGGGTGCGGGGTTGGTAATGGGGGGCTGTGCTCTTTGGAGTAAATCTACTGATGTACAATTCATTGAGTACACGCTACCTGTAAGTAGCAGTGGTAATAAGGAAGGTATACAAAGACTGCAGGCATTTACATTTTCCAAGTGGAAAAAAATTATAATAATTCAGCCTTTGCAGTGAGCAGTTACTGAAGACAGCAGATACAGTACTCAGGGACACCTGCTTTAAACCACAACCTTGCAGTTTCTTTTTTCACCTATTCATTGTTGCCTCAGGATTTTTTATCCTCTACCTTCCTCTGCAGAACATCTCTAGTATATATTCATAGGATTTTTTTTGTGCATAGCATATTTGAAAAATATCCACGGATATTCAGTAATATTAAAGTCTGGAGACTGAAAGCCAAAACACAAACTTAATATCTTTTTTTTTTTTTGTAAATAATCTCCACCATGGTTTCTCTTAGAAGGATCAATATTCAAACTTTTCTTCATTTATCTTATCTGACTCTGGAACATAACACTTCCTGGATTTGTTGATACAGGTCTATTCTATTGTGCTCACAGACAAACAACAGTATTGCTAAGAGGAGCTAAGGAGGAGCTGAATATGTTTGGAGCTAGTGCACACTAATTATCTGCTACAATATTCTCTGTGACTTTTGTGGTGTCTACTGTCTTATCAAGTGGAAATCACGAACACACAGAAGTGTCTTAGCTCCTCATATGTCAGATAAAGCACTCATGGTTGGACAATTACATTTTTGTTCAAGTTCTCAATCCAATTATACAACCCGCGGGGGCATTTCCTTAATTAGTGCCTGCATTGTGGCAAGAAAGACAACACAGATAAACTGTTTAAATAAGATAAAACCTAACTCCATTATAATGATGTAGATTATAGTGGATTTCAAGGTTGCTTTACAGAGGTGAAAAAAAAAACTTAGAATATTAGCAGGAATAGAGAAATGGACTGTGGAGGTTCAAAGTCTTAAAATAAAATACAACAATTGGTTTGAATAAGCTGCTCGCAGAGAACCTGGGGGGTTGTTTTTAACGGTAAGACAGATTCAGATTGTTTTGCTGCTGTGATGCTTTGGTTCACAGAGCAGTAGTTGTGTGTGTCACAGTGGTTTATGTTTTTATGTGTAAATTGGTGACAGCTTGTAATTCGAGTCACTAATCACAAACAAGTAACGTGTACTTCAACAGTGTTCCCTCGCAGGTTGTAAACACCTTGACTCAGAATATTACATCACGTACTGACACATTTTTTGTATGAGTGAAGGAATGTCAGTGCAGGAATTTGTTATTACAAGTGTACGCTCCCGATACCGGCTCAAGTCTAGTGCATGTTGCTGACAAAAGGCAAGAATTTCATATTTGCGGCCACTACAGAGGCAGAGTGAGCTTTCCATCCCAGCTTGCCTCAGTGTGGTCAGGGATGATTTAATAATTTTTCCACCACATGGAAGAATTTATTGGTGTAGTTTTGCACCGTTGCTTACTTCACTCCACCCATTGAAACTTGTTTTGTCAGTTTTCCAACATAAAGTTGCATGCCACAGCTATTTTATTTTTTTCTCTCTCAAACATTATGCTGTGACCTAATGCTAAAAATATTGTGTGCGTTTACATTTTTATCCTGTGCAATACTTATCATGGTTCTGGCTGCATACTGTGTACATTTAAATTGAGGAATCTGGAGGACACACTGAAATTTTGATCTACTAATGATGCACCATTCTCATTTCTAAGCTGCATTAGGCGGAGCTGTTGGAGTGGGGCGTCCTTACTGAACTTTAATAACGTACTGTATCTGACTTTAAAATGTTTATGTCCTGCATATGGAGAGTGGGTTGGCTCAAGCTAAAGCACTGGCCAGACTTATTCAGGAGGGTCGTGTCTGACTGACAGGTCATTTTTATTTTTATATCAACCCACTGTCTACTGATCAGATGTTTAATGTGCCATTTGGGGAAAAAAGAAAAAAAAAAAGCTGTTTTGATGCTAATAATGTGAAACGGGCCAAGTTATTTTAATCCTGAAGATAAAAAAAAGCTTTAACATGTGTATAATTAGACTCATCAGTTTTATCACTCACTTCACAGGATCTGAGCAGCTGTTTATAGCTTGTTGCTTGGCATTCGTCTGCCACCAGTTGACTTCATGAAATTCTCTCTGCATAATCAAAATAGTTTATAAGTTATGTAAATAGATACTTTTTTTTGGAATGTCACTTTGAACACAGTATTTGCAACAGTGAGAGGATACATATTCACATCATTATATAAGTAAAATATTATTATTAGTTTTTATTGAAAAAAACGGAAATTGAGGCCTGAAAACAAAACATTCGGTCTATCAGTTTTTATAAATGTTGATTTGAGAGAGACTTGTAAATGAATTAAGTCCTGAGGTTTTCTTGTGAAATGAGGCTTGGTCTGTTTTGTTTAACTAGTTATAGTCACAATACACATGTATTTCGGTTAACTGTACCCTGTCATTGGTTTAACATTTTCCGTAGGAGACATGTTGTGTTCTCTGTAGTCCAAGACTTGTTGGCAAATGTTATTTCTCAGCACAAATTGGCTGGGGGAAAAAATGGATGGTGACAGTGAATAGGAAACAGTGCCCAGACCCTGCTGAAATATTATAATAATAACAAAACAACAGAAACAACAACAACAACAATAATAATAATATGTTTAAATAATTTCATTATGATTTTTGCTACTTTGAAACATATTTCAGTGAACAGACTGTACTCAGTAAATTTAAGTCTTATCATCTGCCAGTAAAACAAATTTGTGTTATGGTTACATAATTAAGGAATTAAAATTAATCCTCATTAAGACACTAAGTTTTTAGTTTTTCCTTCACACACATAGTGACTAATATTCACACAATGCAACATTTATTGCACTGTCTGTGGGCCATTATGTCACAGAAGGACATCTAGCAAATTAGTAATTCAAATAACTGTGTCTAAAACTGTCAGTCTGTCAAAGAACAGCCAGATGGTGAATATCCGGGCTGATGGTCGGGCTGTGTGCTCTTCTACACCAGGAACAAGGACACAGCATGAACAGCAATGAACAAAACAAAACAAAGCTGAATCTTGTCTCAGTTGAAATAACACAGATTGCTGCCCCTTAAAATAAATGTGAACATAGCAAAGCTGCAAAAAAAAAACCAAAAAACAAAAAAAAACAACAAAACAAAACAAAACAAAACAACCCTCAAATTACATAATTGAAATGACAGCAGAACTGCACAGGATAAAGAAGAGGACCACAGCTTTGACCACTGTGGTTCACCACTAATAGAGGTTTCCAATCACAAAAAGGTCATTCCATTGTGTCCAGGCAGCGACTCTTTGAAGGGAGCAATTACAGTATTCACTGCTGCCAGGACCCTGACTTATTTCTCTTCAGAGACTGTGGTGTGTGAACATAGTCCATTTTGCTTTTGTCCTATTTACCATCATTCTGTCCTTATGTGCTTTACTGAGCTCCTGTTATGACTGCCGCAGTGACTTCCAGTACAAAGACCTAATTACAGTAATGGCAAGGGATAAACAGATAAACAAGCAAGCAGATGAACTGCGGGCCACAAAAGGAGTTTGATAATATCTAAACTTCCCACGCTGCTTGTATAAAATCCATCCCAACCAGGCAGTTACCTAGTCAGGAGGATCACTTCACCAAAGCAGATCCCAATAAGTATTAATAAGACACAACTCTGAGCAGTTCGGTAGTCTCATAAAATATGTAATTAAAATCAAATCAAACATAATTCAGATGTAGTTTTGTAGAATTTTAACATGTTTGAACATCTGCATGTGTGTATGCAAGGAGTTTTGCATACACACAAGCAGATTCAAACCATGTGCAATGAGAGAGGCTCCAGGCAACATAATAAAATGAGGAATGAGTGACTACTTTTGCCTCCACTCTCTGGGTGTAATGCTTCGTTTTGGCCCTGCATCATGTCTGTCACTTAACCACAGGACCCTGTCTTCATAATAAAAAAGCCTAAAGTGGGCATTGGAGAAGGATAGTGGAGATCTAGGAATTTGTTGTTGTTGTCCTTGTTACTGCATAGTCCAGGATTATTGATCTGAGGAAAACCTCTCGATCATGACTGTGTGTTTTCTGCAGAGCCAGCAAAAATCCTTCACCTGAAAATGCAGTGCCTCAGTAGATATCAACCACATCTCTGGTTTTTCAAACAAGAAAAACAAACGATACAAAAGTACAAATAATAATGTGTGCCTGTGTACATGCATACATATTATATGATATTTTCTGCACCTACCCTCATACCCTCTGCTCTAACAAAGCAGTGTGTAGATGTAAGCTATGGCTGTGTGAAATAAAGTTACATCCTGGTGGTAAACATCTGAGAATGATTTTGTCAGCGTATGTGTATATACAGTACATATAAATATTTATATTTATTCATATTATTATTTTATTTTGTTTACTGTGTTTGCCTTATTTGGTGACATATAATGCAATGATGGAATCATGCCTTATGGGTGTAGTAAAGACTGCACAGTTTAGTATATGTATGAGTATGCTGTGACAGTACAAAGGTAAGCATATGAAGATGTTTAAGATTTTTTTAATCCAGAGTTGAAATCATACAGGAGGAAATTTAATATTTGGATGAATTAAGTTCACTGACAGGTAAATGTGTGTGTGCAACCAGGTTAAAATTATCTGAGTCAAAGTTCTCCTTCTCAGTATTTGAGGACAGAGCAAAAGGTGAGGGTGACACGCAGTGAAGTGGAAGCACTGAACTGCAGAAGAGTACAAAGAGAAATTTAGAGTGTGAATTTGTACAACTTCAAAGATCAACATCAAGTTTGTGTGGTTGAAAAGGGATGGACATTACTGTTTAGCAAATTAAACTGAAGGATTACATGGAATAAGAAAGAAGGTAGAGGAGAGAGAACCAGTGTGGTTTAGGTTGTCAGGCAATCACAAGTGGAGGCAAATTTGTCTAACTCCCCACAATAATCAATGTCAAATAAATTGGCATTGTAGAAGATATCTTATTGAGTTTTCTGGAAACAGACTTTTTTACAGGCTACTATAAAAATGTGTATCAATATATGTATATCAAGTTCTATATTACAGTATGGACATCCAATGGAGGCACTGACTATAAATGTTAAACACGTTTTTGTCATCAGTAAAAATAAACGTACTAGTGCAACATGGCATTTTTGTTGTACCTGACTGTGCCTTATGTCTCACTTTGATTTGCTACATAGAGCAACAGAAGTGAATCTGTCCAGAGTAATTTAAACCATATTTGGTTATGTTTGCTGCTACAAGTGAACATAAGGAGGGGGCCATTTCATCGCCCTGGAATTAATTAACCTGATGGACAGACTCAAGCGGAATTCTGATAACATGAGTAACAAATATTCAGAACTGTGTCCTTCACAGCCACGGGGTGAAAGCAGATAATTCAGTGAGGACTGGAGGCGTATGAGGACAAAAGTATGCATGGACATTGTATCTTAAACAACACAACCAAGAGTGCGACTGAGCAGTTGCTTATGAGGAGCAAGGCAAAAAATAAGGGCTATCATCGATCAGTCTTGTGGATGATCAAGTCCTTGAAATACTTAATTTCTCATGTGCACCAAGAACTCACTCCAAGGGCAGAGAGCTAGGGACAAGCCACTTTTTTTCTGGCAGGGCCCAGTGAATTACAAAACACTTGAGTAAGTATCTCAGACCCAAGAAGGTAGACATGACTTGGAACTTAATATGAATCAAATAATTAAACATTATAATTAACAATATACGTGTGAAACTTTGAATGTCCTTACACCTGAGGATAACTGAAACCTGGGGGCCTCTTTGGCATTTTATCTTGAACAAATGTGTTAGATGATTAATTAATTCAT
Source organism: Brachirus orientalis (assembly GCA_016785285.1). Lineage (NCBI taxonomy): Eukaryota > Metazoa > Chordata > Actinopteri > Pleuronectiformes > Soleidae > Brachirus > Brachirus orientalis. The sequence continues at coordinate 7,611,855 of JAFBJR010000905.1, forward strand.
CACAATTTATGTCCACTCATTTTCTGTTCACTGGCTATCTGATTGGCTGACTAATCCCATTTAACACTAACAGAATTCAATGACTGCTAATTGTTTTAGCATTAGTAGTATCGGATTTTCTATACTCTTCATTCCCTCACTTTGATTTCTTCCATTTCCTTTGCAAAAGCAAACACTATAGGACACAATCAGGGACAACTGTCATTGTCACTCTCATCACTTGCACGTAAGCCCTTGTCCGACCCCAAGGACGAGTGCACTCAATAACTGTCCCTGTCCAGACACGGTAAGCCTGTGCCACAATCCTTTAAAACCCTGAACTCTGACATGCTTCAGTGCGGTACATGAAGCCTCCTCCTTTGGGAGATTAAACTAAAAGTCGTTCCCAATAAACTCCCGATTAATTGGAATTTTTTCCCCCCAACTTTGCTAATCTGCACTGTTATGTATTGTTCTACAGAATTGGTAAGTGATAGCATCTGGGCATAATGGTGAAATGTGACATTGCTCCAGATCAGGACTTCCACGCAGACAAATTATATGACGAGAAGGGTCTTCAATATTCTTCTTGAGCTGATGAGTTTGATGCTGTTTGATTTGCCACACAAAAGACTTATTGGAGAACTGGAAAAAAAAAAAAACAAAAAAAACACCATAGACCATGTATAAAATGTGGATAGAGTCTTCCACATTGAAGTGAAGTCAATCAGGAGGTGAGAATATACAGTATAGCCACCAGGGGGAGACTCTGCTGGTTTGAATGGCAGTCCAAGGGAAAATTAACTTCAGTCAACAATTTCCTGAGGACCTGATGGCTTCAATCTGTAGTTTCATGTCTTCTTCAATAGAACAACAACCAATTTACAGCCAATTTTAAATTATGTCCCCATTTAGAGGAGAATGCATTAGATGATAAAGTACAGCACATGTGAGTGGACACCAGGGTTATGACAGCTGGTATCATCCAACAAGAGCCTGGTTCCAGGTGATGCCTCTGAACCTCGGCTTGCAAAATGTCATGGCAGCAGCCAAATTCAGATTCTTATGGATGATGTCATCAGAGGATGCCACTTCGTTCAAACCTGTGTTGCTCATTACATTTTGGCTGAAATGTGAAATTTGTACTTATTTAAGTCCTAAATAAATGTGTGAACTTGATTTATTCTTATCTACTGACAAGAATAAAATTATTTATTTATTCAAGAATAAATTTGATATTTACTGTTCTATAATTGGACCATCTATCTATCTATCTATCTATCTATCTATCTATCTATCTATCTATCTATCTATCTATCTATCTATCTATCTATCTATCTATCTATCTATCTTAGATAAAGTGTTTACACTGACTGCACAGTGCTATTCTCCCTGAGGTGAGCTGAGATGCTAGACACAAAATTCTTTCTGAAGTAGGAGCTACAAAGACAAACTGAGGTTTTTTTTTTTTTTAGGGGGGTCAAATTTGTAGCTGTTGCTCCACTCAAGTAAGATCATGCTGCTCAGCAGTGAGCAGTAGTGCAGACTGTCACAAACTGTACACTGGTTCCACTTTATAGGTTGTCTTGACGAGTAATTGAATCTCCGCTACAGCTGACCTTAACATAACTTCTAAATATATCCTTTATTTTATTTTTTTTGTCCTCCACTGATCCTTTCACTGTTCTTATAATCATCACTGATTCCTCAGACACCTTTGCTGGACGGGTTGAGAAACTGTTTATATGATTCTGAAAATTGCATGAAAGCCCTTTCAATTTTTCTAGCCTCTTATCACTGGCCAGGATTTAGAAGTATACGATCCTATGTAGGTTTGTGCCATAATAAACTATATTATACCTATACAATCTGTCTATTGTTATGTAAACCAAACTGTAAAAGATAGCAACTTAGAACATAAACTAGCAGAGCTAGGAACTGATCCCAGAACCTTTAAATTGAAAGACACCTTGCTCTGCCACTAAACTGTTATAGCCCTCCCTTCTTTCTAGGAAAAAGGTAGTTACATTAATATTAGGGATGCTATAGTTATTTCAATTAGTGCATTACAGTGATAAATTGGAGTTATGAAATGCTGTAACATCAAGTGGTGTGGAAGAACAATTACTTTAATCTTGTCACGTTCAATAATATGCTGAAATGTGTTCCCGAGGCAGCAACCACCCCAAACATGTCACCGACTAACTAAGTTTAATCAAGATATCATCAAAATATTATTAAATGGATTATATGAGTTGACAGTGAAACTAATATTCAGTTGGAGTGCTGCTGGAGTCATGAATCCCTTGGAATTATGAATCCTTGCGGCTAAACCGAGAAGAAAGACAATATCACTGGCATTAAAGCAGTCTCTTTGGAAATACTCAAAGCTATTTAAATTCCAGTGGTGTCAGTGTCAAGGAAGCATCATTGCTGAAAGGCCCCAAGGCTACTCTATATGGGCAAGAAGTCATTATCACATGTTCTCACTTCACCTTTGGAATTAAATAAAGAGCAGCTGAACAGCTGGAGGACCTCCAGCTTTCATAGTGTAGCCATTTGTGGTTTGAAAAGATAAAGTACAAGGAAAATACAATGCAGTTACTTTAAAAAATATATATGGCTAATGGTTGCACATCTTGGGTTACAATCAGAGACAACATTATTGGTTTTGCTCTTCTTTCATTTGGTACTTCCACAAACATGCTTTAATTATATAGAATGCAAAAAAGAGAGAAATGCATTATTATCATTATTATTGTTATTATTATTATTAGAAGTAGTAGTAGTATTAAATTTCTTTGCTGATCAGGACAAATGTAAATTTTAGTTTCAGCCTACATTTCCCATCATGCTTGAGGAATGCAAACAGGAAGCTCACTGTGACTACACTTGTAGGTGAGCCATGTTTGGTTTACTAAGGCCACATATCAGTAGCAGTTAAATCATTAATTTAAGATGACTAACAATGACGTGGAATCATTTTAAGAACCAAAAAGGTCTGAAATGATGAAACGAAGGAACAAATTTAATTTTTGTATGTTGGAAAGTGGATTCATAGATATGTCTTCCATGATGACAACAGAATCACTGATGTGACAACAAACAGTAAGTTGCACTGACTCCAGCAGCACCTGTTTCATTTTTGGCATTGTATATCATACATAATTGCTTACAGTTAAGTGCAGTTGTTAGCTTGCTGCTGCTTCCATTGTAAATAAAAAACAACATCAGCTAGAAACTTGAACTTGAAGAACTTGTCTGTAGAAGAATATGTGCCACTTATTCATTGCCATTTAGTCCATTTACCTGTGTTCCAGGTTACAGGTGTGGTGGTGCAGGCTGCTGCTGCTACATCTGAGCTCGCCTTTGCTACAGTTTACTAACTTCCTGAGTTTCCTGGACAGTTGAGCACGCTTGGTCATTCAGGTAAGACAAAAATAAACAAATAAACCTTAGAGTTGGTGTGTTGCTTTGCTGGTTTGGGCTCTGATTGAATTAAAAAAATAGATTGTTATTTTGGCAGTATATACATTTCCTTGTGGAGCAACTGTGAGTGGCTGAGTATGAAACTAGTGAAGCTGAAGAAGTGGAGAGACTGAAATGCTTTGTGGTTGTACAGTATAGTAGTTGCAATATAAAGTGTTGCTGCTTGAAATGTGGGAGCTATAACATTCTATTGCATATTTTGTGCATTATTGAGAAATGCAATATATTGAATATTTGCAAGTATAGATGTTGGCTGGATGAAATGCTGGTCTCATGAAATTTATGGTGCAAGTTTAGGAGTCCCTCGAGGGGATTTGTGTCTGCCGTTCACTGATTTGTCAGATGTGTCTCTCACTGGCACCCTGGCTTTGGATTGTCAAACTGTTACAACAACTTATGAACCTTGGCCTGAAATGTTTGCTGATCCAGGTTTAGGCCTTTGTCATGGTCAGCACAAAGACTGAGGGTGTTTGACAGGTACACCAATTAGTAGTTGATATGTATATGTTTGTTTGTTTGTTAGTTTTTTGTTTATTTTTAAGGAAAACAACATGGCTCGGCAGAGGGCAGATCTTCTCTTCTAGTGTCTGAATATCTTTGACTGATTGGTTGAACCAAATTGTTAGGTTAGCACTTTTACTTTGACAGCTGGCGTGGGTGTGTTTGTGTGATGGGTGTATGAGAGGCAAATTGTTAAGTGCATTGGACATGGATGCTTCATTTGAATGGTGGCCTTTTGCAAAAATATGCACAGTGTGTACACCAAGAACAGAATTACCTTTTTCATGAACACATTTTTAGGTATAATGACTTATAATGACTTAAAAAAAAATTAAATTATTATTACATGTGATGGATGTGTAGAAAGCTGAGCATTACAGATTAAGTGATTGAAATGAAGAGGTACTGTAGTTGACTTGGATAATTGGGTAATCAAGAAAAGTAGGGGCAAATAATTTGCATAAAAGGGACTTTAGAAGGAACAAGATGGATTGCTACCGTCTGATCTGAAGAAAATGTAGATTTTTTTTGGGGGGGGGGGTAAAATCGACAAAAAAAAAACTATTTCTAACCAAGAAGTATTTAGTTTATAAGACTTCTTCAGTGTGACATGGTGTGAGTTCTCAACTGACTGAATATGCCTGACAGTCTCTACATGCCAACAAGCAGTACATGGTAATCACCAGCATGGCCACACAAGGCCATGTCTCAGAAGTCAATATCTGTCAGCAGTCGGCATCAGCAGCCTGGGGTTCAAGCCTAGCCCCCTACAGCAGACCTGTCTATATGCCTCAGGCATTGAATCGTTAGTATAACCCCATGTCAGTACTCACTGATGTTGCAGCCCATTTCCCACTGTTTGCATTCTCAGAAAAATCCTGAATGAGGTGTGCTTGTTTCAAATTCAACTGCAAGTGAAAGACTATTGATAGATCTCTTAAATGGTGTAAGTTAACACATTGATTGCACATTTGGCATCCTATGGTTTTTTTAGATGTTAGCTAATACAAACTTCTGAAAACTGCCAGTATCACTAGCTAGATTTAGAATTTGAACTTGGCATGATAATGTTAAAACAACAAGATTAAATAACAATGCTTTTAAAGGTGAAGAAGAGCTTATGTTAAACGTGTGTGGAAAGGCAACACAACACACACTGTAGTTACTTTGTAAAGATATTCTGTTTACAACAAAGATTATGTTTGGACCAGGTTAATAAAAAAAAAAAAGAAGCTGTAACTTTCTATTCAGTATTCTATACATTTTTGTATTCTTGATGATATTCCTACAGTCAATCTAATGTAAAAAAAAATGAATAAAATTCCATTTTTAGTTGTGCCATGTCCATGAGGCTGTGCACTTTGTTAAAATCAAAACTGTTTTCAATGAAATGGCCATTGTACGTAGATTATTAATTTTAATATTTTATATCTTAATGAGCAGGTTTTGGTGGTTCTTAATTAGCAGGTTTCAGTGGATCTTGTTCTTGTGGTTTTCTTCACTTGTGCAAGGTCCTAATTGGTATTTTGATAATAACGATCATATGGAATTCTAATTTAGCAGCAATGTAAACACTGAACATGACAATGATTACTTGATATACAATGAAAGTAGATACCATTTATGATGGTAATTTTATGATGAAATTTTCTCTCACCACTCTCTATCCACTGTCATATGTTATTCATTGTTAAACATTACTTAGAGTCTGCACTTGTTTTGATGCTGATGCTGATTACATCCCACTTTGGTTGATGTTAAATGGGATAGGGCTCCTAAATTCAAATGATAGCAAAAAACAGTACAGGCAGATAAGCACTAGACAGACACTAAGAAAGTCACAGACCTTCTAACAGCGTATCCTTTAATGGTGACTGTCTACCCTCAGTACACATACACATAACTAATGTCTTGAAAGAGTGTCAAAATGAGAGACTGAGGTATTTGATTCATTTTTCATCTGAATACACGCTCAGTCTGAAGCAGAGGCAGCATCTGTATCCTCTGGGGAGTCTCAGGCTTCTTTCTGTGTCTTTACAGAGACTGAGGATGTATGACCATTGTCACTGATGTCAGATTCAGTACTTGCTGGAACATATTCATGAAGGAATACCCACAGTTCATTGCATATGTCATGTTTCAAACACTGCACAATTTACAGGATGCTAAGAAAGCTTGTGTTGCTTCACATAAAAGCAATGTAACATTGTATTGCGCTCACTCATCTCATGAATTGGCAAGCTGGCTTTGCAATATTTAAATTAAGGTTTAAGTTACAGTGGCATGATGATAAGTTTTGTGTTCAAGCAAAGCAATCAAACAATAGAAAATGTGGCAAAATCAAATATCTGGCATAGACGGCAACAAACTGTAGAGTAATCGGTTTTACTTTCAATGATGACTGATGGGTTTTAGAAAACAAAAGAATTTTATGCCTACAGTGATAAAGATTTTGGCACTACAACAGGTGCAATTACATAGAGACATAAAAAAAAAATAGTATTTTTTTTTTATTTTATTTTATATAGAGACGGACACACATACACACACATTGGATCTGTTACGACTCTGTAGATCAGCAAAGCTTAGAGTTGTTTTGCTGGACATTGTATCTTCATCAAAATGCCTATTCATCTTTTGACTTGTGTTTGAAGGCGTGCTGTATGAGATACCACCCCCCCGTGTTTTAAGCCATATGTGATGCAGTGCTCACAGCCAAATGCTTTCAAGAGTTTGTGTATGTTTCAACTGCTACCTCTGTCATAAAGATAAGGGCAAAAAACTGAGAGAGCAGTCGGTATGGCCTGGGGTGCACAGTAGAATACACTGAAATAAAAACTGCCACTTTTCACATCTATGGGATACTCAGCATCATCCTCTACAATGACAATATTATAAAAACAGTATCATATGCAGATTAGAATAGTTCACTCTCAGGTTGCTTTAATAGAACGGTTGGCTTTGATGGATCCACAGTTATTCTGCAGCCTCTGGGTTTGATGCAGCTTATAGGCTAATGATCTCTCCGCATTAGTCTCACCACATACATTTCCTCTTGAATATTATCAATAATAATTTCCTGAGTTCAGTTTTTCAAATGTGAACCTCTTTTTTGTATAACAAGCGTATGTAAATAATCAATCCAAATAATCATTTATTGCATCTCTGGCCTTGACCTCTTGCACCTTTGTTGGCATCTACTGGGGTATTAGAATAGACCCTTAAGTCAGCGCATACAGGTCATTGGTACATCCAGGGTATCATGCATCGTTAAGTACTGCAAATGAAGTGAGCAAATCCAAAGCTAAAGCATGATTTGATCATGTTGAGAGGGTGCTCCCCTTTTAGTGGCCATAGCACTAACTGCAATGCTAGTTTTCTCATTTTGTGAGGCAAATGTGTGTAAAATAGCCTTAACAGTCTTCGACTGCTCTCCATAAGTTTTAGGTTTTATGAGGCTGCATTTGTTTTACAATAGTCTATGGTCCTTAATACTATCCTTGAGTTACAGGTGTTGTGGATGCATTTCTCTGGTGAAAAGTTGCTATGGTTACATTGGGCACTGTATCATCCACCAGCCTAGCAATGAACCTGTACTCTTCTTTTATAAAGAAGGCACCACTAAAACATTTGTTTATTATTTTCTTAAGAGTGACATAAGGCACGCAAATGACAAAGTCTTCTATGCTGCATGTCCCGAAGTATTTGACTTGAAGGCAGATTGAATCATTTTCCATGCAATTATGCAACTTAATTATGACTGCAAGGAGCTTCCCGTGCATCTCTTCTGTCCATCTGTCAGACATCCTTGAACTTCCTTTAGCTTGTTTTTTTAAAACCGACAATATTGGAAAACAGCTGAAGACAGCTAAGGGCTGTCATCGTCTGTTGTTTCTTCATTCTGATGTTACAGTGGCATTGGCTGTGTCTTTCTGTGTTTTTCAGGTTTTCAGGGTTGTGATGTTGTTCTTCACTGAGGACATACAGGAACTGTATCTTTCAAATGCTATCTAGTCCTATTTGTAACTGATTGAGGGATAAATAGAGTTCTTCTTCCAGTGTTTTTCTAGCCATGTCTGAATACAGTTCCATTAAATGTTGTGGAAATAAAGTGGCTATATTGGTGCCAGGTCTAAATCCATGCATTCGTCCATTATCTATTCTACACCACATCTTATAAGGGTTTTGAACAGAGCTTTAACCAATCTAAGTTGATAATGGACAAGACGTGACTGGGCAGGTTGCAAGCCTATCGCAAGGTGCCATATTTAACATTTCAAAATATTGAGACCAGTGAGAGTTTGTCTGACCATATATTACCCTCACTGAATGAGAGTTGAGCATTATTTATCTATGAGCTCAGTATCCAAGTTTTATGTACCCATGGTTTGCTTTGTCTCCATTTAGTGCCAGTTACATTCTTTATTTACTTTTGACACTCGACTTGCCTATGTGGAAAAATGTTTATTTTCTTCACTTAAAAGTCATTTGATTTAAATAATTGTAATAGTTTCACGGCCCCATTACCCTAACATGAACATGAGTAAGGAAGATTACAATTTTTGGCAACAGACATTCTGCTTGTCCAGATATATGCTAGGTAATTTCCAAATGTGTGTGATACACACTATAATAAGCATATACATGGCATTTGATGTAGTGAATTGATTGATTTTAATTGATTAATTTTAATTTACAGTGAATAAAGATTGTGTTTGCTCCACTGCAGTCCTATACTGCCAGACATCAAATAAATGCATACACTTTATTCATGACGCTGAGGAAAGAAACCATGAGGAATGACTGCTCATTTATGCAAACACACAAACATATACATAAAAGGCAAGCACACATGCACACACACAAATACTCTGCACACACAGACTGCTTTGAAAGTCAGAATTTCTCTGTCAGACTAATCAGCAGTCACCACAAGCTCAAGACCCATCAAAGAAGAGACGAGAGATTAGTCGTTTTTTATTTACCTTTAATGTGCTGTATTTGCTCTCTCTCTCCTCTGGGTGATTCTATGATTCTACTCAATCTTGTGCTACAGACAACACATTAATCTCATGAAATGCAGCAAAAGTAATAAAGCGAGAGAAAGCACAGAGAGGTTTATTATCGCTTCAACTCTATTCTGGTCCATGGCCCTTTTACTTCAGTGTAGCTCAAAGCACTAGACAGAGCTGCAAAAGAGAGGGGGTAAAATAAAGTGGGATAAACAGGAGGTGTGGGGCCATGGCATGGTAAGTTAATTTTGACTGTAATGATCAGACCTGAGGCTGGATGGTGCTGGTGAAATTGTTCTTGCCCACTTGTTCAAGGCATCCTGCCAGCACACAAACATGAACAAGGTCAGGTGTGTGCCTGAGCTAATTTTTGCATGCGTGAGGGGCAGTTTTTCAACCCATGAGTATGAAAGTGCACGAGCACTTGTGTGCAGGTGCATATGTATGCTGAGAGTTATGAGCTGCAACCTTGGCTCTACTTTCATACTCCAGACATGCTCTTCCACCCACATAGTTCTGCTTGCAAGGAGATCTGGAATGAACCATCCGTACCACCCACCAGCAGCCTTCTAACAAGTAGTTGTGTGAGCTTGTGCATGTGTTTGTTGAAATGCAGCAATCAAAAGTATTTGTTTTTTTTGTGTTTGTTTACCCTAGAAGTTGAAGCACAGTTGGAGTTTCAGCTTTTCATCCCATGCTCCTGTGTTTTAGCTTTGCCCTCTGTGTTCACATTGTGGCAGTGTTGTTTGGTAGTTGCTGTTGCTGTTTTGTGCTCACCTTTGATGACACAATGCTCGCACTTTGCAGGCAATGAAAACTTATTTGCAATATGTAAAAAGATGGATTTAAAATAATAATGAGGAATTTGCCTTGACTCAGATATGCGTCTGATTTATTTTTTCTAATATGCAATCCTTTAATAAACCTTTTTGAACAGGTTTTGTCATGAGTGTGACAGCAACATTCACATAATGTAATCCTTTTGTGTGCTAACTACACAAATAGTGGATTGGAAATATGTAACAATATGTTGTGCTGACACTAGTTATCAAACAAAAGTCAGAGACTATGTCATATTAAATTTCTAAGTAGAGATGATGTTACACAAGAGCCTAACTTGGCCAGATCTCCGTCAATCAGACTTACTCTGGGTTCACAGCTGCCTGTATCTTGACAAAGGCCCACCTGGCATCGTGAAAATGAGGAGTGCTCACTCTGCAGCTACTTCTAGGGACCAAGAAATCAGACAAAGCAGGTTTTAAACTTAACAGACTGAACTCAAAAGGTAACCCAAAAAGACCAATCACATTCACACCTCAGTCGTATACAGTGAAATACAGTATTTGGACAGAAAACAGATGCTCGTCCTGGTCGCCTCCCAGTCCTACTTAATGTATAGTTTCTGAAATAAAACAAACAACCTTAACATCATAATGCATTATTATACCCTATCATTACTAGAGTGGGGATTTGAAACAGCAACCTCCTGTTTATCTAACTGACTGCTTATCTAACCTTTTAGCCACTATATGAATTTTCACAGTCAGTGGAGAACACATAACTTATCAACAGTGCTCCAATTTCAATATTTGCTCCATATAATCATTTTCAGTAAGAACATGACTTGAATTTTACTAAGAGTGGTTAGATTTCAAGACATTAATGAAATTGTTGTAATCTCACCCATTATTCAGGCCACTCATTTGCTTCCGTGAGGGCACGTGTCTGCATACTGAATGCTCACCAAAGTGTTTGCTCCAATATTTGCTGATAAACAACTCAGTCTCTGTCGGATCCCTCTAAGGACTGAACTACTGAGCTGCACATGCATAGATAAATGTTGTTCCTCAGCAAACAAATCAATAAAACTCATTTCCTTTTGGTCAATTGTTAATTAAATGTCAGTTTCCCCTCAATTAAAAACTGACTGAAGTGCAGAAAAAGGCATATAATCATATTTCCCCCCTGCATTCCCCCCAGGCACTTCCAAATACCCAGGGATGATTAGTAAAGCTAAATCATTTTCTGATTTGTATCTGCAAATTGCTGCTGCCCTTGTGGTATTATCAAAGTTAGGTAAGCTTTATCAGACCCCCACCTAGTAAATGATTTTAATGGGAATGGGTTAGATTATACAGAGAGTAAGGCTTGTCAGTATGTTAAAGGTCATTCATAATTATCTAAAGGGTATGCCTGACAATTATGAATAGCAATGTTGTCTTAAATCTAATCACAAGGTGAAAGTATTAAAAAAATGAGAACTATAAGAATATACAGGCTATGTTATTCTGTCGAGACTAAATGTTTTCAGGACTGTGATATTTCTGAAAGTGCTAATGAAATGTCAGTGGATCCATGAGTTACATACCTTTTTAAACATAAAAAATCTGCTATTGTCCATTAAATACAAGGTTGTTTAATTTTCTTAAAAATGAATAATACTGGAAGGACAGGTGCATAGGGAGCAGAAGGAGGCATTGAGTGACCATGGATCAAGCTGCAGTGCAGTGTTGTTGCTTACTGGGCTGCAGTTACAGAGATGTACAGCTTATGAAGGATGCTTCTCTCTAAAATACATTACTGTGTTGGGCTTGAAAGGATCCAAGTTCTGCTACATGTTGAAGGCTATTCTTAACTGAATAGCCAAAGCTTCCTCTATTGCCATTTTCCATTCTTTCATGCCGCCTGCGACCAGATGTTTACATCTGTCTGTCATATTCAGGCATTCACCTGAACACAAATGCACATACAATGAAAAAAGACAACAAATTTTAAAGCGTACATATTTTCATAAAACTCCACAGTTTTAGTCACAAATATTGTATGTCAGTTCCACTTTCATGAAGCAGAGTCTGCAGGACACATTTGTTCAGTACTGTCTAACACACAGACTATTTGCATTGTCTTGCCTTCTATTCACTTTCCCCCCAGAACGAGGTATATATATATATATATTTATATATATATATATATGCATGTGTGTATGTGTGTGTGTGGGTTCTAAATGCAAGAACAAAAACAAACATGCATTTTAGTTGAGTATTAAATTAAAATAACATTGTAGTGCTGACTCTTTTGTGTGCAGTGAAATTCAGATACTGCTCCTTCGTTTTATTCTGTAATTACCAGTCAAGTCAGTTTCTTATTAAATGTGGTTATACAACAGGATGAAAATAGTCTCTCGATATCAGGGTAATATTGTGTCAGTAGGTGTTTCAAATATTCTAATACTTTATGATGAATTGGAGGACTGGTGTGTTAAAGAATTCAATGTCTTTTAATACAACAGGCCCTTAATTTGGCCAGAGGCTGTATTTGTATTGTTAGTATAGCTGTAGTTTATAAGTCAATGGTGCTTGTTTTTTTTGTAACTGGTCAGTTAAAATCCACACATTTACTTGTTTTAGAGGGAGACATTGGAGGTAGCTTTTTTTTCTTTTTGTCGGGCCATGACATCCCTAAATGCACATTCTAGTTCATCCTATAACAAGGTAAGATGTCTGTTTTGGACAATCTAAATTCATTGTTTAAAATGCACAGTACATTACCATTTAGATTGTGTCCAAACTATACAATTGAAGTTTGCATAAGTTTGCTGTCCCAGGCAATATGTTCAGTCTCAGTCTCTTAATTAATAATGGGTGTTAAAGTAATAACCATTGTTACATACTTGGCATCACTGTCTGTTGTATATATAAGGTATGGCCATAAAACAATCAACTGTCAAACATTTCTGGAATTTACATATCACCCCAGAACTCAACTCTTTCCCATCACTGTTTGGGAGTGGTTTTATCAGATTGGGTAGGTAGTTGGTTGCAAATGTTACCAGTGTAACTGCTGCCTGTCATTTTCAAATTAGTGAGTTGAACATAGACGGAAAAAAAAACTCCTACAGAAATTATTTTATGAAATAATCCTAACTGTTCAAACCTTGGCACAAAACTGCATTCATCAGGGATTCATTACTCTTAGTAAGAAGATTGAGATGATTAAGAAAATGGGTTTTCCAGGCTTTTGGAAATTAGAGGGGCTCTGTTGGTGGCAATGCACAGCTTCAGTTACTGATGAGTCAATTAAATATGATCCCAGAAGTCAAGACTGAGAAATGAAAGAGTTTGAAGCCTTATCAGGCACCCAAATACTGCATTTATATTATTATGAGGAAGGAATGTCATAATGATGATTGTACTGCTGTGAGAAATCACTCTTGTAGTAATCTTTTCATCTTTTGATACAGGGATTGCAAGGTAAGCAGTAAAAATAAATTGTTCAAGCTACAGTGCTAACAAGAATGCATGTTCTACATTCTGTATCTGATTGGCAAGTGGAGTATTTGCCACATACACTAATGCTGCAATCCAATCCACTTTATTTATTGAGCACAAAAAAAAACAAAAAAAAAAAACAACAACACAGGTGTACAGTGCTGTACAGTAACATTAACAAAGCACAAGTAAATCAAATTAAAGGATTTTACAATGAATCCTGTAAAAACCCACTAAAGAGTGGCAATTTTTTTTACTTTGGAGAGACAAATTTGGCTATCATCAGCGTAGCAATAAAAAGATACGCCATGTTTTCTGAGGACAGAACCATGCAGAAGCATATACAAAGAGAACAGTAGAGGCCCAAGAATTGAACCTTGTGGCACTCCACAGAGGAGGGGTGCAGAGGAGGACACAAAACCATCAAAGTTAACAAAAAAACTTCTTCCAGTCAGGTAAGAACTGAACCACTCTAAGTGCACTTTTAATGCCAACCTAGTGCTCTAGGCGTGATAAAAGAACTTGCGGGAGTGCTGACTCAGTACTGTGAAGGGTTTTAAAACATGAGTGGAAAACTGGAATGTTACTGGATTGAGAATATCTTTTCCAGAATTTTCGAGAGGAAAGGGAGTTTTGGAGATTGGTCTAAAATTGGATAGGTCTGTTGGGTCCAGACCAGGTTTTTTGATCAGTGGTTGCATGATGCGTATGTTTGAAATTCGCAGGTACCACACTAGAGGCCAGACTGCTATTAATAATAGACAGGACAGATGGTCCTATAACTGAGAGAACCTCTTTTCAAAAAAAAGTGAGAATCAGAGGGCTCATTAGACCAACAATCTCAGCAAAAAAGGAGCAACACGCAGGTTCAAACTGGTCAAAGACAGCTGAGCAAGGGGTAACGATTGATGGGTCATATGATGGAGGTGAGATGAGGACTTTGGTGAAGGAAACCTTATTAATGAATAACTGGAGGAAGTTTTCACACACTTTAACAGAGACATCCAAATTGGCAGACTGAGGAACATTAAAAACAGTGTTAACAGTGCTAAAAAGAACACAAGGCTTGTGGCAATTTTATAAGATTATATCAGAAAAGTGTTTCTTTTTAGCAGCTTCTGATAGTGACTTCTGATAGTGACACCAGCAGTTTTCAAATATCAAAAGACACCTGAAGCTTATCCTTCTTCCACCTACGTTCAACTCTCCCGCACTCGCCTGGCAGCAAGAGTGACATCATTCAACCACAGCTTGTGTTAAGGTTTGGACCGCCTGGTTTTTAATGGAGCCACAGTGTCCATTATATTTTGAGAGATGGTGTGGAACCATGAGGTTAACTCCTCAGTATCCCTACATATCCCTGGTTAGTTTCAATGAGGCCATTAAAATCAGTAGACAATTTAGCAGCAGATGAGGGGTTAAGCGTGCAGGAGTGCAGCACAGGAGCACACAGTTTGACAATATGACAAGGGTGGAGGATCTCAAATAAAACAGGAATGTGTTTGGAGAAAGCTGCATCACATATTTTAATGTCAGAAACAAATAAACTACAAGATAAAATAAGGTCAAGTGTGTGCCCACATTCATGCTTTGGACCAGCCACAGACTGAACAAGATTAAAAGAGTTAATAATATTTAAAAGTTATTTCTCCAGAGGAGTACCAGGACAACATACATGAATATTAAAATCAGCAACAATTAGGACCTGGTTAAATTTTGTCCTTATTTCTGCCAAGAAATTAGAGAAATCACATGAAAAATTCTTGTATTTTTTGCCATACCACTACGTTTATTTTTTAAATAAGGCTTTCTTGAAATTAACTTGTAATATACATGTATACTGTGGTATGATTTATTTTTTTAATGCAGTATCAAACCCCAGTTCTACCACCAGTGTTCTGGAAGTCCTGATGCATGCTGATCCTCCATAATGTCCAGCAGGCTGTCCTCTGTGGAGATGGCATGAATATAGAGCACATGTCCCACAATATTCATGCCAGGCACCATGGCGCTACTTCTGTTCTGCATTTGGAGCCGTTTGTCGATGCTCTAGTATAGTTCCAGATCGAAATTGTCCTCCAGCAGGTAAACAGACAAAATGTTATTGTCTCACTGAGTAGATCAAGATATTACAGATTAGGGAATGATAATTAATAAAGGGGGAAGGGTCCTTGCAAATGCTTAGTCAGGATATTTTGTATATTGTCTGTACTTTTGCACTGGATTTTTGTTGGTTTCTTGGTGGTGTGAGTTTCACAGTATTTTGTATATCGTGTATGATAATACACTGCGAAATCTTAAGAGTTGAAAATCTCCTTGAACAGGACAATTGACAGGGCTGACTGCAACTTTTTTAGTGGCTATCAGTTGCATATGTGCTACAGTCATGGAGGACACCAGTGGAACAGGAGGAGCAAACACAATTCATTTTGCACAACTAAGCAAGGATTTGCAGTCATAGTTGAATATGAATAAGATGATTCAAATAAATATGTCTCTCAGTGATGCAACATGTACTTTAAGTAATGCAACAACAAATGTGTTGTGCCGTTAATCACATAATAAGCTTCTCTTTTCAACTAGGGGTGTCATGGTGCAATGCCGCAGCAATTTTTCTAAAGGTCCCAGAGTTTTCTCTGCACAAACCTAGAATGTGTACCTCCAGATGATGAAGACTGGTTCTGCAGTGAGGCATATGAGCAGAATGGATCATATAAATCGATTGTTACTGCCACTAAAGTCAGGGTGCGGGGGTGGACATTTACTAGTGCACTGTGTACTTGAAAAGAGCTGCAAATGATTTTAGGGGTATGATGTTCAGTGTGTACAGACAATAGGCAGGAACACACCACACAATACATTTGTTTTTCTTTTAAGATAATGTAATTACAGAAAATATACTATCAATCTCTTCTCATTTCTATTTAATGTAGAAAATGAGTACCAGATCCAAAATAATTTTGAAGCTGTAGCTAAAGAACAATTCTGCCACCTGGCCAGACATTCTCACTGTGTGGGAGGGTGATGGTGATGACAGAATTGTAGGAAATAAACCTAATTGTCTCTGTGAACATGTCAGATTTTTTTGACTGGGAAGACTTGAAAACCCAATCTTTCGATATTTTATCCTAATCTTTGCTACGTGTCCATTTAATAACAGTCACTAAATTATCTTGATTTCATGATAGAAGGCTCCACTGCAGATAATGAGATTTATAGTATAACCTGAGATGTTAGTGAGAAGCAGACCTGCTGGAGTGACCAAGGGAAATACTGGCTTGGACAAGTGAATGAAATGATGAAAAAAACAAGTCCTGCACAGTAATAATAATATTATTAATATTATTATATTAATAATAATATAAAAAAAAAAAATCAGAAAACACAAACATCCCAAATTCAAAGAAGATATGAGACACACATATCAACAACTTGCACTATCAAAGACAAAAGTAAATAAAATGGGAAGTGACAAGGGAAGCCACACACTTGTTCTCACAGTGCAAGCTGCCACACCTTACCAAAAATCTGTCAAAATCTGTAGGTTCTCAGATTGTTTTCATAGCTCTCGGAATGTTTGTGGCCAAAAATAGTGTCCCTCAGATCAAAGCAAGGGGAAATTTTTCTTTCTATTGTCAGCTTACTCATTATTTTGGTCCAAGAAAGATCACCATTGCTCAACAAAACCTTGTCCTTACATATCTAACTGATAAGATTCAGTAAATGTTAACGTTTTTCCTGTTGTACAATATCATGCCATTGCAACATGAGTAAAATGATTTGACTACAATGAGCATTGCAGAAGAATTAAACTAATGAATAAATAAAATATAAAACTAATAATTTCAATTTTAATAATTAATAATAATATTTATAAAAGTAAATCCTCAAAAGTATGTCAGTCACTCTCTCTCTCTCTCACACACGCAGACGATGAAGAAAATAAACAAAACTTTTAATCACATGTTGACAAGGCTGGATTGGAGTTTTCACGCTTCCTTCTTTACCCTAGACTTCTCATTCTGCACACATTTCACCACATATGGAGCACTTGCAAAGTTCTTGCAGTATGGAGTATATGGGATATGACTTTCGAGGTGCATCAAAGTGTATATTACAGAGTAGTCACAGTCACAAGCCTGTGACACATTACATATAAATATCGGAAGTAATCGTTGGGATTATTAAAATCATGAGTGTATTTTTATCTACATTTTGAAGTTAGCATAGTTTGAAACTTAGAATGATATTTTGATATCTTATCCATTTCTTTTTAATATTCTTGGTTAAATAAGTGATTTCCTGATTTTAAAAAAATATGTGCTTAATTATATAACATTTAAGAAAAGCTGAATTGTTAAAAAAGGACATTATTATTTGTTTTATCATTCATTGGGTCAATCAAACAAAAGAAAGTGTCTCTTTCTTTAAAGGCAGATGAAGAGATTTTAATCTACCATCTGAAAGTTTATTTTAATTTTTTTTCCTTGAGAGCTTAAACTATATCATGTGTTCATTGTTCATTTTTACTTCCACCGTGCCAACCTCAGCATGAATAAATATGAGTAAATATGTGTGATATATAGAAAACTTAAAACACAAATTACAGGGATCACAAAAATGGTAATGACACAGCAGCAACAATGGTGGAGTATAAACCTTTTCATGGGATTAATCCTGCACAGAATTATTCAATGTAGAATATAATTATACTATCTTATTTGGGGATCATTTTGAGTTCAACCCACAGACAGTGTTTAACCGTCAACATCACTGCTTGCTGTCTGTGCAACTACACAGTTAGTTTTATACACCCAGTCAAATTAATCCTCAGGAACAGATTTGAATGTACCATTGCCGCTGGATTTGGCGGATGTGCATGAGAAAAATGTCAGCCATGGGTAAATAACAGGCCCCTGTTAACAGTTATTTGTAGACAAAATATGCATCACCTACCCATATGTTTTGCCATTGATTTTCCAAAATATGATATTCAAAGGGTTTTACATCAAGCAAATTACTCTCATTTGCACACTTTTCCATCTGACTGATATCCTTGGCTGAAGCCTGAAATGATTGTGAACATGTATTTTGGAAACATTTAACTTAAGATGTGCAAATAAGTTTTGAGACAATGACACATGCCTAAAAGCCAAAATGAAGAGATGAAGAAAACTCTTTAACAACTTATTTATACTGACACATTTTATTTTGACCATATTGGCTTTGGAAAAAAAACACAAGTCCATCTGAAACTTAAGGAGTATTCAAGAATTATTGATATGTTTGTTTCTTATATTTATACAAGCACATCAAACTGTTTTGAAGTAGTTAGCACTGTGCTTCAGCAGAGGGTGCTCTTGAAATTCACTATTAGCTTGATCTATTGCATGTCCTACTCTGTCTGAACTAATCGAAGCTGGTCAATAAAAATGCAGGAGGACACTAATGAGCAAAGCCAATGGAGTACAATCACAAACCTAAAGCAACAGGGGAGTGGAGTGCTGAAATAATTTATTTGGCAAAATAACCACAGAATGTTATTTTGCCAAGAATTGTAAATAAGTATAATAATAATAATAATAATAATAATAAAGTTATCTATAAATTAAAATACTATACATTTATAACAATGATAACAAATTAGATGCTTTTGCTTGCTGCCTGTAGTGAGACAGAGGGAATAAATGAAGTGGAGCAACAGCAGTTGTACAACATTCTCCTATCAACTGTGCTCTAACTTGATTTTTTGGGATAATGCAACCCTGACAAGCAATTTTAAAGTTGTTTCCATTTATAAGTACACTATTCCTCTCACCTATATACATACCATTGTCAGTGTCCACCATACCTGCCTTTGTAACATCTGGCACAGTGAATAAGAACACTTTTCACTTTTACTTTCGCTCATCACAAGCACTTTTTCCCAATTGTAATTTGACCTCACGGTGCCCCTCCTCATCCTACCTTATGTTGTTTCTTTTGCTGTTGAACAGTTCACTCACAACAATCTTATTTTTCAGCTTGATTTGAAATTGTGACCTGTTCACTACATTTATTACTTTGAAATCCATTCTGACCTGTGATATTTTCCATGCTTGATTGTAGTCCAAAGGGCCACCCAGGGGGTTAAATTGACTATTAGTGGAATGCACTGTTAAACCCAGTTAAATTAGAGGCTAAGTGTTCCAAGGGGCTTTGCAAGCTATCAAGTATTTATTTTAACAAGTATTTCTCAACATTTGTTCCTTCCTAAAAGCACACACTTGAAAAAAATAATAAAAGGATAAGTGGGATAATAAATGAAGAGCACTGTTTTGGCTCCAAAAACGAATCAGTGATTCTTTTAGTTGAGGTATTAAATATTTGTCAAAAATGTGGACAAATTCCCTTGGCAGTCTTAAGTTATCATATTTAAGAGGGCAAATGTTGGTTTCATAAGGTTAAAATATTAACTGCTAAATTTGGTACACCAAATGTGTGCAGTTGCCCCCAATTCAAGTACATGATTTTGCCAAGATTGAATAGATTTGGTAAAATCAATACATTATTGACAAAATTTGGTGTAAATATTCATTTGAAATAAAATTCAAAAGTTATTGATTTTTTTTTTTTTTTTGGTCATTAGTTGAAGTCGCCATGACGTCATATCGCTCCATCATACATTATTGACAAAATTTGGTGTAAATATTTATTTGAAATAAAATTCAAAAGTTATTGATTTTTTTTTTTTTTTTGGTCATTAGTTGAAGTCGCCATGACGTCATATCGCTCCATCACATTTGAACATGATACAACATGAGTTAAGTTTCCATGACTCGTATATGAACGTATATGAACAGAATGATAAAAAAATGCACTTATTACTTTTTTATTTTAATGGAATATAAAATATATTTGTCATTGTCATTGAAAATTTAAATCATACAGCAAAACTGAATGCAGTCCTACCAGTGCAACACTCAAAATCTTCACAACATACGCTTAATGAATCAGATAAATGGATATGAAGCAGAGCTGTTGGCCTTGAGATTACAAATTAATAATTTAATGAATGAAATTAAGCATTTTTGTTATTTCACAAGGACCAACATTTTAATTATCAAGTGCAGGCCAATAATATATATATACAGTATATATATAAAAAAATACATCAATAACATGGTGTGTGCTCAAAATTACGTAACATTTTACAGTGTATTTAAATTTGGCAACCATATTTAAATAATTCAAGTGTGTGTATGTGTTCAGATTTTAACCTGCTTCAAGGAGAAATCATATTTTCGCCTGCTTTGCTAGTGATGACTTTCTTGTCACATTTCTCAGACTAGTGCTTTATCTTACTGATGCACATTTTATCTAATTACATCTATCAGAAAAACAAAAAGAGCAGGCAGAGAAGATCCACATTAATTACATTAGAGGTAGACCATAAGATTGGCACGTGATGAAGTGATTTGGCTACTGGCAGCATTACCATCTGTGCTGAATGACTTCAAGCCCAGCCCACTTGTTTATGAGATTGAGCTGTCATCTGGACATCACTCACCTTTAAGATGTTGCTATGCAAATGGTGCAAGAGTAGAAGTGAATGCTATTAAGTAAATCAAAGGATCTGTTAAAAAAATTATTAAAAATTAGAAATGCATATAGATATGATTCAGGTAGGACACCCCATTTTGCCACTTAGTATTGCGTTACACCCATACTTTTACATTTTTGTGGTATGTAAAAGTAAGTTTTCAGTATCATATCATATCATATCATATCATATCATATCATATCATATCATATCATATCATATCATCCTTTTACAGTGATACAGTGACCCACTTTGTACAAAATATAACTACAATTTCTGTGTGTCTGTAATTTTATAGGCTGTCATCACAGACTGCAGTACTTTCAATGTGTCTGTTATTGAAAAAAAATAAATAAATAAAATGTCAAGGGCTGAAAAAAACATTCTGCACATATATTTGGCAACTGTGTGTCCAAACTGAGTCCTGACCACAGAATGACTGTTATATGAAAATAAAAACAGCAACAACTTTACATTTAGGGAGCTGGAAACAGTACATTTTTGATGTCTGGCTGGTCGTGTCCAAGCACTTTCACTCATTCCAACAATGTTCTCCTCTCAGTTTCTCACAGCAAGGGTCCTCCAGCTGCATGACGTAAAACATAAACATTGTTTGGGGTGCAGAAAACCTCTTGTGCTGTGCATGTACACTTTGTAACAAGAGTCTATGGCCAAATCAGGTAGACATCACCTCTCAGAAATGATAAGAACATACAGAACATATTCATTCATTTTTATTGTGTTTTTTTTTTTTTAAATTTTACTCACTAACTGTTTCATATGTACCTTGCTCATTAAAACAAAAACAAAACAAAACACATGTCTGTCAAACACAACTCAGAATCTTGTGTTGACACTAAAGCATGTTGGTGTGTGTGCCTGTTTGTGTCTGTGTTCGCTGAGGGGGCACAGACAGGAACTTGGAAGTTTGCAGCTGTCACAATGAGAAGTCAATATTTATGATATGTTGTTTGTTATCTGGCACGTGTGAACTCGTTCTCCTTCAGACATCTGCTTTAGTTGGATATAACATTCACACAGCTTTATGCAGTGCTGCAAAGACAAACTAGCAGAGCCTGTTAAATCGAATTACCTCTAGATTATTATTTTATTTGCCTTTTTTGCATGCTCAGAAAGACCCTGTTCATATTTACACACTTACTTTACTCACATTATCATCTTGAAGCATTGTGCATGACAGACTGAAATGTTTAGTCATGCGTGATTGAATTTGATGCTACCATAAAAATTTACATCAGGTTTACTACAGGTTTATTAATGTCTAGGATCAGCTCCCAACCCCATTCTAATACATGCAATACACTTAAGTGACAGGCGCAGTAAGAAAATAAATGCAAAGCATATGGTTAGTTTTGTAGTTAAACAGACCATGAGGGAGATGGCTTTGCCTTGATGCCTCACTAGAGCTTCTTTGGTTCCCCCCTCTGTTCTAAACACTGCATCTGTTCAAATCCGCCATGTGGACTAGGGCGATTGCTGGCAGCCTGCGAGGCTGCTGAACACTCAGACTCCTTTACAGCGACTTCCTCATTGAGCTGGTGACAATTTGTCTTTAAATACTTCCAACAATTTAAAAAGTCAAGAGTCTGAATATATTTCATACTGTAAAGCAATATAATGGAATACTGTTTAACCATTCATTTGATTTGTGTTGTTATCAGTTTGGCACTGACTCACTTGCCTAACTTTATTTCAGGCTTTTTGCCACCTTTGTTTCAGGCCTAATGCCAGTTACAGTGTTTTTGTCAATTGGAAAGGGTTTCCTCACCTTCCCCACTCACTTTAAAACTGGCTCTGTGTTTGTTGGAGTGTTCTCTGGTTTCTCATTTGTAAGGAGACAGTGTTGTCTTTATGCTGTTGAAAGTACACATCTTACACAATCCACCTGAACTGACCTCCTGTAACTTTAGATCCAGACTTCAGTCCTCAAAACAACGTTTTCCCCCCCTTTCACTTTCATTTGTTCAGGTTTCAGTTGAACATCCAGTGAAGCTGAAATTCGGTTTGCTTTCAAATTTTCTTCTCATTGTTGTAAAATTTGGATGATTGGCTTCATGCTGTGATTTGTAATGAGACACCAAAGTATGCAATGTTTTGTATTATACCCAGGTAATTAGAGGCAGGGCACTTTATATATATAATTTTATTTATTTATTTTTACTTGCAAATCTAATAAAAAACTATCTGGGGCCAAAGCTTCAATATTATACTGAAATCCTGCCAGGCTCAGGCATCTACAAGCTCCCTTTTGCATTGGGTGATTAAAATATCATCACAGTCTACATTAGCACTTCATTGCAAAACCAGTCATTATATAATATAATAAAGCAGCCAGGAATTTCTTAATGAATGAGGAAAATAAAAGTATCATAGAGGTATCAGAAAGTGCCCAGAGCTGGGGAGTGCTCACAGCACTATGTAGATTCCATAAATGATGAAAAAGACAGAGGCAAAATATAATCTAAAAAGGAATGAAGGAAGACATGTAGACAAAGAATTAGTTGGGAATTATGCTAACGACAGTAAGAGTTGCTCTGAAGTGGAAAACTAGAAAAGTGTAATGCTTCAGATTTCTTTTTTTTTTGTTTCACAGCTGACTCCAAAATTCAGCAAATTTTGCGAATGTTCCACAGCATGCCACTGATGCCCAGCAGACAGCCTTTGGCCACAACCTAATCATGCCTTAATTATTTAGATTGAACAACTGCTCTCAAGGCTGCTTTGTTTTCTTTTTCTATTGCAATCCCATTACATATTTTTATTCATCTTCTCTCCTATATGAAGCAAGAAACAAACAAGGCACATTTTTTTTTTCTTTTGAAATTGCACGGTTTGCCAAGAGCAATGAAAGCAGACAGAGCTCCCCACATATTCATTCTTTTTAATGTGGATTTCTTGTGATGATGATTTGTGTATTTCTGTGATGAGGATAGATATTGAGAGATGTACATTGTCTCTGGATTATTGTCACTCCCAAGTAACTAAAATTCAAATATGCAGTTCAAGAAATGACTCAATAGGAATAAAGCATACATGGTTTTGTCTAACTTTTTTGTACACTGCAAATGTGTTTGATAATTTTAGACATTCAGCAACAGGTAACGACTACCCATACATTATTGCTTGTTGAATGCCTGCTCTGACTTCACTGATTAGGACCTGAGCTTTTATTAAGCTTGAAGGTTTCAGTCTACAGCACAGCAGCAAGCCCCTGTGATTTATAAGTGTATTATCATTGAACACTCTGCACTAGAGTGCTCGTAATAATGCATTTGTGACAGCCACACTGCTTGGCTGTTGCTCAGTATTCCGTACAACAGTGCAGGTTACAATGAATGCATCAAAGGTACAATGAGTTTTGTGTTTCCTTTGTGACAGTATTTGCACTCATACTACCAACTTTGTAAAATGGCAATAGTTAAGGCATTAAGACTACTGACAAACATTCAATATTCAGTGAGCTAAACTTATCATTCCTTTGCCTCCCCTTTGAGCTCAGTGCTCAGGATTACACAAAGTGAAACATGTTAATTTCACTTTGTTGAGCGTGTTGGCATCATCAAAATTCTGACCAAGACGGGCAAGAATATGTTTCAGTAAATAAAACTTTTCATCTGATGGTGGCACTGCATGATTACTTGATTCCATGGGGAAAATAATTTCAATATACCATCATATTTATTTAGGAGGAATTACAGGTACATTAACAACACCAAAATATTAGATATGTTAGGCATCAATGCCTATCTCCTCTCCTCTGTTAAGAGTTGAGCAAGTTCTTTAGAAAACACATGCATATTGAGTAGTACTCAAAAATGTCTTTAAGAAGCCTCCACATATAAAATCAACTATGGTGTGAAACCTTAATGTGCTCAGTCCTCAGTGCTTTTGTGCCAGATGGGCTATTAGAAATATGGTACCTGCATGCTGAGCAGCCACCCACACACTGACTACAACATTGCCACATGCAGTGAGATTACCTGTAACACTACTCGTATTATTTACCTAATTCAAGGTCCCTGTCAATGAGCATAAAACATTTGGTGTATTCTACACATAGGCTTGACACATGATCTTGTCACAGCAAGTTTTAAGAGGTGTAGATGCATCACTATGTCCTTAGAAACCTTAGAAAATTGACAATAAGCATAATGCACTGTAGGATATTAGTCACTGATTACAAATCATGTTTAACTGATGATGAAATTAAAGATCATTATCTCATTTAATTGGGACTGTGATAAGTTCAGTTTTAAATACATTTTTTTTTTTTGAGCATCTGTGTCTGTGACTCTTGTAGTCCAGGCCACAACAACAACAAGACCAAAAGCTGAGTGTAATGAAATGTTTTCTCAATTAAAAGTGTGTTTTTAACTAGGGTTTGTCTCTTGGCTTGAAAGTGGAGATTTACTTGGAGGCCTCAAAAGTAAGGTGATACTTTTGAAAAAAAATGTTGCAATTGTGTTTGGATCCAGCTGGCTGACTGTCCTATTACCCAGAAAACTTGCTGAAAATGTGTTTGTTTTTCATCAGTGTAACAGGGAGGCTGGAATGGTATTATCTTCGTTCATATGTATTTCTCCCAATTGAACCTCCCTTTTTCAACCAGTGAAAGATAAAATCCTCCTGACTGATGGACTTAATGGCTATTTGGACATCTGTCTTCCCCTTATAGCCTTGGCAGGCAGAGGTCTGGGTACAATGTGACAGGCTTTCGTAACAGCATGTGCTAACACGGGGCAGAAACATCTATGTGGCCTAAGCCTTAGAGATCAGCCATTAGTAGGTTGTCAATCTAGCAACCTCTAATAGTCTTCTGGGCAGCTAGGAGGAAGATTCAGCCCGTGGTTTCCAACGATGAGGTATATTTGAGATCATTACAGTCCAGTTAAATTTAGCTCCTGTACGGGTGTTATACCTGGGCTGATGTTGAATGTGGCATAATTATTGTGGTTAGGTGGATGATGGAACCTGAATCCGTGCAGCACAATAGTTTTTGTTACTTAACAATGGTAAAAGCCTCGAGGGCTGTGAGTTACAAACTTCAGTAATATTTGGTGATAAGGAACACATGCCGATCTCATGATCTGATCTGAATAATGCTGAATTGTGTTAATGATAACCTATTACTGTTCATTTCCCCTCATAAGGAGTCATTAAGGAATGGCCATTTAATTTGTCTGACACTGTCAGTTGCTTATTGTCTTATGACTTATGGTATTATATATCTGAGTAGTTTTTTATCTATCAGTTAAAAGTCATTTTTAAATGATTGACATAATCTCACATAGACAACATTTTAGCTTTTTTCATGATATATGACATTATGGTCTGATGGTTTTTAAAGTCTGTGTAGTTTTCCACCTGGTATTTATTATTCCAGGTCAATTAACTCTCCAAGCCCCTGGTTGAAAGAAAAGAGAGTCCTCTTGGTTGAATTTAACTTATTACAGTATTTCAAAATTTTGGCTATTTTTAATCATTATATATTAATTCATATAATTGTAACTGAAGGCAAAACACAACAAAAACAGAATAGGGGCATTGAGATACAATATATATATATATATATATATATATAATATATATATGCTGCTCTCAAAATAAGGTTTCTAATTAGCAATTGCACCGAGGAAGATGGAATAAACTATTAACTAACATCTTAATGGAGCACTGTTGACATTTGCAGACACATTTTTGAAATAGCTCCGTACATCATTGACTGTTGTTGAGTAATTTTGGCAGAATGCTGGTGGACAGGGGGTAAACACTATGGGTGTTTTCACATTATTCCAACATAGTTTCGAGTTTGAGTTTTTTAGAGGGCAAAATTGTGTGCCGTTGCAGAAAAAAGCAAGACCCAGAAGAAGTTGTAGCCTAATTCCTGCTAGATTTAAAGAGTTTGATATGAGTCCAAACTCACTAATAAGACCTTCATATGTCTGCGAAACTGCCATTCTGTCGGCTATGCCTGAGGCACACAGTCCCTCAACTAACCTGTCTGTTAGGTATAGAATCAGAACAACAGATCACATCTCGTGCTCTTCATCTGTAGTTACTTCAGAAGCTATCTGGCTTGAAATGCAGGGTGTTTTGATATACTTGTGATTGTGTGACACACAAAACTACACATCACATTTGAATACTTCAATATTTTGTGAAACAAATCAAATAATATATCGACCATTCTTTCTAGCCAGTTTTATTCTGTCATCTCTTCTTTTAATCCCTTTTTTCTTTTTAGTGTGCCAACAGCTCCTCACCAGCCCTTCCCCTCTGGAGATGTGGGATTTTGAAAGATGGATCCTTCCAACACTCTTCTTGTTATCACATACATACATACACACACACATACACACACACACACACACACACACACACATATATATATATATATATATATATACAAACACACACAAATGTGAACAATATGAGAATAATATGTCTGCATTTGCAATTGCAACTTGCCACGTGTCTCCATCACTTCCATTTGCTAATGACTCTGTAATAGCACCATTTATCCATCCAGCCTTGTTGAGTACAGTGCTGGGCCTGCCACATTCTCTGTCTGTTGGTGGATACTTCAGGCACTTGATTGCAAGAGGAACAATGGAGAGTTGGTGACTTGCAAAACTGTGATTGCAATGGATATAGTGGTCAAAATCCATTCACAGATTACCTTTTCTACATGCTTTGATCTACAATAACATCTAGTTGCTGTAAACTTATGGATCATTACATGGGAAATTAGCTTATAAGTTGATTCTGTAATTACAGCATGTGCTTTCATTGTATTTTATCATGTCAACCAATGCTCCTGTATGTCCACTATTCTGATACCAATTAATCTGGAATCTTGAGGAGGAACAACCATGAATCTGACAAAAAAAAAGGTTCAACTGGATTATACTGACAGTCAATCTGTTGTTCAGCGAGATATGAAGTTATGTACCTCACTTCATTAGCCATCTAGTTATTTTGTATATATGAAATTTATATTACTTGAAAGACTAATTAAAGAAGAAAATATTATTATATTTCCTACATAGCAAGCTCAGCATCTTGTGAAAATAGTTTGTTATGACTATGATATTAACATCTATTAGCATACTGTACATATCATCACAACAATTAGATGATGGATGCTGTTCATTATTTCCTTAAATTATGTTGGTTATTCATATAATTTGCATGTGCAGCCTTCATATGATAATTATCTTGCAATCAAGGGTGGAGCAAGCTGAAGCTATTATGAATTATGTTGTTGTGAACACAGAATACAGCACTGTAGTCAAAACTCAGTAACTAACACAATAATTCCATATGATTTGGGTTGTGTGAAAACTAAATAACTTACCAAATCCTAAGTATTACCATAAGAATACTTTTATCAATAAACCCCAGTCATCAGCATTATGGCATTTCATAAACATTATCCACAAATTATTGTTTTCCCCAATTGTTAAAATACATTTTTTATATAGTTTTCTTTTATTCTGTTTCTTTTGTTGCTATTTTAAGACATCCCTTCTATTGCCAAAATACATATTTGTGGCTAAGTAATTCCTTCATCTGTTAGCCAATTTATGTATTGGAGCTAAAATTAAACAATTGATTGACCACGTTAACAAAATAGTGGAACGCATCCTGTATACAAATCTGTATCATGGGAAGACCCATAAAAAAAGTAATGGTGTAATAGTAATTGTGTATTGATAGCATTACCAGTCATTTGTCAAGCAAATCCGTGTCCTGCATGTATATCAGGCATCATCCATTTGATTTGACGTGTACATATAATAGAAACAGTATAGGCCACTATAGTTTCAGCACCACTGGAGTCTGACTCCTAAGTTGCTTTTCAGCACCACAAACAGCAACCGTTACGTTGTCTGTGTTTTAACGAGCTTCAGCACCATGGACAGGTAACGAGCAAATACCCACATAATTTTCACCTTTCAGAGTTTAACAGCAAGTCGCTCTAAGTTTCCATTAACACATACATCATACAGTCACGTTGAATATCTTATCCACTGCCTACACGCGGCACTTTCTTAGCAACTCGACGCCTTCTCACCTTATGGTTTCAGGATTCTCTCAAACTCCCTCATGTTTGTTAAATCACACGGCCCATTTGCTTTTTAAGTTATGATCCCAATGTCGCACACATTCATTAAAAAAGACCAAACCATATATAGTGGTCAACCTATAGCTCTGGTGTAAACGTTTATTTGCAAAGAAGAGTAAACATGGCTTCTTATCCTCATCAAACCCTCAGTTACCTCGTCGTCCGCCTCGTACAGTCCAAACCCACCCCTCACTGTCTGCCATGACCGTCCTCTACAGAGAGACTGTTCTTGTACCTCCCCTTCCTCGCCCTCAGTCTGTGCATCCTTGCCTCTCTTCCTAGATATCCACCCCACACCTTTCCACCCGCAAACGGCTCCCACGGTGAGAGAGAGCGAGAGAGAGAGAGAGCAGAACACTTTCAAACACGTCGGCATAAATCTGACATCCACAGCTGCCCCCCCTCCCCCCATTCTTTCTTCTCCTGACGGACTTCATCACTTTATTCCTCTGTGCAGTTCCTCTGATGCCCGAGACCGGGTTGAAACAACGGATTTTTTCCTCTTGAGCATGAAAAGGATTGCCAAATCATCCGCAATTCAACATCAGCGACTGAGCCGCCAGCAGCATGAGCACTGGATACATATGCTCCAGCAGAAGTTGTGGGCTAGAGAACTAACACATCTCGGACCACAGATACAGCAGAGTGGGGAGAGTCAGTTTTAGGTGAGTGTGGCTTGAACCTCCAACAGAATTTGAAGGTATCTCGTAAGTATTTGTATCACTGACCACGAGGTAGTGGTTGGGTAGGCAGGGTTATAATGTGGCACAATTATGGCGATATTGCGTGGTCAGCATGTTACTGGCGTGTCCTTTGCGGGATAGAGGCAACATTCGTTTTCCTCTCACTGTTAAGGTTTTTTTGAAATCCCAATCATCGGTTTGGTCACGCTGCGCAGGACTGAACGTCGATGTGGAGGTTGTTAAAAATTACGATCCTCATTACCTTATAAAAACTATCGTCTCCAAATGTCATGCAAACGAGTTCTCTATGATGTGCGCTCTGGTGCACCTGGTTGTTCCTGCGCGATGTGAGGCGGCATCATCCCGAAATCATGCTGCAGAAGTGCGGACACAAAGGAGCATTAAAACACCGGGAGAGAGAGAGAGAGAGAGAGAGAGAGAATGATCAGAATTAGGTTATTTCCACATTTACGCAAACCTGCACTCAGACTGAATGGGTATATACTGGCAGGCCTGCAGTTCACTGTGCCGTGGGCATCGATATTTGTATTCAGACTAACTCAAAATTTCACATTCATTTATAACAATTCGTGCTGGAACCTGCGTTATCCATCGACTGAGAGTGAGTGTCGTCCCAGCTTGTATCTGAATGAAAGATTAGCGGGATGCGCTCATGCTTCCTGTGTTTTTTTCTTTTTTTTATGGATGAATTGCTGCCAGTAATGATTTCTGTGACAGCAGATATAGTCAGCTGGCTCTGTGTTTATGTGAACGTGCTGGTCTGCCTTGTACGTGGCTCTGAACGCATTAGAGTGCGCGCGCACGAGAGAGAGCAAGCACGTACTTGTTTTGTTGTATGTGTATGTCACAGTCACACCACAGAGGCAAAGTTGCCGCTCTGTGTTCCCTGAAGTTGCTTTGATTGCTGTTCCACTGACTAACTGCGAGGGGAGCTCATGCTCTTTTACACTAGGTGTCATTAAATGGCTACAGGCAAGATAGACACCTTGTGTATGATACTGTTACCAACACTATGAAATTAGAGAAGCTGTTTCTGTTTGAAATTGGTCCTGAGGCATTAATCTGCACTTTCCTGACTGCCAATACACTCCTGTTTTGTTTTGTCACTATGCAGGCTAAATAATTACATTAATATAGTGTTAAAAATAGTTCTAGAAAAAAATAAACTTCATGAATCTATGGTTGCCAGGTTACAAGACATTTCCCTCATAAAAAAAAATAAATAAAAAAAGAAAACAAATGGAAAAGGCCACAGCAAGCGTTGCAACATCTTCATCTAACTGAAATGCTGTTTGTCTTTTAAAGAGCAAGTCTAGAATCTGTCTTTGTGGCACCCAGCTCTGAATAATCCTGCATAAACTTAATATGAACTTTAAGTTACTTTAAAAACATTCACATTATGCTGACAGCGAATCAATCCAGCCTGTGGTATGGTTCTGCTGTCCTCTCCACATGTGCAGTGTAGAAAAATGCACCAGCGGCGGAAATGGCAGAAGAAAAAGCTACCCTATTCAGTATGCCTCAGTCAATCTGGTGGCCTTTTCAATGGCAAAATGCTGGCATCGTGTAATCATTATCTGAGGGAAAGCATTCCATGTGACGTAGCCAAAACGAAAATGCCAGCAGTAGCTTAAAACTATATTGTGTCATGGCTTCAGATGACCTAATGTTGATGATTATCTGACAGTCTGAAAAGAAGAACTTGGATTGGCAGATAGCCTTTTACATATCTTGGCAGTGCAATTTAGCCTAGTGATGAACTGTCCCAAAGCATGTTGTGGTTCATAAAAATGCAAACACTCATCCTTATAATTCTGAGGAGTGGATGCTGGTGTTCATGCACACGCTGCTCTTTATATATAGTGCACATGTAACCACAGTCTTAATTGGCAGAACCCAGATGTGCTCTCTCTCTCTCTCTCTCTCTGCCATTCCCTTTTTTCCACTGTTTTTATGTGGGTGCTGGCTGCAGCTGTAATGGCCAGAAGGCGGCCTCCCAAGAGGCATGAATAAAGAAAATCTGGTTTTATAAGAAAAAAACAACAAGATCACATCATAATATGTAAAAAAATCACATGGAGATGCTAAGGAGCCCACAATATTTGGACAGCTGAAGCATTTGACCTCCACTAGAGGCTGCCCAACCTGTGCTGCTGCTCCTTAAGACCACATGGGTCCAATCATGCTTGTGCAGTGTAATGTTCAAAAGGAATTTTCATCTTGAGTGTCATAATTAAAGGGTTGGTAGCTGATTAGATGTGGTTAATTGCATTCTTGCACACCATAAAATTTCAACCATATTAAGCCTTAATTAACAATTCATGTTTTTTACAATGGCCTGTAAAGCAACCCTTCATTTGAACACCATCCTTGTTCATAGCTTCAGCTGTAGCAAAACACTGACTCATTGTTTGAGAGAGCAACTGCAGTTTTGTGAGGGAACATTTTCAAATTCTAAGCTGGATCCACTGTTTTCCGCCATCTTTGTCAGTTAGTGAAGCTTCAAAATATGAGCACAGTGTGAAGCCTCGGGGGAACTGAAAGTGGGCTCAGGAAATCATCACAACAGGGACAATTTTATTGTTATAAACTACTTAAGCATTCAATACACACAATTCTTCATCTGAATGCAGTGGCCTCTCTCGTCTTTCTCGGTATCGCCTCTTTCTTCCCTCCTGGCAGGGGGGCACAGTCTGGATGTTTATGAGTGAACATAAGTAGCATTTTTGGATACAATCAAGAAACACATTGCACATCAGAAGATGGTAAGCAAACAGAAATCAATTATTGATTAGACAAACATACTGCATATGCACATTCAGCTCCTGAAAGAACAAAACGCTTGCCGTCTGAGTGCTGATGAACTCCTTATGTGATATTACTTAAAAATAAATCAATGAATAAATAAATAATTATATATACATATATTCCAGAAGCTGTGGCTGTGGAGTTGAACTGGACTATAATATGCTTATTTATTTATTTATTTATTTAGTTTAATATTTGTGACAAAAACGAAAAGAGAAACCTTTAATAGTAATAACATGAGTGGCATATTTTGACTATGTATTAGTGAATGTTCAAAAATGTTTTTCCACACTTACATCTCTGAAAACAATGCTTCTTGACCTTATATTATTTGCCAGGGAGGAGCAGAAAATAATGCTAAATTGTGCAGCCCCTGTGTCATTAAACAATGCCAGGAAACACATATTACACCCTAGAAATGTGATACATTTGACGACACAGTAATAACTACAGTAATTCATCTTTCTTGACTCTCCCGTGGTCTGGTTTTACATTAGTATGAATCTTCTGCTTCGTGTTACTGTGCTCTCACACATCGCATTAAGAGGTCTGCACTGGCCGACAATTGTGGAACCTTTAATTTAATTTGTTTCACTGTTGCTTCTCACATTTCATCGAGTTGTATAATTTGATCTGATGCTGTCTAGAAGTTGTCTGAGGTATTTTGATAGAAAATCTGTCCTCTCACTTGTAAATATCTCAGGACATTGGTTTGTACAGAGATGAACCACACTTTGGCAGTTAGCAGATTATCTTTCTCATTTACGACTATGGCCAACATATTTTTGCATACTCTCTCTGTGAATATTTTTCAGTTTTGTATTTTACAACATCCACTTTTCACAGCTGCAGTAAAACAAAGAATGGTACGTTGCTTTTATCAATGCTTCTGCATTAACAATAGATAGAATTACTGCTTTGAGAAAACACTGGTATTTCCTCAAAGAATTGGCAGTTTAGAAAGCTGAAACAAAAGCGAAAAGATATTTTCAAGCCTTGGGCTTTTATGAAGGTGGTATGCAATCTTCTGGTAACTTCTGTGGCACACATCTGTGGCACTGTTTACTAATCAGAGGTTTTGTGGTTTACTTCCACCGAAATAATATAAATCTGGTCTTATTTCTGATTTTGTAAATAAAATGATGTACTCAAATAACTAATCAATCACTAATTTTGTTGTTAAGCATAATGCCAATCTCCATGTGCAATATAATTAATATGGCTCATAGACATCATTGACTCTGATCACTGTCAGTGTGTTGGACACGAGAGCTCCAAAAGTCACCATAGCACATGTCTGAATATGTGCACGTCATGCACACAATAGATGTGCATTGCCTTTATAAGTAGCTCTACAGACCACAGAGACAATCACATGGTTCTTACACAACACAGGGATGAAGGTAAATGTAACTGTGCGAGACTTCCCACATCGCTAATGTTGCTTTTGTGAAAATGACACTTAAATGTGTAAACAAGATAAGGTTTAAGTATTGGAAGAAAAGTGGTTAATTGTATCTATTCTGTTGAGACCTTTTTACAGTGGGCAGATGTTGACTTGTTTATCCCGACATGTTTATTTGTATGCCGCTGTGTGGCATCTACAGCATGAGTATAAACAAGGCTTAAGACACTGAGTCACAAATTGGAGTCATTACAGCATTTTATGAAATTGTCCAATACATGGCCATGGTCCTGCAGGAGACTGACAATCACAGCATATATTGAATGTTTAGACTTAGCTGTACTTTAACAGCATTTAGGGAGGAGCAATATAGCCATTAGTGACTGCTAAAATTCTGCTTCTTTCCAACCTTAATGTAATAGTTAATAAACAAACTTATGAATTAATAATTTCTACGACTCGGCTATAATGTGTGCTGCTAAAGCAACATGTTAAGTTCTGAATGATGGGAGAATATCCTGTTATAATAATAATAAAAAAATCTTTTCACAGAGGCTTTAAACTTTACTCTTTCCTCTTCATGACTAGTGAATGAAAAGTACTCCTTAGTGGAATATTTGGGGTACAGTCAGTTTTCATTTATGAATGAATAGATATTTGCTAAAACATTTCAAATAGTCTGGGCCATATAATGTGAAGATAGGCGGTGACAGGAAAATGTTGCTATTTTCAGTTCAGTGCAGTATGTCCCAATTTTGAAATTGAAAAATAAACAGTGGTGCAGTCATTTGGGAGACAGAGAGAGGAGATTCATAAACTGACCAGTGACTACTGTGATGATAAAGTCACTGGACTCTTGGCTTACATCAGTGGCTCTTTGCATCTGTGGCCTATAATGTAGTGTTGGGCATCAGGAGCAAAATGACAGATTTAAAAATTCAAACTGGAGTAAAAATCTATAGGCAGAGTCTAATTAAAGCATTTCTGGCTAAGAAGCTTGGGTTTCATATGTTCCTATGAAAAGAAAAAAAATGTATTAATTCAGCACATACTGTATAGTGATTCTGTTTAGTTTATTAGCAGAAATGTAGAACCTCACTTGATCTAAAGCTTAGTGGGGCTATGTTCCCTCCGATACTGGCAGTGCAAACTGCAGCCACAACTTGTGTAAATTTTTTTCATGACCACAGTCAAAAATTATATGGGTCAGTGAAAATCATGACTGTAAAACATTCTTTACACACACACCTCTTTATGTAAATGCAAATATACTACACACCAGTCCATTTGAGCAAATAAAGTCCCCAGTCATGTACTGTATATGTTAAGGCTACAATGGCAATTATGCAAAAACAACAGATGCTGCAGAAAGGGAAGTATTACTCATCAAGACTTCAGTTGTTAAATAATTTTAGAATTCCATCAGTGACACAACATATAAAAAATTAGAAAGATTTGAATTTGAATTGTGGTTAGAGTAAGGTAAGGGTTAGGCATTAGGATAATGCTTTAAAGCATAAAAATATAATTAATTATAATTGGAAGTCAATGCCGTGTTTTTGTCTCCTGTACTTTGAGCATCTTTTACTGCTTTAGACTGGAAATCTGCTACCACAGTAGACATGTTATATTAATTATATTTCTAAACATAGACCGTTCTTGTTCACTCCTGTCAATCCCACACTTCCCAATGGGGACTACAACTACATTTTAACTCCTAGTGCATAAGTTCTACTGCCTGTAAGAACTGCATCCTATCACACATAATCTGAGTAACATTGACTGATTACACATCTGCGCACATCTGTGAACATCACCTTCAAGGCTGTTGCTATGGTAACTCTTATAACCTTGTATCATGTTTTTTTTTTTAAGCTGTGTTCCTGTATTTGGCCAGCTTAAGTGCTTCTTACCATTCATGAAAATATCACTATTATCATTTTGATTCACTGAATGAATGTTGGTAAAGAGAACTTTATAAGCTGTTTTTTGTATTGATGTGGATTCACTGCTGCAGCTACAGATTTTTACACCATTTTATTTATTTATTTATTTATTTATTTTTTAATGAAAAGTTACACCTGAAGGGTGCAATATTTTTCTGGACATTATTAAATGTAAAGTAGATTTGCCTTGAGATGGAGAATATGATTAAATAGTAATGAATAAATTATGAAATTGCTTCTAGGTGTCTATCCATTGTTGCTGTAATTGCCTGCCCTTTAGACAGTCTTTATGTTTTGGTTTATGTTTGAAATCCTGTGTTTATGTTCATATTTATACTATACATGCACGGACAGCAAATATGGCATCAGTACACACATTTAGTATAAATGACAACATCTAAGGCACTCAATACCTTGATATTACTTTTAAGCATAAAGATTTCCACCTGTGATATTAAAAGTTAAGAAAAATCCTGGATTAGAAAGGTCAATCTACAAAAGCTTTCACAGTTTGCAAGACAGAAAGTTGATGACTCCAACCACAACTTTGTACTTGTTTTAATTTGTAATTCCTTGATAAAGAAATTACTATCTTTATTTTATTTTATCTTTATTTATTAATTTATTCTGACCATGAAAAATCCTTATAGTCATGTCAAAGTGTTAACTGTAAATATGCTCCAGGATTCCTGCTGTTCTTTTCAGTGTCATATATTCCTCAGATCCATAGCACAACTTTTCATGTGGCATAAAATCAATAGCAATGAAGAGGGTCAGTGTGAGCAATGGAGACATCTTATTGGATTTAAATTGCAGTGGTTCATACTTTTGGGAAAGTCATAGGAACTAATTTGAAGAAGCAAAATTACATTACCCCCTGTTTTTTGTGCCAAACAATTAAGTTCATGGCAGCTTCCGAACACACCATTTATTCTGTTACATCTGTGTCTTGTGGTTGGAGAAACAATAAACTGCACTAGGTTTTGTAGGTGGGTCTAGTGGCAAAAGAAGATTCACCATGAACTGGAAAAAAAGTATTTTTTAGATTCAAAATGGCAAGAAGTATCAGTGAGGTTGATGTAAACTTACCAGTTATTGAAATTTGAATTACATGCAGTAAATATGTATTCTTCATATCACTGTATTTCTTGGATTGCAAATGAAAAACTTTTACTTTCATGAGGGATAGATGAGTCACAAGTAATCATCGCCCAAAACAAAACAAGTTTAGTCACAGCCAGATTTGCTTGGAGTTAAAGCAACTTGCATGTTGACAAAGACACATAACCATGTATACTATGCATATTTTATACATATACACATCATGTTTCCATAAATAAAACTAACTTCCCTGTGCTATCTAGGAAAAAAAGGATGGATGAAGCAATTTTCTCTGTTATGGATTATGGGAATGTGATTTATATGCATCTCTCTACTTTTAAAGTAAAGTACTTTTAAACCCCCAGGTGCTATTCATCATTCTGCTGTTAGGTTTATCAGTCATAGCATCCTGTATGAAAAAAGTTGACTTGTTTTTTCTGTCTGATTGACTTGATAGGCATTTGAATGTCTAATTACATGCCTTTCATCTTAGACAATATTAGATTTAGTGAAATTAGTTACTTTCCCTGCCAGTCCCTCACATACAGTAGTGAGATTTTCATATAAGCTTTTTTATTTTTAATTCTGCCACCACCTGAAACTCTAAGAATCAGCCTAAAATTACCTCTTTGGCAACACCAATTCAATTTTATTGAACTGACTAAAATTGAATCCATTTTGTTACCGTTTAAAGGGTGTCTGTTTCGGTTAATAAACTGTACCTAAACATAACCCCAGTGATTTTTTTAATTTAAAAATCTTAACCGTTGTCAACATAAAGAAAAATAAGAACAAAGTGGCACTTCAGTTTTTACTAAACCAGTACATTCATTAATTTATCTCAACTACACTTGATAAATAGGCTTTGTAATACATATATCAGACATGGGCCAATTACCAGCTTCAATGGATAACATGTTATTAAATAGTTTCTGAATCAAAACCACTACATTTTTTGTCATACCGTGTGCTGTTTTTAACCACTCTCATTATAGAGCTATAATCACAATACCGTAATGCTGAAATGTTTTTTGCTTAAAGCCATCATCCTGTCAGAACCCCATAGTGTCCCAAGCCACAAATCAATATCCTATTTTATTTAATATGGAAACTATATGTGATGGTAATGCCTTGTTGCTGCATTACCACCTGCCGCCTTGCCATCTAGACTTAACATTCAAGCTCAACTTCATGACTGGACAGTCCCAAACACACTCACTGCAGCAGAGGCTTTCATACACTATTGAACTCCATTCACCCCTCTTTGGTTTTTGTCAAGGTTGCTGGGTTTACCAATAAACAATGGTTGTAGTCTGCCAACTGGCAACCTATCACACATGATTGCCTGGTGGAGGGAGGGACACTCAGCCAGCTGGCTATTCATAAAGAATGGTGCGGTCATTGTTCCTTATAGAGAACACCTATAGTATTGAGTAGAGAGTAGTGCTTGCTCTGTTAAACATCCATCATCCTTTGTAGGCTAGACCCTGTCATGGCCCGAAGGCATGAGTTGTACTGCGTGTTTATAATGGCAGTTTACCTGTGTTAGGCAGAGAGTGTAGTGCTGTGTAGTATAACATAGTTTTGCTGCAGTGTGAGCTTGTGCCATTGTGCACTGGCTGCAGCCTCATTTGAGTCTTGTACTGTGAGCTCCACTTCAAAGAGGAGACGATTGGAGGGTGAATAAAAGCTCAAAGTCAGTCAATTGGCCCTGAATAGCCTGAACTTAACTGCAGTATCAGCAGTGCAAAAAAAAGTGGCTGGCGTGGTCAACTTTTCTCCTAGCTTAACTTGCTCAGCCCCTCACATTGACATCAAGGCCAGGTGGATGGGGAAGAAGTGAGGGGAGAAGAGGCAGTGTGCTCGATTTATCAGTAATTATGGAGTGCTATTTTCTCTGTCTGCTCTGGGAAGCAGTAGCCATTCTTTAATCTTGACACCCAGTGATCATGTAATGCAAGGAAGTGCCCATTACAAGTGGAGAGAGATCGGAGGGGCCTCTCTCCTGATTATCTTCCCCAAGGGATTTGGGGTGGCATAGATGGTGGGGAGTATGGGGATTCATGAGTGAGAGAAAAAAAAAGGGGTCAACAAGAGATGGAGGTTGAAGTAGCGAAGGCAATTATGGAGCTCGTTTTCCAAACTCAAGAGGTTGTGCACTGGAGAAGGTGTTAAAGGGAGCGTCACAAACTTATATTATGTTTTAACTGAGTGAATGGAAAACCTCATTAATTGAAGTCAAATGCAAGGAAGAGCAGATTAAAATAATCCTGAGTCACTTCAGTGGGTTACACACTTGTTGCCTTTAAAATGGCGTTAGAGAGACAGATTGAAATCCCTACTTTAAATTTTCCGTAAAATGAAATCAGCTTGTGCTGAGATTATCTTTATCAAGCCTATATGTTGTTCTTTACACAGAGAGGACAGAAAATACATATGCTAAGTAGTTGAACTACTGTATGAATAAAGTATCGCAAATTGGGCCCACAGTGGGCCTATTTGTTACACTGAATTGCTGTTCTAGCACGAAAAGCGACAAAATCTGACAAGGGCGCCTGAGCCAGACAGAGAAACAGTTTGTGTTTCAGTCAGATTTATGTTTGAATCAAACTGCTGACTGTGTACTGTCTGTGAGAAGATGCACAGTGTGCACTGTAAATGCAAAGCATCTTTTATATGATTCAAACAGCTGCTGGATACTGCTCACATGTTTTGCTACTATATATTTAATTCCCAGCAAATTAATTATGGATCTAATGCTACAATGATGTTCCACTGTGATGCTAATTCACATTAGAGTATAATGTAATGCTTGCTTGAGGTTTGCTGTGTGTTGAAAAAGCAGTTTGCAGCAGGGTTGTTGTGTGTAACAGTCTTGGCCCTGGTTCTCTTTGTATTGTATTTGAATGCGTCATGTGTTTGCTCTGATCCTGAATAGATGTTATGAAAGCTCTTGACATTCTCATTAAATGTTGAACTAGCTGAAGCAACTAGGTGTCAGATGGTCACTTATATTTATTTTCTAATTTAATGTTGCAATAATTGGAAACTGTACATTACCTGGACAAGGTCCAGATTGTGGTGCTCTAATGTAACTTGGCTGTTAGTGTATTTAGTCCATGTCTAAAATATGACACATTACTAATATGTGTTTTATTGATCTTGCTCATTGATTCTATATTTCTGCTCACCCAACCATATAAATACATCCAGTGTATTTGTACAGTACAGAGTACACTATGCCATCTTTTGCAAATGGAATGACATTGATTGAAGCTTTGGGTACAAGGATTAATACACATACACATTAGCACATACAAGTTCAGAAAGCAGAGAAACACAAAACTGCTTGTGTGCAGTCCCCAGAGACCTCACTGCTGCTGATGGAGCTGCTGTTGTTGGTTTTAATGATGGAGGCCAGTCTATGTGAAGCTTGCCTGAGCAGTGTCCTCTCCAGTGTTTGTGCCCATTCAGCACACCAACATGACACCAATGTAGGACAGAGAACAGGCAATGTAGCATATTTGTAGTGTTGAGCAGAATAAAATACAGTAGCCGTTGGCTTGGTAAGACTATGGGTACATTTAAGGTGTTTGAAAACAGATCGCATTGAGAGGGGAAACACAAAGTGATAAACTCTGCCAGTGTATTATTGGGCTCAGAAGGGATTCTATACAATGTACTATGATGCTCTGCTTCTGTTCTTGGTTCATCAGACAAGTCTTTTATCACTGCAAATGAGGTTAACAAAAGTTTAATAAGGAGGACTGCTTCATTTTTAATTTCTTCACCTCTAGGCTTTTCTTTCATTCATTACTCATTTGAAGCCACACCTCTTGGCTGCCATCCTTTTTTCACCACCTCCTTCCATTATCCGATCAATTTAAAATTCAAGAGGCAACCTCCTCTTAGTTCATCCTCCAATCAGTTCAGCTCAAAACTCACTCCTCTGTTATCTACCTTTGAGCTGATCACACATTTGTGAACTCTGTATTACATGGTCATTTTATTCTTTGTTTTAAACACCAAACAATAACAACAACAAAAACAACAACAAACAAAAACAATATTCCTCCTTTAATGTATGATGGCCATCCTCCAGATCTAAACAAAGTGATGCTTCGTATTCACACAAACGATTTACACACTGGAGAGCAGACATTTTAAAACCCTGTAAATAAAGACATTTAAAGGTTGACTCATGTGGGAAACCAGCACATAATTACATTGATGGAAAAACCAGTGAAGCAGGCAATAAAAGAAATCAACCAACCGAAAGTAAGTTGATAAGAAAGTTTGCAAGGGCATTCATTCTTATCATCCCTAAACACACCATCAGCGAAATCATTTTTGTGAACAAAATTCACTCTCTGACTACTTGATCAAATGTTTTAAATTGAGTTGGCAGCTTCAGAATGTCTTCTTTGCTGACACATGCTGCATATAGTCCACCTGTTGGTTAGAATCCCTGTAGTTTATACTCCACTAAACATGTGTTGTTTGAACATTAAATTTTCACTCCCTGTAGGTTTGAAACAGCAGCTTCATACATTATGGATCCTCAGCAGTTACAATTAAATCCACTGGCTGTCTTTGTTCAAGATTTAAAAAGTACCAAAGCACTATATAATGGAGTAGATAAATTTCTTGTCACCATTTTATTTTACTATACAGTGTTTAGGCATTGTTACACATGCTATTGCACACTACTGCAAAATAATTCACTTCATGATTCCATTTTTGTTTTTTCATCTTGATAAGGAAAAGGCTGAAAAAAAAAAAAACTTGGATAGTGTGAATTGAAAATACTATCCTTATGGTAAAAACCTCTGAGCTATGGGATAAAAAAAAAAGGAAAGTCTAGGGGTGGACCACAGCAGCAGTGTGAGAATTTCAAAGGCAAGGGGTCAAGAGACACTCTATTTTTAATCTTAACGTGGGGATGGGTACAAGTGGGTTGCTATAACATATCAAGGGCACATTTTTTGTTACGATAACCTCACATGAAGAGGAGAAGAAATATGGCACAGAAAAGAAAGGGCTCTTCTCAGCAAAAATTCACAATCCATTTAGTCATATCAGGCCTGGAAATGTCTGCTCAGGATGCCCTTGTACAAGTGGCTATGCACACTGTAATTATAAGCATGCATACGAATACACTAGATGACAGTGCATCACCTCCAAAAGCTACACCCTCTTCATTCCAC
Source organism: Brachirus orientalis (assembly GCA_016785285.1). NCBI lineage: Eukaryota > Metazoa > Chordata > Actinopteri > Pleuronectiformes > Soleidae > Brachirus > Brachirus orientalis. The sequence goes on from JAFBJR010000905.1 coordinate 7,654,006, forward strand.
CACAATGCAAAGACGCTATCCCTATTTACAATCAGTGACATAATGGCATTCAACTCTACAGTTAATAAATAACAAATGAAACAAGCTGTGACCTCCATTTTTTTTAACCTTAATTGTGGTTATGTATCTTTGCCGATCATATTTTTGTCTTTAATTAGACAGTAACAATCTCTCTAAATACATCCAAATGAAAGACTTTCATCCGTTGTGAGACTTAATTTATGTTGTCCTTGGCACTGCAGGGTAATCACTAAAACCGCTCCTGGGGCACATGTGTCCAATTCAGTTGCAGGCATGAAGCAAATACAGAACCCGTCCTTGAAAGACTCTTTCATTTAAGGCACATTGCAAATGTAGTGAGGTTTTGAGTATACAGACAAATACAAGGATATTCAATATGAGCATCTATGGGGCAAGACCTGCAATACTGTAAGTTAATAGATGACTCCAAACTGCAATTGAAATTGTACTGTATCTCCATTCATAGTGTGGGGGAAATGAACTCTTGCAGTGGACAAATCACCCTTAGAATATTGATATTTATGCAGTGTACTGGCGCAATGCACGCACACCATGGAACAGTTTAGCTTAGCTATGCTTAATCTGCAAGGAACTGAGATGGGGAGCACTTTTTTTTGTTTTCACCATCTGCTCTGCATCTCTGCAGATTTTGCTGATTTATTGTTCCCACTGAGTCAGTGCTTGCTCTCCTGCTTTCCTTCTATTTCCCAAATTTATGGCTTTGAATTAGGAACAATTGGAGCAGTGGCCATCACCTTAACACCCCATTCTTTCTGCTGCTGGAGAGCAAAGCGGTTGGTCAGATAAGGAACTCTTGCCAAAGTCTTGTGATTAGTCATTCGTCAAAGGGTGAAGAGGAAAGTAAACATTAAATTGAGAGGAAAATGAGGTCAGTAAGTTCAGGAATGGCGTGTCATCAGAGTGCAGAGAGTAAAAAGTGGAAGCAGAGGCAAATAAAAATAACCCACTGCACCTGGACAAAGCCTCTCTCCATATAATGTCAGTGGTCCAGTCCCTTGAGAGGGCAGCAGCTGTTACTATGTATTTCAGTCAGAGATCCACCGTCCTCAAAATGGGTAAAAAAGGAAGGCTGTCATGAAAACATAAGTTGATGCAGCACTAACAATACCAGCAAAACATTTTTCCTAAGCCCCCCACTTTTTTCATAAACCCTTTTCCTATTATTTATAAACATCTGGCAGCACACATTATTCAAGTATGATGGTTGTTAGGAGTGTAATCAGAAAAAATTTGAGCGAAACACATTGGACTGTTCAGGCTTCATCTTGTGCAGGAACTGATAAAATCCAGGATAGGAGAAAAAAAGCAACATTTCTTTTCCCCTACCAGAGTCGTGTACCTCAGATAATGAGACTGGATCAGCAAATCTAGTCCTCACCCTGATAAGGTGACACTTTCTCACATATGTCTTTCTAAAATAAAATGCAGCTCTGCAATCCCATTTCAGACTTTTGGTTGCCTCGCAACAACACTTCATCACACCCCGCCCCTTGGTACTGATAGTGAGATTTGAATTAATTGTTACAGACACAAGCAATTATGACAGATCAGTCACAGAAGGGAGAAAAGAGGAAGGAGGAGCTGCTGTTTAATAATTCTGGTAATTGCAGTTGCATGTTGTGATTGTTTCATTTTTTAGAACACAAGAGTTGAAATGACACAAGGAAAGACAAAGTCCTTGCATTCAGGCATTGAGACAGACTTAAAGACGTAAAGCAGGACAGTTGTGTGGGTGTGTCTGTACTATAGTTTTCTCACATACATTCGTATTATATGCACTATCAGAGAGACAAAACCCATTTAGACTTCCTCTGAAACATTCCCTACTCCTTGTTCCTCCCTTCTTTTGGTGTAGACATCAAAGCTCTACTTAGAAGAAATCATACATTTGATAACATCGCTTGACATTTACATGCATGCACAATGAGAAACAGCTGCACGAACAGTGTCATTTACATCCTCCCAGCAACTCCTGCTCAGTCTCTGATTCATATCACAGGGTCTTCTGGGTGCATTCTGAGTGTGACCAATTAAAGGAATGGAATTTGCTCTGCCTTTTTTTTTTTTTTGATATTTTTTTCTGTGCAACTTAAAAAAAAAAGGCGGTAGCATGGCAAATCAGTTAAGGTCGAAGGCTACGTCTCCCCCTATTTTATTTGCCCCTATTACCTTTGGATAGTAAGGTGAGAAACGACATATTCAAAATGAAGACCGTGGCCAGCAAAGTAAATCGAAGGAAAGCAGTCAGTGGTTTCTCATCAATAAAAACACAGAGTAATTAGAGAAAGCACTTGAAAGCCAATTTGCAAGTTGACAAATGATCAATCTTCATCTGTAACGTGGCCTCAGTTGCATACAGAAGCAGTGGTGGATGTGCTAACAGATGGTGTCCCTGGCCATAGCTAGCATCTCATTCTCTTTGGTAGAAGACAGTGATGCTGGGTAGAGAGGTGTTGTGCTTCTGTTTTGTCCTAACAGCTCAAAACACTTTATCCTTGAACATTGGAATAAGTCACTACTGCCATACATTTTTACTGTCATACAAGAGGCATATTTTGTTAATAATTTGAACAAACAATCATCATAATGTGAGTACTGTGAAATAAAATCATAGAGCGAAGGGGAAAATCCATCTAGATCAAAATTATATTTCAGGTATCGCAGGGTTTTTAATTAATTTCTCTAGATTCTACAACTAGGATCCACATAACTTACATTTCGCAATGCCCAGAAACCGTCTACCATCACCATCCACAGTGTTTGCTCTAATGCTTAGTCTGAAACCTTATTAATTAGTTTGCTTTATGACGATGGTGGTTGTTTAGAGCCATCTCATAAACCACCCCCACATTCTTGATGTTCAACTGAGCAGCTATCAAATAAACCTCCCAGCAAATCCGTTCACTGCTTCACATGACAAATGCGGCACACTTCCTTTTGTGCCTCCACTACTCGGCATGCATTGATCCTTCTCCTTAAAGAATAGGTTTGGACACAATAATTCAGCATCCAGGTAAATTGGAATAACTAACCATTAGTGAATTAGTTTGCTCTTTAAAATCAGGTATTGATCTCCGAGCTCAGCTGATTGGTTGCTGACCAACCAGAGAATTTAATTATCAAGCAAGAGTGTTGCTTGCTCAGCCATGTTTTCTGAAGGTCAGGGTGCCACTGCAGCCCGTTTTAAAGAAACAAGAGGAACAAGGCGAGAGATTGAGAGTAAGAAAGAATCCAGTACAAATGAAGTTAGTTACAGCTGCCCGCCCCGCCCCCCACCCATTCCTCTGTTACTTCCCAGCAATTGCGTGTGGCAGATCATTACCACACTTTTTCAGACATGTGTGAGCTGCGCACTAATAAATCTCAGAATTCAGATGACACCAGTCTGGCACATTAAAACGCAACTATGCTCCCTCTTTTCCTCATTTTGTCATTCCCTTGCTTCAGTCTCACATAACCCCTTGGTCCCCATGAGGTCATATTAATATGAACTAAGTTAAAATAACCCAGAGGAGTATAAATTTCATTTTTAGGCTGCCAGCCATCCATAACCTTATATGTCAAAGCTTTAACTTCACTGTGCACATTATCCCTCTATCACATAGTATGAATTTGATTTGAGGCAGTCGTGCTCATAACAGTTCAAAGAGAACCCAATTTTTTTTTTCTATCTATACAGTTCCATAAACAAATAATGCAGGGAATAAATACTACATCTTGGTGACCAAGGGCACAAGCAATGGGTAGAAGAATAGCATAGTAATACAGTGTATCTACTTTAATTCCCTCACGTCTACCTGTCCCTTTGCAAAAGGCTTCATTTTTTCCTGATCTCTTGCCTCCTGGGATTTAGAATACAAATAAGGAGAACAAGCCTCCCTTTTCTTATGAACTTTATAGAATAAAGAGGGACACTAAGGGCCCCACACAGGAGAGAGGGAATTGATTGGCATAGCAAGTGACTGGACTAAAATGGAGATTGAATCCCCTTGAATTAACCAGAATGGAGGAGGAGTTGCGGCATGAATAAGGCTGTTTAAAAAGAGGATGGCGAAAACAAGCCTCCCTTGTCCTATCTTGTGATTTCCTGAAGCAGACATCCTCCCCTTTTTGCTCTGCTTATTCAAGGGTAAACACGATCCACTTTCTGTCTCTTCCTCTCTGTTTCACTAATCCACTATACAAATAGGCATAATCTGCACGTAAGAGAAAATAGAATAAATTTTGTCATACCACAAGGCAGGGCTGAACAATGAATCATTTTCAAATAAAAATCAATTATATACAAAGCAATTAGCAAATTGCAAAAGCTGCAGTATTTCATTGTTCTATGTTTTTTGCAAATTTAAAAACATGTAATAATAACTTCACCAATAGATGTCAACTAATTCTACACAATAGTCTTTTAATGTTTGAATGGTGTTATGTGGTAATGTCCTATCACATTTTAATAAGTATTAGAGAGTGAATACTGAAGTAAAGCTGACCTGAAAAACATATTGCAAATCAAATCACAATACCGTCAGATAAAATCTAATATCTTCCCCAAATTGTTCAGACAAATTTATTTGACTGATTTAGTGTCTTTGTATGTAATGATCAGTGTAACAAGTGGACAAATGATCTCAGCCATCACAAAAGAAATATAGGTTGAGAAAAAAAAATGCAATTTGTTAGCACTAACAAATTAGAAAGGATTGACCAAACCAGCCTTGCAAGTTCAGTCTCTTCCTATCAGGGCATAGGTGTAGTAGTGATTAATTAGGGTGAGTTATGATGAAAGGTCCAATTTTTAATTTTATGGTATGGGAGGGAGGTGAGGGATATATGGTGCATGATTGCACTGCAGCCTTAACATTATACATTTTCTCCTCTGGGCAGCCAAGTCCTGTGAGTATATTTCTCTCCATCATAGCAACATCAGCCATAAGCATCCCTCTCAAGGAAAGCATTTCCTCTTTGAACATATCAAATCCACTTCAGTGGAGATCAGGGCATGGTGCCAGTATCACTTTAGTGTTGCACTGCTTCAGTCCACAACTTATTCTGACCTTCATGGATGTGTGTCACTGGCTTTTGTAACTTAGCATAAGGTTTGGCGGTAGTGTTTTCCGAACATGCATTTTATTGGACAAAATTATAATTGTGCTTTTAATTGACCATTATGGTCACACAGTTTGTGTAACATTAATTATAGTCAGTATTTTAATTATTCTAACCTTAGTGTTGGTGACAGTTTCACTTGACCACTAACTTGACTTTTACAATGTGTGATAATATAGTTTATAGTTTCTCCAGTAAAGCTATGGCTGATTTTGTGAAGCATGTCCCTAAATCCCTTGATTTCCTTTTAAACTTTGTAGATGCAGCCCGTTCTTCAGCACCTGTGACGGACTGGCCATCGTAGATGGCCCCCGTCCAGCTGATAAACTGTCCCTGTTGTTCTTTGCCAAATGGTTTGGCTCTCCTTGTGATGGCATTGAATCTGGGCAAAGATTATTAACCAAATGTTTTATTTCCTCCCAAGCTAATTTAATATCATCAGAGGCTTATTTACATGGGTGTGTATTCCGTTTGAGTGAGTCAGCACTTATACTGGATGTGAAAATTTGTGTATTACTGTGAGAAACTTTCCTATGTAGTAAACACTGCTGGTTGGTCTCTGTAGCATCCATGTTTAAATAGAAAGCCTGTCTGCATTTTTTTTTTCAAGGGACAAATTGTAGATCATTTCCAGCTGTGCAGGACTGTACCGCAAAACTCCAACCCTTAAAATATGACAGGTTCATTACCCTGAGCCATGTGGACAGTGTTTTTGCATAACGTGTACTGATTTAAAGTGGGGTCCTCACATTGAGATGGTGGCAGTACATTCATTCCTGTCTTGCCTATGTCATGTTATGTTTCACTCCACCACAAACTTTTCCTTCTCCTGATAAAAAATGTGCCTGTTAATCTTGTGGACTACATGTAAGTCCCTTGATGAATGTTGATATGGCAAATAGTAATATTCAAATGTTTTATTTAAAACAGAATTTACCAATGTAAAGCTTCCCTTGGTTTAGTTTGACAGCCCTCAGCTTGTGTGCATCCCACCCTGGTCTCTAATTATACATGGACACACAAAAAAGAGCTCAGAACCAAATGTCACTGCCATCCTGTGGCTATAATAGTGTACAACCCAAACTGCAGTGAACCAAAGGGTTAAATTTGAAGCATGCAATTTAACCATATCTCATTTATTTAGGTTTATTTAAAGCACAACTGTGTCCCTTAACCAGAAAAGTTTAACAATGTATTTTGATCAATCCACCATTTTCATTGAGTGACTTATTTTTTTTTTTCATTATAATGACAAAAGCCTACTGAGGAGTTAATGATGATAATAATAATAATAATAATAATAATAAGATTCAGATTGTTCCATCTGAATCCATTTATGTTGCAATAAACTTTGGTTTAAGGTGTGATGATGGTACTCTCATCATGTGGTCATATGGATGCAAATATGCTCACTGCAGGAGGTTTCAGGGATTCAGGCAACAATGATACCCCAGGTGGTGGAAACGACTAAGCCTCTCGGTCAACTGCGGAGCTGATTTTCATGGTAGAGGAGTGCTCTATAGAGCATGTACAAAACAAACCTCTCCTTTATCCTTTATTCTGCCTGACTGTTCTATGTACAAGGTATGAACATGGATGTGAGCAGCATTGTTCTGCTGTCAGAAGCAGAGGTATGGTCACAAAGCCAAAACAACATGTGTGTAAAAAGTGACAGCCAGAAAAAAACAGACAGAAGCCAATGCACCATTGGTCATCTTAACTGCAATACAGGGAGACTTCTTTGAATGAATGCTTAGCTTAGCTTGAAAATGTATTTGTATCATATTATAAACAAATATTTGTATCATATTATAAACAATATTCATAAAATAATTACAATTTAATGCAATTGCTCTTCTTAAGAAGAGGCAAAAATTATATAAAAAATATTGTTTTGTTTTTTTTACCATAAGTAGTGAAAACAAAAACAAACAGATACATTGACAAGAACTAGTTGTAACACGCCAACAAAAAAATTCAGTCAGTTCATTAATTAAACATTGATTTGCCCAGGATCTGCTTTTTTCAGACACATTTGCATATGAATTATCATTCACTTACACTCACACCTTTATACAGTTCCATATCATTATCAATACCCTCCTCAGCCTCGTCCCTCTTTAATAAATTACATTAGGCTATGTATTATTTTATTGTGCCAGCCAATCCCAGTTTAGTCAATGAGACTAAACCAGGCCTGTTATAATCATAAACTGTCATAATCTGTCATTGTGGCTAAGCATCTGCTTGATGTGTGAGAAAGACAACTTATTTTTCTTAACTTGTCAAACATACAATTATAGTTGAAATGTTTTCTAAGTTTAAATTCTTAGTTGTAGAAGTGTCATGACAGTCACGGGCTGATTTAAATATGGCAGCATAATTAGTTACACACAAGTAGACAACGGTTACTGCATTCCCCCCCCCCTTAACAAGTTGGTGAAGCAGAGTTTTAATAATTAAATGAAGAATTAATTCAAAATGTCAAGAAACTGATCTGCCACTTTTAATCACATTGTGACAGGATGAAAATCTCCCTATCTTATCAGGAAAAGATTATGTCCATTACATTTTCTCTGCTCTCTTATTGTCTAATAAACTATGAACAGAGTGGTTTTTTTGCACACAAGTTTTTTGCACACTTCTGGGCACTCCACAGCCAGGGGCCAAAGTTCTGGACTACAATTGCTGATGAAAGTTATTTCCTTATCAGGAATTTTTTAGCAAGTTTATAATAAAGTCCAAAGTCATATTACTGTTTAGTTTGAATTTTTTTTTTTCGTTTAATTAATCATGTGATGAGTTTTTCGTAAAGATCCTTGGCTTTTTTGGCAAGATAAAATACAATAGGAAATTATGAATTGCTGTTGAGCGTGTTAGGATATAAAGTAAGTCATACTATTGTATTCAGAGCTTGAGTATAATTTAAGCTAAATGCAGTCATTATTATCTTCAGTCATAGCTTTTTAAATAAATCTTCACTTGTTTGGATCTGTTTTTAGAGGATGTCTTCTTACAGACATCGCTCCTTTGCTGATCTGTGCATGTACTTTTTGCATGTAGTTTTGTTTCCATTTTATTTTATTTTTTTCTACACTGGGTCATCTTCTGCATTACAGTCCCACTGTGTAATGCTAAGGGTAATATTGCAAATGAATTATCCATCACTGGAAACATTAGTGGAACCAAAGAGAAGTCTAATTTTGTGTTTTAAACAAGTCACAAGTCAATAGTTATAAGTTTCCTCTAGCAGTAATTGACACTTCTGAGTAAAGGGAGATGGTGCTCTTCCACATTAGTGGCTGAATGTCATAACATGCCATAAGGCCTTGTAACCTTGTCAAAATTTATCATGACACCAATTATGTAAAAAAAAAAAAAAAGAAATACAGTCACACAGCTTTGGATCGACTGTATGCTCATCTGCAAAAGCCTTATATGGAATCAACAATCTGTGATGTGTTCTAAAAAATCCTCTAGGGAGAAAAAAATTGTTTGAAAGCAGAAAAGAAATACACATCATGTCACAGCAAAGTGACAGTGACAAGGGCACCATCTTATTTGTTCAGTACAACACAATTAACCTAACACTATGACATGTTCTTGTTTGCTAAAATAGACTTTGTCATGTAACGGCTCTCTCGTTCTGTCTCCCTTGTTCTGTCTCCCTCCTTCCATCCCTTCCTTTTCCTTTTCCTCTTTTCTTCTCTCCCACCAGGTCTCCACATAATGGAGCGAGAATGAACAGAGAGCGGCTTAAAAAAAAGCATGAACTGGAGGTTTATTGAGGTCATCTGCTTCCTGTTTATATGGGACCATATAACAGTTCAGTCTTCCCGCCAGGACCCATTGGCAACTGAGCAACATGTCACCAAGCAATATGACTGGCTCATCTCTGACCGCGGACCATTTCACCACTCTCAAAGTTACCTGTTCTTTGTGGAAAAATTCAGCAAAGGATTTACGACCAGATATAAAATTTATAGGTGAGTTCACTTTCAGCCTGTGGATTGATTCCACACTAGCTTTTTAGAGCTGATCTGTTTAAATGCTTTTACTATTTTGAGATTTTTAGCTCTGAACAGCAACACTGTTGACATTTTAAACATATTAAGCACTGTTTTTTTTTTAAATACTCGCTCTCTGTGCTGTGAACTCATTTTTCTTATAGTAATTAATTATTCTGCTATAGGACTTCTGCATTCTTTTGCTGTTACTCAAGTACCATGTCTTTTTTTTGTGACACACACTAGAAAAAAATAGTTCAGGTTTTAGTTACACATTTATTTCTTATGTTGATTAACCAAAAGGCTAATCCACAAGGAGTTATACCTTTTTTTCTTCACATCATCAACATTATTTGCTGGCTGTAAATAACATTTTAAGTTGGGAATATACTGACAATACCATTGTTGTCACTGCAGTCTAACATGTTTAACATGTTTCCTCCATTCTGATTTCATAACATGATATTTTTTTATGACATATACAAAAATATTTCTTACATACAGCCAGTTTAACTGATATTAGAACCTTTACAATTACATCCACCTTTAAACCACTGACTGATCACTGAATTCTCTTTTCTATCTTTTCTCCTTGTACCTCTGACCAGTTTTGCCTTCAATGACTGCATTGCTGTTTATACATTATAATATACAGTATAAGTGCTTGCTGGAAGAGGGATCCCTCCTCTTTGGCTCTTCCTGAGGTTTCTCCCATTGTTTCCCTGTACAAGGGTTTTTCTATGGAGTTTTTACTCACTCGATGTGAGGGTCTAAGGATAGAGGGTGTCACTTTCTGTACAGACTGTAAAGCCCTTCAAGGCAAAATGCGTTTATGATGTTGGGCTATATAAATAAAATTGACTTGACTTGACTTGACTTGCATCACCCATCTCCTGATAGCTGACATACTGTGGTACAAGTAGAGGAATTAAATGGCTAGACATCCTCTTTCCTAGACTCAGGCTTTGGTTTATTTTCCTCCCTCTGCATTCTTCTAACTCTGAACTACAGAAAGACTGAGAATGCGTAAGAGTCATTCGCCACATTCCTTTGGCAGTCCTTTCACAGAGTTTGTTCTCTCCCTTTCTTCCATCTCTCTTGGTAACTTGCTGCAACCCGCAGTCCCCACCGGCTTTCATGCCTTGAAATTGTCACATGAACAGTAAACAATGTATTTGCATAATGTGTAACTTGACAGAGCGGGATGTTGCACAGAGACATGAATCTCAGAGGCAAAAGTACTAAAGCAGCTTTTCACAGACGCTGTACAGCAGTGGAAGGTTGTATGTGATGCTACAGTGATTTATTAAAATAGAGTGTTTGTGTTTGAGTGTTGGGTGCTTCTGGGAGTCTTGCCAGACCCAGGTGGCTCTAGTTGTTTCCCCCCTCTTAACAAACCATTATTAGTGTCAATCTCACCCGTCACATATCCATTTCCAAGTGACATTAGAAGAAAGCATTGTTTTTAAATCTATATCAACAATTTAAAACAAGTCTCACCAGTGTGACTTTATTTGGGTATCATGAATCAAGATTGCAAATGAATGCAACAAAAAGTTCTTTCATGCACTTGACTTCCTGACTAAGTGATTGATCCTTAGTCTTGTTTCCTGAATTTGCAGTCCATTTCAGTTTCTTTTAGCTGCATATGTGACACAATGACCAGCTGTTTGACCCCCCCCCCTGCAGTTCTGAACAGTATGGTGTGCAAGCTGGAACATAATATATATATATATATATATATATATAAATGTGGGTCAGCCCTTAATTAATTATGTTTTTATAACTAAGGATTACTTTAATAATCCATTATTCTGTCAGTTATTTTATATATAAAATATCATATTATATTTAGTTGCATGGTCCACAAAATATCATAAAATATTAGAAAATGTGGTTGTTCCAGAATGTCACAGTTTCAAGGTCGAAATGATGATGCTCTCAAATGCCTTGTTTTAGTCACAAACCAAAATTATTACGTTTGAGTTAGTTCTTTGGTCAAAAAAAAAAAAAGTTTATATTTAAGTGAATTTAAAAAATCAGATCTTGTTCAGATGCTTAAAATGAACTCTAAAACCAGTTAATGGATTATTAAAACAGTTGGGAATTAATTGAGTACTCGGTTATTAATTAATCAATCGTTGCAGCTGTAAGTCATACTGTATTGGAGGCAAGGGTGTGAAATATTTCCCAAGGGCATTTTTCAAGGATTTTTTTACCCAATGTGGACCACCAGTTAATACCAACAATTAGCACTACCTCAAACAGAAGGTGAAAAAAGTAACATCAGCTGGTGTAGTGTTTAGTTGGAATGGAATCATACCCTCTGTCCTCCATGGCACATGATTGCCCAGCTCATGCTGTACTCTAACCAGCAATGAGGACTGAATCGCTTTGTAAATTTCCCCAGGGACTTTCTGTGCCTCAACAATTTAGTGGTGGAAAGTGGTTGAATCAGATTTGCAGGGAGACAAAGCATCCAGTCCACTCCAGTTCTCTTACCAAGAGAGATTATCCCAGAGGCATACTGCATGGACAATACCAATCTGATCAGCAACAAACAAATCTGCCCCATCTTTAATAACATGGGTATTGTGCCTAATTTGAAGGATAAACACAGATTCATGGGGTGTCACTCTCTTCTGCCTGGTGCTCTGAAAAGGTCACTGTAGCTTAAAAGGTAAAAACACACCACTGGGCACCAATTACCCTCTGCTTCTATAAACATCTGTCACTTAAAGAAATGGTTGAAGAGCATCTTGTGTAAGTAATCATACTGTGCAACCACTGATTGCAATCTCCCAACTGGATCCTTTTTTTCTTTTTCTGTACTGTATATACATGAATGAATGTTTCCTCTATATTCATCAGTCAGAAGAAAGTCACTTTTGCTGCTGGCCTCGTACTGCTCTTGTATCAGAGCTAAAGCTCAATAACGTGTACCAGTGTGTGCTTCAGTTACTATTGAAATTCAATGGCCTGTTTTGGTCATACAAGCATCTTTCATTCAGTCGCTTGTACTCTATTATAGGGATTGAATGTGTATCAGATGATGCGTGTTGTCTGTTTGGTCTTTGTTCGCAGAGCTCTATCTCAGGTTCTTGTGAGCTTGAGTGAAAATCCAATATAAATGCAAATCTAGTAGCCATTAATGCATTCTAAAGGGCTCAAATCAGCAATGCACTGTAATCAAAGAAGTGAGATTGGGACTGTTATTTAGAATAAAAATATTTATGAAAATGCATATCCCTGATTGATTACACTTTGAAAAGCCAAGCTGAAGTGTATGAATAGAAAGGTTGATAGACCTACTCTTGTCATTGGACCTCAGCTCATCAAAACCTCAGCATATATCCATGGATTTGAACAAAGTCCTCAGAGAAAATAACACTACATCAAATTCAAGCAATTTTTGCCAGCAGTATTAACAAAAGCTGAACATAGTGGAGTGCATACTACAGCACTCAAACACAGTCATCAAGAATTCAGTCTCATATACTCTATAGGTATGATAGCAGTATGTAGTATTTGCAATGGAAAAATTGAGCCACTGTGTGTTTTATTTCACTGTCTTATTATTCCATGGCTTTGCAATTATCTGTCACGTCATTAAATTACTGACTCATTAAATCCTGCACATGCACACATTATGTTACCCTCATGGCTGTTCAAAGAAAATACTTCTGACACACACAACATGAGCAAAGCAAAGCAGTGGACCCACAATGCAGTTTGTCAATGCTCAATGCTGCTCCATTCAAAATGAAGGAGAAGCATTTCAGTTGAGGCCTCTACCATGTGCGTGTATCACGTGTATGAGAGGAGACTCGACAGATTGTTGCGTGCGTTGAGGCGTTACATGACAAATCTGTTTTTGTTATTTCATGGATGTCCAACAATGATCTTTGTCCTCCACTTATAACTCCAGTCCTTCATCAAACCAGTGTTTGAGTTCAGTTTTGACAGGCATGACGCAGTTTTCTAGAAGCACATTATGCATATCTCTAACTAAACATTTCCTTTATGAATTAATTATTGCTAACAGCCACTTGATCAGCACGAAACCTTGAATGAATAATCTGCAGCACTGATTTGCATGTGCAGACAACTTTAATTCAGACAGATTAAACAGTTCATCACATTTTATGTTGAGACTCGCACCAGATTTCATTTTAACGTTTTCATTTTAATTTTTCTCTCCTGAACACAGTTGAGTTGTGCAATATTTTAACATTCCCTATCAAACAATGGTTGCTGATGAAAACACATTGAGGTGACTCATATGCTAAGTGTGGATGTCTCTGTCGGTGGCAATCTTTGTCCCATTTGTTTTAAACAGCAACAAGGTGTAACATTTGTCTGACTGGGGTCTTGAATTAGTTTGGATGAGCCATCTGTAATTGGATAGGCTGAGAGAAGGCGGGTTTGATGTAGTCGGCAGATTTGCTGAGGGGGCTGGAACGATGTTTAATTCAGCAGGCAGTAGCCAAAGGAAGCGAGGGAGAGCAGCACTCAGGAAGTCAGGAGGTATGAAACAGGATGAAGAAGGAGGACAGAGACATCAGTGAGGTCTGCAATGCCATTAGGCAGGGAGACTTGGAAGGTGGTAAAAGTAGGTGTGTGAGGAAAAACTCTACAAATGCTGAAGAAAGAGGTAAAGTGAGTGTAGTATCAAAACAATAAATGGGGGAACAGACACGTACGCAGACAGTGAGGTCATAGTCGAGGGAAGTATTTGAAGTGGCTCAGAGGTGTTATAAATAACACATATAAGTGCAGCGCTCTCTAAGAAACAACAAAATAACAATTTTCTTTTCTGCTATTTATCATAGTTTATAGAACATCATAAGTTTATAATCTGTCAAAACATTCTCACTTACATCCAGGACTTACAGAGGGCTTTTAACATGTTTAATCCTTCCCACTCCTTATTTAGCAACGCTCAGAGGGTGAAACATAATTTTAATAATTTATTATAATGACAACTATATTATGTGCGTATGACTCAGCACCATCTATGACTCTACTGTGTAAATTCACTTTATTTCCAGAAAGATTGGCAATATCTTGCTTAAGCTAAATAAATAAATTTGCCACATGCCATGAGTAGAACTCAATAAAAGTGTCGTAAGTGCTGACCATATAATTGTAAAACCACTTGTTCCTTTTTTTCCAGTCAGCTGCTGCCAGCTTAAATAGAAGGACATTTTCAGGGAGAGTGACACAATATTTCATGACATGACACCTTATTTAATTTTGAATGTCATTTTATAAAACAGTATGAGACTTAAGGTAAAAACTGAGTAAACTTTGAATGAACAAGTGGTCTTCCAGCCTGGTCTCACACACTCAAAAAGGGAAAATAAAATATGTAACTCACACATTTTCCAAGTGATGGAGTTATGATGTCACTGAGAAAATCAGAATGTCACCAAAGCAGGATCCATCAGCTCACAGTTTGGCAGCAGACGGGAATTTCCATTTGGTGCTGACTGAAGCAATAACTATTCCCAGCATTTCAAGCTGTTGTCTTAGCCAGTCAGGCAAGCTGAGAATACATCACATAGTGGGACATTCATTTCTTCTGAAAACAAAATTGTATTATTGTACTGCCTTCATTTCAAAGTATAATTTACATTATGACACAGAGCATCTTATCTTTTAGACCATTTTCATATTTAAAGGTCCAATTAATAAAAGACTTTGTGCAGGACTGCAAAACTACTTTAAATAAACAAAAACCTCTCCCTTTTTTCTTTTTTATTCCTCAGAAACAGGCACACACAATAAACACAGTGGTAACCAGGGGCTGTACTGTAATTACATTCACTGGAAGGCCGTTGATACTGGGAGTGGATTTGTTTTTAAGTTTGGGCTGATCTGGGGAGGGTCTTCATGCCACTTCCTTTTTCCAATCTAGTGATAAAAAGCCACCCCCAAACCAATCCACCCTTCTCCTGTGGGATGACTTAATCACTGCCTAGGAAGGGGATGGTAATTAGAGGAGAAACAGGAGGATAGAAGAAACTGTCAGGGTTAAGTACTGACTAATTCACTTTGTGGGTCGCCTGTGCCACTTTCCCCTGAGAATGGCAATGCAACGTCACCAAGAGCAACAGGCTTTGAAACAGTAATGGTTGATATTACATTTCTAAATATTTGATAAAAATTTCACTCAAGTAAGTCCCCTCTTTTCTCAAAGAATAGCTAAAAGGAGAATACTGTATATTGACAGTGACTCCACTATAATGTCATTTACTTTAAATCCACCAAAGATTCCCCCACTTGTCTTTGCAGTTACAGATTCTTCTGTAACTGTATTTCAACTGTAACTGTATTTCAACTTTTAATTGTGTTGTCAGCTACAGAGGTCATTAAATCTCCTTTTGATCATGTTTTAGGTTAGGGTTAGGTTGTGCTGAGGTCTGGCCTCCCCAGACTCTGTATATTTACCAAACTTAAAGCAATTAGCTGTGTTGTCCCTGATCACAATATAACAAGCATAGCCGGGTCATGTAGATGTCAGTCAAGTTGGTATATGTATGTGTCTACTGTAAAAAAGGCTTTGATATACTCTCTCTCACTCATCATCTCTCACTCCGCTTTATCCACTGAGGGTCGCAGGGGGCACTGGTGCCTAACTCCAGCTGACATAGGGTGAGAGGCAGGGTACACCCTGGACAGATCGCCAGTCCATCACAGGGCTTTAATATAAAGGGAGAATAAATTGTAATGGAACTTACAGTCAATCAAGTGACAAAAACAGGTGTTATCTGACTTTTTTTTCTGCAAATTAATACATTTTACCATACTCTTTACCATACTCTTTACTCTAAAAAATACTCTTTACAAAATCATCCCCACAAATAAATTAAAGTGCTAAATAATTCAAACAAAAGACATGCAACATAAGCTCAAAATAATGGTACATTTGATATTAATATGTTCCAGCCCCAGTGTCAGTGCACAACATCTCTTCTTAACACCTTGGCAGAAGTGCTCTTATTCAAAATCCTCTTTGCTGCACTCAGACTGGAAAAAAAAGTTTATGCCAGGCTTTCTGCAGAACATCTTAGTTTGTTCAACAAAACACTGAAAATGTTGGACACATCATCTTAACTGTGCTAAAAATGTGAAGTGCAACTCATACACTTGTGCTGTGGGAACTCAGAAAGGTTACATGTCCACATTTAATTTTGGTAGGGCTGTTATGTGCTATATAGCTCAGTGCTCTGACAAATTACCAGGTTGTCCTGTGATCCAGTATTTATTTATTGCATCTCATTAGAGTTATCATAATAAAAAATGTATTTACATCTGCAAAATTCAGACTTAAATTTAACCATTTGTGTGAATCAAGGTTGATGCTTTGATTTGGTGAAACTGATCAGCATAAAATTGTTGTAAATATAGACAGGTTGTTGTTTGGCAAACCTTGCAATTTCACCAGTGAAATAAGCATACTTACAAAAGACAATATGCAAAAATGCATACTAATGCAGCAGCTCATAAGTAAATTCCATCTTTGGGAAGCTCATAATGTTCAAAATGTGAGCAAATGTACATTCAAATCTATGGTAATGTTCCAGGGTGTATTACACCGAGCGGTGTTTGAAATAGTTTAATGGTTACTTCCAGCTACATTCATTGTGGGCAGAGCATAGATAAACATTAATGCTCCCCAAAAATGTGTGAGAAATAATCGCACAATACAATAGCAAAAAAATATATATATTAGCTTGATGTTTGCCATTCAATGATCCCGAAATAATAATGTTTTTTCTTTCATTGAAAAGTCCATAGTGGGTATTAATAATGTTTCATAAAGAGGGCACAGAGTTTGGTGCCTTGATATCCTCAGAAGGTTGTTCTGATCTCTACATGCTCACACAGCAAAGGCCTGATAAGTGGGTTTACAAGAAATTACATGTTTCTCATTTTCATTCATAACACAGCAATGACATCATAGATTATCACTAACATGTGCATACTTGTGTCCTTTATAACACTTCTTCCACAATGTCTAAGAGCCAGTGTTTGATTTAAAACCCAGCATCTTTAAATGCTCTTATCAGTTGAGGCCCACAAGTGTCGGGAGGTCAGAAATTAGACTGTGCATGCTTCTATTATTTGTTGTTATGTCAGGTATTCAAAGTCCACTTATCTGCTTTGTCTGGATCTTTTAATCATAGTTAGCACACTAGATCAATTAACTGGCTAATTATTTTATAATAAAAAGGATAGGCAATATATAAAACAGCTACATGTGAAGATCATTACATTTTTAATGCATTTAAAGTTACCATTATTTAAAAATCACATTTTGTAGTGAACACAAAATTTCCCACAAAGAATATGACAAAATGGAAAGAAAAAGCTTGTATAATGTGGTGCCCTGAAAAGCTATTAACTAAGAAGTGTGAAGGCAAAGAAGATCCTTGAATGAATTCAGGACCTTGGACAGAGACAGTTTCCTTACATTAAGAATTTTTTGGGGAAAATAATACTTTTAAATTTGGATGTCTTACTGCCAAAAAGCAATATTTAGCTAATGTATTTTTCTTCAGAATCATGATAGTGATAGAAGTCATTTAAATATCTTTGAATTTAAGTGTTTATTCACAGTAAATAATGGGAACATAATAGCAGACAATGGGGATTGAATTTAAAGTGATGGTTTTTATTTGAGCCATTATGCACAATAAACACAATACATAGAAATGATCAGCAGAATGCTGTTTTATTTGGGGCACGATTGGCAGTTATTATGGGTCAAATTGAGTTCAGCAGCAAATTGTTGATACGCAAAAGGCTGCATCAAAGACAAAAGAGTCCTTTTTTTACTGCACAAATGCTTTGACCTTGGTAGTGTTTTGTTAAATGTGGAATGCAAAGGCAGTCTTTGTGATTTCATCACAGGACACGGAAGGTGTTTCATCACTTGTAGAAGAAGACTTTTTATTTCAGATGGAACCATATGAGAATAGATGGAACACATTTTTGAACCTCATTGGTTTTTGTGAATGCCATGTAAACAATTTTTCTAAGGTGATCATTCATTCGCATGCCCTCCACTTTGTAATAAAATACTTAAGATATTTTATCATTCCAAGTAATGCTGTGTTTCTCTTCAATGCATGCATCTTAGGGTCTCTCATCCCATTATTTGTTATGTTGGCTCACATTGCCCACACAGTCAGACTAGTTCATCAGCAGAACTTCTCACATTACACAGTTGATTAGATTCAAACACATGCTCATGTCACTCACCCAGGCATTAGCTTCCGGCACCATGTACCATCACATTTTTGAGATTAAACTGAATTAAGAGATTGTTTTTGATTACATCCATTTTCGTTTCATTGCCTCATCAGAATTACAAAGTGCACTAACAACTCTATTATGCTAGCAGTCATATTTAATTTAGGCAAACATGTTCCACTGCTGATATGCCACAATTAATGGTTAATAACTGATGCCTGAAATGAAAATGAGAGAATAATATTTTATATGTATCATGCTACATAAAGTTCTTGAATATTCAAGGAGGTTATCTCATTGCTTTAATGCAGATATCCAACATACAGTATATAGCAATCTGAGGAAAAATGGTTACAGTGTTGTGCAGCGTTACAGTGAGCATTTATTACATTAACTGTGTCAGTATGGTAGTAAAAAAAAAATAGATGTATGCTGTTTATTTCCCCTTTGCCTCTGTTTGGCCTGCTGAGGTCTTGATTATGAGTTCAGTCAATTTTCTTTTCGTCCAAAATTAAATAAAATGATGACCCAAACAAAAGACTTTTAGAAAACTGATTGTACCAAAATCTGTGCAGATAATAGAAAGAAAAGTCACTGTTCAAATCATTTAAGTGCCTTGAGACCTTTTTGCTCTCTTGTACTACCGTTTATTTTATGCCCACACACTGTGCAATAAAATACAGCGATGCTGTAAAGTAGCAGACAGCACCTGAGGAATCCTAAGCAGAATTGTTTATAACAGCAAAGATGGCAGCTGCATGCATCATAGATGACGAGTGTTGTTTGACACTCCTCCCTAAAAACAGACAACTATCTGCTGAACTGGGAAAAATCATGAAATATGTCCCAAGTCTTGTTGCCAAGATGGCTGCCGAGATGTGAGACTTAGTCCCTCTTTTTTTTAAGGCAGTTTCTGTTTCTAAATGTTGGTCTTGTGCATCACGATCATTTGAACAATGTTGTTTCTTCTCAAGTGATTCTCTGTTTTTCTGCCTCTTTCTCCTGTGCATCCTCTGCTCTGATAGCAATATGAAAATTATGGGACTGATGCCACCATTTTACACAGATGGACACTGCAGGCATCAGGCACGACGTCATACTGTAGATATTTGCTACGCACTAGTCACCAATACTGTGGCTACCAAAAATATCAAATTTTTGCTGGAACTAACAGCATAATCTACAGTTAGGTTCATCCAATAGTTTAAGCATGTAATCCCTTATAACTGTAAAACTCACTTGTAAAACACACTCATTAATGTATGGGATAAGTGCAAATTTGGACAGTGAATATATTCATTGATACAAATATGCAGAGAAAATATGCAGCACTTTCTGTTGGACAGTGTGTGCACCGTGCACTGCCCTCATTAACTTGACAGTGAATCTAACGCAATTTATTTTCACAAACATCTTATTTCATCTTAATGACATGGATATTTTTACATGGCCTGTATCCTGATGTTATCTATTTTTTTCTTTTAGCAGCATGACAAAATTTCAAAATATCCTGTCTGGTTTCCTGCACTATGTACACCGCTGCATTTAGAAATGTAGCCCATGCCAGAATTGATGTGAAGATAAATAAAAGAAACACCACTCGGTCCAACCAAAATAACATCCTGCCTCTTTCTGTAGAGTGCTTTTCTGTGCACTAGAGCATGGGATTAAGATTCATTCTGTAATATTTTCAGTGGTTTCAGTGGCTGAAATTCATACAGGATTTCAATTGTATCTCTGTCTGTTTGATTTATTGCTGTGCTTTGCCTCCTTATTACCATGAAAGGCCTGGATTTTTTTTTAATACCGTCAAGCTGCTGCATAATACTGTGGCAGCACAGGAACAAAGGTTTTTAAGAGATTATAGGGGCCTTTCCAAAAGAAATACTGTTATCATAGCCTTCTAAGAAACATACACTATGTACCTTTTCTCACCTCCAACTAATTATTGACAGACAGGAAAAAAAAAAAAGCTTCATCTATCAAAGGCAGTGGAGTCATCTGGGAGACGTTGGGGCAGATGGTGAGTGTATGAAACACGTGAATGTCAGACGAAAGGCCAGAGGTTCAGAATCATGTCTATGGTTATAGGTTAAGGCAGCAAAATCAGTTTAGTTAAGGTTTAGAAATTATTATTGTTTTTATTACATTAATGACTTAAGTAAGTTTAGTGAAATATAGGTGTATTACAGGCGAGATTCAATGTACTTTTAAACAATAATATCTTGCCACAGTTTTTGGACCTACACACTATGGTGATATACAGTATATGATAAGAATGGTGATACGTTTCTGAAAAGTATCTTGTGATGCCAAGAGGAATACATGAAAAAAATATTATTGGACAATTTACACAGAAATGGTTAAAAGAGTGAATGAACAATTCACAGCACCTTATTATAGGTTGACTTATAGAACTGACTATTTGAAAAAAAAAAGTTGTGTGCCTCTGTTGCACTCCATAGGCTCCTTAGCACACAGTAAACTATTGCGTTGGAATGGGTCATACACTAAGTGATAAACTGAGTCATTAATGCGTTACTCTGACAGAGCTTGTATCCCAAAATTCAAAATATGCTTTTCAAGAGCTAATATGCTGATAAATGGACCGACACTATTTAACATTTCCAAAGACTCAAACTCAGTTGAGAAATTAGAGTTTTCTTGTTTAGTTTATTGCCCTTAGTATGTCAGGATCAATAATTTGACCTTTGGTAATGGCACAGTTTGTCCTTGTAAAGGCGAGGACAGTCTAAATGAAGTTTTATTTAGCAGGTGTTTGCCCTCTGGTGCTCATTGGTCCCTAGCAAATCACATGAACTGGACAAATGAAAAAGCTATATGAGATGTAAATCACAGGAGCCTCTTGTTGGTGGTGTTGACAAGTTTTTCTTCTTGGGAGGCAGCCTCTGAAATGTAACACAAATGGACAACCATAAACCCTGCTGTGCCACGTGGTCTGGGGGTAATAACGATTTTATTTCACCACTGAAAACATATCATATCCAAGCAGATGAGCTCACGCAGTGCTGTTGTCTGTGCAGGAACACCATGCACACAAAGAAAGAGAATAAGTCAATATTGTGTGGGAAAACAAAATAGCTTCACAAAGTCATTCATAGGGGAATTACCATTATTGAATAAAGTCTCTCCCAGTCCTAACAGCTTGCCAGTGTTTTCTGTTGAGACCCTCATGGTGCACCACAGTCAGCTAAGCATTGGCGAATATTCAATCAGTGATGTCTTAGGAATGTTAAAGGGGTTTGTTGTTAATAGTGCAGGATGCCATAATGCAAAAATCCCAATTTTCTAATTATTTTTAATTAGATAGTATTTTGGCTATAGGCAATTTAAATCATCATTGTGAAAATAATCCCTCTTTCCCTAGTCATTTGACTCTTTATTACAAAACCTTTTTATTCCAAAGTTGCATTCATGAAAACTTTGACGATGGGTGTTTGTGTCATATTCATCTGCCCCTGGCATGAGAATTATTTCTCCTGATTTGCTAACGAAGTAAACAAGTTGCTAAATATGTAAATGTTGGGGTTAGCATGTAAATGAAACAAAGGTGCTGATAAGAGATGATGCTTCACTCTCAATCAACTCTCAGTTTTACTTTTTTAATTAAAGCAGAGATCCATAAGCATTTTTGTGCTATTATACAGAATATTTACAAGCTTCCTCTGTTGAATTTTTAGCATCATATGGATTACCATGCAGACAAGCCCAAGCTTATTTCAAGTTGATTTAAATTTTCAGGATAATGATTAGAAAGACATCAGTTGATGCCTCTGCTCTTTCAAGTGGCTGTTGGAAATATACATTTAGGAGCATTTTGTTAAATGATAGTAAATCGGACTAAGATAGTTTCAAATGATGTTATTGCATTGCATCCTCTTCAAGCAGCAACTAAAGTATCAGTGAATTCATCTCTAACAAACAAGCAGTGGAACAAATGGCTAAAAATGAAAGGTTCATCCTTCATCAGAGCATGAAAACCGATGCTGTCTGTTCTGTTTCACATCGGGAGGAGCAGACGCTTCATGAAAAAACCAGTGGCAGCAAATGCATGCAGCAGAGAAATATAGCATTTCATAGATACCATCACAACACTGGGACTCCTGAAGTAGAAACACATTCTTTATTTAAATTCAAAAGATGGTTCATTTATTTTGGTTTAGTAAAAGCTCCCTCAATGTCTGCTCTCTGTCTATTAAAAAAATGCATAACTATATCATTTACAGTATATTGAATGTCATAGAGAGCAATGTGTTAACATCCACATCAATGACTCTTCCCTCGGCCTGCAGCGTTAGTTTTCAGTTTTCATGTATAATAATGCTGAATGACTCAAATATAAAATATGAATCATGGACAACTGGATAACTCCAGACTCCCATGGATGAGAAGGCTTTCAGTGGACACCAAAAGCAATAAAACAACACAGTTATATAATAATATAAGCCTAAACTAAACATTTGTTGTGGTTTCGGCAGCATCAGTTTTATATCTCTTAGTATAGTAAAATTTAGCCTGAAAGACATCTGTCACAGATTTAGATATTTTCAAATCTTATTAAGTTAACATGGTTTTTCACACCACCAAGTACCAGACCCCTCAAAAGGTTACTTTTTACATACACTCTTTAAGGATTTAAAATAAATCATGATTCTGTTCTGTATGAGCCAAAATGTGCAATTAGCTGATTTCAGTAATAACACTTACTAGTCGAGGCAGAGGGAAAAAAAAAGTTTTACATTTACAGTACTGAAAAAGTAAAGTAAAAGTAACATATTTTGCATTGATATCAAATTATAGTACCGTTATAAATATTTGCCAAACACTCCTTCATTAACACAAGACAGTTATTTATTATTATACAGTACAGTGCTAAGCAGATAAAAGAGACTGCTTCATAAAGTGTAGTTTTGTTCTTGTATCGTATTTTTTCTTCCTACAACAGACACATCTTTCAAATCGCCCTTGTGAAAGTCTGTGTCACACTGTTTCCCTTTAAAGTCTGCTTCAAATAAAGTCAGGGTTTTATTTTTTTGATAACAATGGCATGTTTATAGCTAAATGTACCATTTTTATCTGATTTGTTTCATGATAAATGTTTGTTGTTGCCTCAAGTGAAGAGGAAATTGCTCAGGCTATTTGTATCATCGCATGTCAAAGTTCAAGCTGTAACTGAACAACATTTCCCTGTGAGTTTGTATCATATTTGACTGCAAAGACTTTGATACAAAAAAGGACAAGCAAGAAACAAGAAGCCAAATATGACAAGTTGCTGTAATTCACTGACTTGCTTTTATTTATTTTTTTTGATGTCATTTATGAGGTGCCAAATAGCATGTTGTCACTGCATCCTGCAGCACCAGTTTCTCACTAAATTAGACATTTTTTTTCTCAACCAAACAGTATCACTCTTTCCTGTGTACAACCACACTTTCACTGTCACCCTTTTTTATTTTTAAATCTGTGCTCCAGTGTCAGGAAGTGCCTGTCCTGACACACTATATGATCATTTCCTGCTCCTGTCCAAGCATCGGGGAATATTCACTGAATGTCAATACAGCCCAAATCTAATTGAAGCAGACAACACGCTGCCTGGAAGGTGTTGTGATATGCCATAGTCACACTTTCCATTTGCTATGGTTATCGACAGTGTACTATTCATAATAATAATAACCAATTATCTTTAAGCAAATATATACGTTCAGTAATTTAAAATACTATATGACAAATACAGAAATACTGTAATTATATAGAATCTATAAGGCCTTTAAACTTTAAATTATATTTTATAATGTAGTGTACTGTATCATTGTAAAGATTTGTATTGATTTACACAATGCATTATCCACTTTAAAAGCTCATAATGTTTTGGACGTTTGGGATTTGTAAAGATTTTTCCAACATCCCATTACTGGCAGGGAGTTTAGGCAATAATGCAAGTGGCAGAAAAGCAGCAGTGAGTACGATGAAAGTATCTTTGCTTGTCTTTTTTTTTTCTCAGTGTACACATAGTTTAGATAGCAAAAAAGTGGAAGTGTGTCTTAAATATGACCCAAAACAAGCCTTTCTAAATTCAGGGGCACAGTTCCAGTTCGGTATGCTTATTTCACACACACATTTCATGTTTTTGACTTTGCATGGGTGCACATTCATTCTCTATTGACAAACCCTGTACCTGACCTTTAAACAGAGTGGAACTTTGCAGCTGATAACATGCAATTCCCAAAACCCATCAATGATAAATTCAGAATATATGTACAACTGTTTTATTCATTAATGTGTTCCCCGTTGGACAGACTTGAAATGCATTTTTATCAAGTCTGTCATGTATTTCCGTCATTAAAACAGAACCCCTTAAATATGATTTAATGCATTCCTCAAGGAGTGCATGTACTTATTGCTTTTTTTTTTAAGAATTATTATTAGTATGTTGTAAGCTTCAAAGGCTGATTAATATTGTGGCATTCCAATTACAAATAACCTGCAGTTACACAGTGCAGAGTGGAAACAAATTCTCCTTTAGTGCACACTTTGTCCAAAATAGAAAAGAAGAGCAAATGTGACACCACAGTCAATGCTTCTGTTTATAACAGAGCTGGATGAATCGACTGCAAACTTAATTCCTACTGGGCATGGTAGGAATACTTTCCCCACACAGCAGCAGGGCACAATAATAATGGAAGTGGTTGGAGTCTGTCACCTCTCCCATCTTCATCTAACAGCTCAACATGGCACTTTTGTCTTGCTCTGTCACTATCTGCAACATTTAAAACAGATCAGCTGCCAAAAAATACAGAGAGTGACAGATTTCTTGATGGACATGTGTCAGATGAAAGATTGCGGGCAGTGCTAAACTACTACTGACAAATACTCTGTAAAATTGAAACTTTTCCGGAGTGATTTACTGTTGAACAGTTTAGTATTAACCTGTAGTAACTGTCCAGGTTGTGTTAGCAATAATATAAAACAGTGAAGGGAGTCTGAACACTGATGTTGCTACAAGTAAATTCAAATTAGAAGGACTACATATAAACATTTTCCATGCATTTGAATACTTTGTGAATGAACTTAATATACATTAATATACATTCATAATAATGTGTATTGCAGAATGAAAAAAAAAAATGAAACAAATAAATATTTCAACTTTAACTGAGAATCAAGTGATCATTTGTGTAAACATGTTTAATTCAAAGCATTTTAAAGTTGATCATAACTGAAGTGTAGCAGGATAATGCAGTAGAATTGGCATAATTTACTGTAGACCCATTAATGCAATGAATGAATAATTTTATGCTGTGTAAACATCAATAATCCAAAAATAATAAAAACTGGGACACTGGCATATGATAGAACATTCTGTTAAAATTTTAATTTGTTTTCATTCTTTCATCTCAGTTGCTCATTGAGTTTTGTATTCACTTGATCCTGAAACGATGAATTTTCAGTATGGCCATGAGCATATTTAGTAATTTGGTTCTAATTAGGACAGACATTAGTGCAGACACTGAAGACACTGTGCAATTTACACTACCAGTCATAAGTTTGGACACACCCTCTCATTTAACATGTCCAAAGGTGTGTCCCAACTGTTGACTAGTAGTGTATATTTGTGGTAAATACAGAAAGAACTACTCTTACTGACATCGTTGCTCAGGTGTTTACAAACTGTCTTGATGTGTTTTCCATTTGTAAAGTGAAATATATCGTTTTTGCTCTCTAATAAGTGGGTACATTTGATTGATTGATTGATTGATTGATTGATACTTTATTAATCCCAAGCTGGGAAATTGAAATATCACATCCATATACCACATAACATAACATCAATTAGTCCACAATTATTACAAGTTGAACATAATAATGGCACACGTCAGAGTTATACATACAGCACATAAACATTTGATTGTGTATGTACCCTAAAATTTGAACAGTCCGTCATCCAAATACAGGCATAATGGATATGTGGCATCGCAGTCTAGGCCGCGCCGCCGGTACCAGTTAGCAGCAAACATTTTCTTCAGGCCTTTGCTTGACTAAGGGCCGTAAATAGAAAATCATTTCAAATCTACATGAGACTAATGCAGCCCCCTGCCTGTCCTCATACATTTCTTATTCAAACAATGACAAAGTCACACTGCACACACTGCTGAACACACCTGCCAAGTTTGATGCCTGTTAAGCAACCCGTGGACAGTTTTGTGATTTACAGACAAACAGACTAGCATTTGTTTTTAGCATTTTTAGATAGATGAGGGAGTTGGTTGATCAATCATTGCTGTTGGTTGTAACTACTGTTTACATAACTGGGACTAAATTGAAGTGGAGTCACATATCATGGTTGTTTCAGTGAGGGCACTGAGAGAAAAACAGTTTTTGCTACCATACACAGCAACATATCTGTTCAAAACACCAAAATGAGGCTTGATATTTAATATATTGCATCAATAAGTGTGAACGTGGGTGTTCATATTATCCAATAATCAGAACCCAAATACAGTATCAAGGCTTCACAACAAAGTGCATCAGATAAGGCTTTTAGTATCATTCACTATGAGAGTTATAAATTGAAGTATTTATTTATTGCTATTGTGTTGGGCATGGAAGCATCTATGTCGACAAATGTCACATAACCAGCCTCTTTTACAAGTAACTCAACGTCATAATGCAATAATCACCTTTGCTCCCATTTTCCCGTATGCAGCCGCAATGCCATTTATCTCCTCTTAACTTCTTTTGATAGGTCATTAAACTGGTCTTGGATCTGTGGAGTTAAGCACTGAATCATGCTGCAGGTTCCATCTGCTGGCATGTCTAATCTAGGTCAGAAGGGTCCAAGTACATATGGCCATCACATAAAGTTTTATATAATAATTGGCAATGACAGAGGATTCACTGAAAGACAGAAGCAGAGAAGGACCCAGTGAGGCCAGCAATGAATGAACACACAGAAGTTGCTGTGCATCGGCTACAAATCAAAAAGGTCTCTCACTGTGTTCAAACTTTGAATGTTTGTTCCAGATTTCAAAAATAACAGCAGTGTGTACCTTTTATAAAGCTAAGCAATGGAAAGGGAGTGGAAGCTGAATCAGCATGTACTAGCCATGTCCCGTCAGATGAGAACTTGTCCTTGCAATATTGAGGTACTGCAAACTCTATTTTTTCCAGAGACTTTTGCAAGCCTGCCACAAAAGCATTTATTGCATATATGCTTGGAAAACATTAAACAAGAAAATGCAGACATTCTTCTGTGAGATGTGGCGGTCTGTTTCGTCAAATTATATGTCGTCATTCTCTCATTTCAACACTTCTTTCTGGTCTCTAGCAGTTTTTAAGGCTGTAAGCA
Source organism: Brachirus orientalis (assembly GCA_016785285.1). Taxonomy (NCBI): domain Eukaryota; kingdom Metazoa; phylum Chordata; class Actinopteri; order Pleuronectiformes; family Soleidae; genus Brachirus; species Brachirus orientalis. The sequence goes on from JAFBJR010000905.1 coordinate 7,681,786, forward strand.
TTTCCCTTCTTTCAGTGAGATATATGGAGATTTAAAAGATTATTGGCTGCATTATAAACGTATATGATGACATAACAGTCCATTGGCAGGAAGAAATAAAACTTTAAAGGCTTAAGATATAGTGCTGAATGGAGCATTAAGAAGTGCTGCCATCAGGCTGTGCTAAGGCAGACTGACACATCGCTGACTCCATGTTAGGGAAATCAAATTTAATAACAAATCAATGTGAAGGGACCAACCTATTCATTATGCCATCATTATGATGAGCTGTTCAGGGCTGCGAAGAAAAAATACTTTAGGAAAGCTTTGGATAAAGCTTTGTTTGAACAGTAATGATCCATTTATCTATTCTGCCTGTTTTTAAAAAGGGTAACATTGTTTCTGCACTAGTTTTAGTTGGTCAGTGGTAGTGTTGTCTGCATAAAATCTGTCTAACTTCAGTCATTTCCTGAGGAATTACTTTAAAAAACATGACATGAAAAACAGAACATGAAACAGTTGAGACACACTGATCAGTTTAAGGTACAGTGTAGAGTTTGGGCTTTTCTGTGCTTTCTGAAAGTATGTACAGTATATATGCACATACATGTACATACAGTATTTATCACAGAGCCATTCACACATAAAGGATACAGTATACAAGAGGACTGATAAACTTGTTTGAAATGTTAAGTATATGCACAATCAATATGGATGCATCATCCCCTTTCAAATCCTATGCGGATTAAATTTGCATCACAAAATGGCTTCCATTCTTGGTGAAACAAGACAGCAAAACATTCTGTTTGGTTTTGTGCTTCACAGAAAATAAAAAGAAACACACCGAATTGCTTTTATAATCTACTTATTTTTTGACAAATGCAGTTGTTTCACCACACAGAGAAATCATTTATGTATGAATCCCTAAGCACTGACTTTGAGTTCCTTGGTGTGCTTTAGCTATTGCTTTTGACTCAATAACTGTCTTTTTTGCATGTTTTTATCCACATGACATTCCATTTCTCTTCTGTCCTTTTTTTACTTTTGTTTTGCTGTAGCAGAGATATCAGTAATGTTTGTTTTTGTAAATCGTTTTGTGATGTGTGTCTCAGTTGGCACAAACGCAAACATGAACATCCTCTCAAATATTTTGGAGGATCTTTTTTTAACTGTGCTGTGAAGTATATCTTAACTAGTCAAACAACAACAACAAGGATGCAATAGCATAAAATTAACAAATTTGTATTGTCCATAAATTAAAACCTTTGGATGTTGTATATATAGAGTGAAGTCATAACATATAAATGAGGAAAATTACCTTAAGACTGAGGAACAATGTACACCACCAGGTTTTCCAAAACTGTAATTATTAGTTTTGATTTATTGTCAGAAGTACAGTATTTAGTCTTTACATTTTTTTTCCTGTGATTAACAGGGAATTTGCACGTTGGAAGGTGAGGAACACAGCGATAGAGAGAAGGGACCTGATCCGTAACCCTGTGCCACTCATGCCTGAGTTCCAGCGCAGTGTACGCTTGCTGGGCCGTCGACCCACGACTCAGCAGTTCATTGAGACCATCATAAAAAAATATGGAACCCACATTCTCATCTCAGCCACCCTGGGAGGTAAGAGTGGTTGACTGGTTTCATTTACTCGCTCATGCTTGATTAAATAACTGTTTTTGCACACTGTTTAAAATGCCTTTTACGTGTGGTTTGGGGTTTCGCTCAAATGCTGCATGTCAATTAAACTATTTCATGTGACAGGAAAATAAATTTCTTTTGCTGCAGATAATACTGAATCTAAAAGCGTGTTAAGTGCCAATCTGCTAATTATGGAAATTAATGTTTCATGTGAATTTTATTAATTAAATAGAATTGATATAAATAATTTAAAAGATGGCTCGTTTTTCGTTGAATACATAATTATCAATCCCAGATAATGCATGCAATAGACTATAAAAAAGACTCTTTCAACAACTTAATGAATAAATATTTATGTGTTCACTTGTGCAAATAAACATCACAGTTCAATGACCCCATATTATTGTACTGTAAAACCACAGCATTTTGGTGTCCTGGATTATCCATCCGCCCATTGGCAACAATGTCAAAACAGCCTAGTGAAACACTTTGCTGAAAAACTGTCCCACAGCAAAACTGCAGCTACTGTACATCACAAGAGAACAGGACAGAGCTGAAAGGAGAAAATCGTGCAAACAAATAACTTTCCAACAAAGCAGGGTTTGGGCATTTTTAACTTGACCTCAGTGAAAGACCATTTTAGAAGACATGCGAGGCAGTGTGTCATTTCTGTTTATCTATGACAGATAGATAGAAAATGAAAGCTAGTATGAGTGTGAGTTACCAAACCTTTACCTCAAGACAAGTTAGATATTTAGCTTTTGATCAAACAACAAAACTGAGGGTGGTTTTATATATACAGCACAAACATTTCCAGTCAGTGCCCTGCACATGATCAGCGTCACACTAACCTAGAGAAGTATCACTTTATCGTGCAGAGTTGTCCCGTCAGGGATGTGCTGAGGCAGGGACATGTTGATCGGTGAAAATGTATCAGTTTCTCACATATCAGATTCTCATATTGCGCAAACGTGTGGGAACAGGATTTAGCTGTCTACTAAATATAGAGAATTCACACCTTCAAAATCAGTTTCCTTAAATCTATAACAAGCCATATATTGCACCTAATGCCTGTGGGATATAATTTGCCATTAAGTAAATATAATTATAGCCATATCTTAGAGTGAACACTACCAAAAAAGAAGGTTGTTTGGTTAAAAAAATACAAATATTTAAAATGTGTCAAACCAGACACAGAAAAAAAAGAAAAGAAAAGAAAACAGATGGTGGCTCAGCCAACTCATCCACACTGTATAAACATCTCAAGTTTGACGGCGACTTTGTGCATATTGAAGGCAGCTATTTTAGCTCCTTACCACACTTTATTTGGCAATTTCTTATCAAAACTGACAACAAAAAAAGTTTCAAGGCTGTGTCTAAATCAACATTTACTATAAACAGAGTGTGTTCTTTCTATAGACCAAATATATAATAATTCTCACATTTTGGCAAATTTCATCAAGTAATCCCTCTCTTGAACACCTTTATCCCTTACATTCACAACACCAGACCACACAGACCATTACAACTATTTTAATTTTCTGTGCATATAATCCTTAAAATAGAATTTATAAATGTCTATGCACACTGTATATTCCCCATTCAGGTAAATACAGGAAAATGGCTGAGAATCTCTGACAAAAATGGTAAAAAAAAAAAAACTTATTGGAGAACAAGCATGTATGAAAAAAACTTATCATAGAAAAAAGGTATGGAATTATCTAATGGATGATTTCAGCATTTTTGTGTATTTCTGACAATAAAAGGTAAGAACCTCTGCTGAAAATAAATGGATCCTCTCTCAAATCTCTTATCTTATCTCCATCCCTAAGGGATTCATTAAGTTACCTAACTGGGATTATTTGGCCAACTGCATTTTAAAGATATAATTAGCAAGATAATCCATTACCTCAAAGCCTGCAGTTTTTAAGTGTATTCAATGTCTAAAGCTTGATCATTTCACAACCTAATGCCCTTTAAAAGGTGTAAAATGTTTTACCTTTGTCATAAAAAGTAAAAAAAAAAAAAAAAAAAAAAACCTCAGGAAACATTTTAAATCTGAACATATTTCACTCTAGATCAGGCTATAATAGTTTGCAGTGAACAGTGCAAAGGAATATCAGGTGATGAGGGTTAGAGTTGCAATATCATGTTCACTGCCTTCTAAGGTAAATCATGGTGCCACACTATTTTGGAAATCGGAAATACAGTATTGGGGTGAAATATTATATGACGGTTAAATGAAGTGAAGTGTTCCTATGCTCGGAGGAATGCCACTGGATGCACCAGGTGGCTAAAATGTTGGGAAAAACATGTTACAGAAATAATCACAGTATCACTTTCAACCACAGCATCCTTCTTTGGCCTCATTGTCTTGCATTACTTCACATTTCCCACTCGCTCACTCATTTCTTGCCTTTCATTAATTTTAACCTCTGGCTCCTCTTCTCTATTTTTGAGTTATCACCATATTATCTTTAACCTTGAGGCCATTTTGTTTCAAGTTATGGGTCAGTACACTCTTATCTCAATCTCGGGGTTGCCCATTAAAGAACATAGTTATATGAACCAATAAACGGGCACACCTGACTAGTGATAAAGTAAAAAGAGTGCAATTCTGTCCTTAGCCATCTATTCTATGTGGTCTCAAGAGTCATTATTCACTTGAGAGCCAAGGGGATGTACTTGTATTCTCCAAGGCAAAGTAAAGTTGAGTGGTCAAGTGTAAAGAGACCCATTAGAGGTTCCCTCTGTCTGAACTCATGAGAAGTGGCTGCAATGCATAACCATTGACATGGAACAAGCACATATACTTCTTTTCCTGGGTTGAGCCTACTGGCAAATTAATGTGGCCAAATGTACATTACTGAGTAGAAGTAGACCAATTAAGGATATATATAATGCTTTTTAATTAGTAACACTCATTGTAAACAGAACTATCAGAACTCCCTAAGGCATTTTTTAAGGTAGAAGGATAAATTAAGGCTTTAATGGTGGTGAGGGTTAGGGAAAGATTGATGCTTCACACTTTAATCCACAGCCATATGCCCTAAACTTGTCTTTAAAGTTTCTATTTGCAAGTTTGGTTATTGCTGCACAGCCGACATTAGGATTAACATATGTTTACTTAACGATGTAGCAGACACCCTGCGGGGTCAGTATCAAATTTCATTTCTTTACTCACCAGGAGCTATCTCCAGGTAATGATTTCAACTGATTATGCAAGCCTGTCCCTTATCCCATTTTTAAAACAATTTTAGCACAAAATTATATTTAGATGCTACTAATAAAGTGTGACCCGTTTTTCACTTTTTAAAAAATGTGTTTATCTTTCATTACAAAATTATTGTTTTTTTTGTTTTGTTTTTTTTTTTTTGAACCATCATTTGTGACACTATCTTGTAACCTTTTCTTTCTTTTTCTTTTTTTTTTTGCAGTGAGTCAGTGGACAAAATAAGTTTGATGGTTTAGCATACACCAGGTTACAGCTCATGATGAAGGCTTTTCTGTCATGGCTTCCACTCAGGATTCTCTGCCCATTGCCCACAAAGCTTCAAGCTTCTTTTTAAGTCCTTTCTTCAAACCTTCTTTTTGCCATAGCCTTTGGGCATGATTATTTGTCATAATTGCCCATTCTAACATGCAATCAAAACAGGAAAGAGTCATTTACTAGTGAGTGACACCAATTATTGAAAGCATTTATAAAAGTAATTGCCTGCTGCTTTTCTATATGGAGCTTTTAACTGCCTCAAAGCTTAATGTCTGGTTATAATATTTGCTCTGTTTTGAAAGAGGCTTCAAGGGATGTGTATTTTGAACCGCACCAAATATGACTTGACCACATCAGGTATGTCTGATTTCCCAACAAAAGACAAAACCAGTATATACTTGAGTATTAACTGAGACCTGAGACTGGAACCAAACAGTGTGACATAGATGCATAGATGTCTGATTTGCCTCCAGCCACTGTGAACAATACAGCAGATTAAAGTTTATTGCCAATCCCAAACAGTTGTATGTGGTCAGTGGTTCCCAGGGTTTTTGGGTGTAGAGTGATTACTGCACAACCACGACTGTACATAAAAGTTAGAAGAAGATATTGAGAGAAAAACAGTTGAGAGAACTCAGTTTTGAGTGAGATTGTGAGCTCTTCCATTTCAGCATGAACTGTGAAGGGTCTAGAGAAGTTGAGTTGAGAGAAATTATATGTAGTGGGAGAACATTCATGAAATCATTTTTTGTTATCATTTTCTAAAGTCGTGGCAGAGTACAACAGTACCCAAATGACGAATGCAAAATAATGGTGAATGCTTTACACAGTCTGACTGTAACACAGGTTACTGAGGTTACTGCCAGTCATAAGTTGTATTCAAGTGAGGAAGTTTGTTATTTCTTTTCTGTTATTGTTTCCACTGGTGACTGCTTTGTTTTACATATGAGCTCAAGATTTGACATATAGGAGGGGGGAACTATATACAGTTCACTCTCCAGTGACTACACAACCTATGACTGCATCAGAGGCCTTTTCATTGCCAAGGCCTAATGCATTCAGCGGCGAGGTGCAAGAAACAGTTTACTGCAATGACTTGAAGTCACTGAAGCCTGAGGCTAGAGTTCATATGCACAGCTCTGGCAGTGCCCTCGGTTGTAGCAGAAGACACAGGCACAGTTTGTCAAAACTACTAATGTTTGCCACATCAGACTTGAAACTTCTTTGTAGCTGTTGCAAAACTCTTGTGAACATAATAAACAAATAGGTTATAAACAAGATATCTCTTGAGGAAACCATTAGGCACATGAGACTATGTTCTCACCTATTTATGAGAACATAGTGTCATATGCCTTTTACTCATATGTCTTAAGTTTCATTTTTTCCAATACATATGTATTTTAGTCAGGATATTTGGCAAACAAACCTAAAAGCATAAAAGAATAAAGGGTATTTGGGGCTCATAAACTATATTGGTTTGTGTATTTTTGTGAATCCTTATACTGACTAAAACACTCAAAACAGCTCTTTGACAGTGTCTCAGAAATTGAGGCCCGGCCAAACTAAGATTCCCAGAATGTCCCAAGGTATAAAACTCAAACTGTTTCTCACAAAAATAACAAGGCATGTAGATACACACACAAAATATACGTGTGTGCATGCTGAATATTATTTAGTGGATAGCTTTACATGCACACACTAATGCAGATTTTGAAGGAAAGCAGTGCACTGTTTCTAAATAAATTCTGCCAGAGTCCCACTGAGCTGACCAGTAACAATGTACCTCAGTGTATTTCTTACAGAGAGGTGCACACAAATGATTTTTTTACAGCCTCAGTGGTAATGATTTCTTCCTGACCGGAAGCAATGATTACAAAATATTTATGTTCACAAGACCTCCTTCATGCCACACTAAGTTGCGACAGAGATTTTAAAAAAATGACATAGCAAGAACTTAATGTTGGCCCATTATTCTTGTTCAGCAGTGTAAGTCAAGTGTGTGTAAGTAACTTTGCCAACCCCAGAGGGGGAAGAGAGCATGGCGGCATCAGAGAATGGGCCTTCATCCCCTCAGTGTTTCTACTAACCAGGCAAAAAACATTGGCCCTGATTGCTACCCACTCTTGGTCATGGTCACCACAAGTTAAGTGACCAATCCAGTGTGTCACTCTGGGGGCACATAACCAGTCACAGCGCTGGAAACTTGAACCTACTGTATGTGGCATGCTTTTGAATGATTTCCTGGCATGTGCATTTTGAAAAAGAAATCTTGCTAATGGAAGTGAATTTGTGTTTGCTTTTTGTGCATCAGTTTCTGATTGTACAAATGAAAGATGTGGAAAAAAAATATGTTGCAGAGAGCTCAACAAGAAACATATGGCATGCAAATGGGAGCAATTGCCTAGTGCTCTGTAAATATTTGGCCCTGGTGCTGCTCTCAGCATTCATACTCTTCTCCTCTGTAGACACTTACTAAAAGGTCAGTCAGTCGGCATACAATTTCTGTATTTCCTCTCAGATGTTAAGTCTGAGAATATGGGTAAGGGTATATATTGGACATTTGTGGAGTTGTCTCTGTGTAATGTATGGAGATATGAAGTTTGCAGATTTTGAGCACAGTGTGAGATTGTTTGGATGAGACATGTTCACAACAGCAAAAACAAATCCCCAGAAGATTCAGGCGAGGGAGTGGCAGCTGCATGCAGAGGCAGAATGCTCACCCATTCACTTGTAGTGGATCCTCTGGAGTTTTCCCTGCAGTGTTCTCACATGAGCTCACTTGGACATTACCCAGAAATTAGAGGGAGTTGGCAGAAGACTCTTCGGAGAATCCCTGGTGTGACCTTTGTGGACATTTGTATTTACTCATACACCTCCTCTGGATAATCTACAGTGTTCAGCTTGTGTGACATTTCTGGTTTATAATCACATCAGTTGTGACCATATTAAAGTTGCATCTAATTAGTGAAATATTTATCTCCACTTCATCAACATTAAAGTCTCATCACAAGTTTTTGGCTTTTGTTTATCATATCATGACTACTGTAAAATAGCTGCCAAGTCGGTGATATCAGAGGTTCACATCTAATTTCTTTTAATTCCTTAAAGACAGAAATAAAAAAAAAAAAATGTATGCATTTATCCCAATGGTGTCAACAAACAGAGTCAGAAATTCCATTTTGACATGAACCAGTATTATTTTATCAGTCAGCTGAAATAAAAGTCAACAGACATGTGGTAATTGTGGAACACAGCCAACAATATCCCAGTACAGATAGAAGGTTCACTTGTCCTCAAGTTTTTAACATGAGGTTATAACACTTGTGGCAGCAGCTTCTGTGTTCACCCAGTAATGTTATTTTGTTCACATTTTGTTCACATTGTCTTTTTCCTGACTGGTAGCTGACAGGGAAAAAAAACACAAAATAAAACCAAACAAGATGAAGTCCCTGTGGTACTGAGGTAAAATATTCCAGCTGTCTCATGGAAATAATGCTGGGTATTGGGGCAAATCTAGGTATATTACAGGAGATGGTTCCTGCTGGGGATAAGGTAACAAATATTGAGACTGCTCCTGGAAAACTGGGGCGCCTGCTTTCCCAAGCTGAAACTTCTTGCTTCTGTTTTTAGACTTCCGACTTATCTCATGTGTTAGGAGATCTACTGACAGCTGAGATAAGTCTGAGTTGGACAAGTCAAATGCTTTGCTTGCTAATTTGCATCAATTAAATACAAAAGTATTGTTTCCCCATAAATACCTACAAGTCACTGAGCACGTGGAGCATGAACCTAATCATATTTCTCTTTCCTCGTCCCACCTGCAGGAGAGGAGGCACTGACCATGTACCTAGCCAAGAACCAGCTGGACAAGAAGCTTGTTAACACTACTCAGAACGTGGAAGCCCTTCATCAGCTGGCCTCATCGTACTTCATTGACCGTGACGGCACAATGAGGAAACTGCACGAGATCCAGATTTCTACCAATGCCATCAAGGTCAGTGCAAATTCAACTCATTTATACAAAGACATGTCTTCATTCTTATTGTGCATTGAAACTTGGAAACGACTGCCGCATTTGCATTAACACAGGAGGTAATTAAAGCTAAACTTTGCAGCGATTTCAGTTGTCAAGGTTTCACTTTCAGCACAGCCAACCTAAGCATCTTACAAAAATTTGTTGCCATACTGTGCTACTTCCATTTTTGCTAAACAGAAACTAAAAAGAAAACTATAAAAGCTGTTATAAAGAGATTGTCTTGCCAGGAAAACATAAACACAGTGAACCCACACAAACAGTGTATTTGACAGTAAACAACACTTGTTCATTCCCTCTGCCAGCAGATGGTGTATACTTCAAATACATAAACTGAAAAAAAGAACACGCTTTACACTAAATTCAGAGGAGCACTACTTATTTAATAGACAAAGTCATAAAACTAACATTTCACAAATGATATGCAGTAGAGGTACAGGGGTGACAACAAGTAAAGCACTGCAGCTAAGGGTAGATTGTAACACATACATCCACCCACATGCATTAGTGTGATTATAAACATGCACCTCCTGAACTAAAAATAAAAAAATATTAGAAACTAATACAGGGCACATAGATTTATGTAAGCTTTTGAGAAAATGTTTTTTTTTTGTATTGACAGTCTCCCCTTTCTGTTTGGACCTTCAAGTGATTAAAAGAGAATAAAAAGGCTAGGAGAAGCACTAGAATATAAATAACAAAAACAAGATGGCCAAAGAATTCAGATAACCCCTAACTAGTGACATATTTTGGATCAATACAGTTAAAAATGGTTGTGGGGAGAAGAATGACTTTCAGCCATGCAAAATTTACAAGTCATTATTTTGCTTGGGAGTTTGTTTTTTTTGTCTCGGGTCAGGGAACCTTTTTGCTTTACACAACATAGTTATATCAACCTGATCACAGCATAAATACCATTGCATTACACCTGCAGGGGATGAGCTGTGGACCACGTTGCTTCATTTTTTGCTAAATGAATCAGCCTCATCACAAAAAAATGTGACCTGTGATATCCCAGCATCTGTCCATCACATTAGCCCCATCAAAGTCAATATGGTGTTTTCTTCCCAATACGCCCACGTCACAGCAATGTAATGAATATTATGAGTATTCAGTATAAAGAGTATTCATTCTTGCTCATTCATTCATGCTGAAATAAAATTTAATGTCCATGAACAAAAAACACTTAGGGCAGAATTATTTCAAGGAAAAACAAAACATTAAAGTAAAATAAAACTTGGCCACAACAACTTGGGAAGTTTGGCAGGAGCAAGCATTATGATTCCATGTGTTTACCTAGATGACAAATAAATAATGTTACTGTGTCTGAGGGCCCGTGGCAACATCTCTTGTTTGCAATGACCTTGCTCATATGCACCTATTTTGCAAGGCAATACATGCGTCACAACTAGAAAAATGTAGTTGGAGTGAACCTGAGCGTACAGCACTGCTTCTGGGATGTTTAGTTTGTGTGAGGATGTCAACTTGATTTCCATGTTTACAGTTCAGCAGCAGGGAGTGCTAGCCTCTATTATGCTCCATGTATAGTTGTAGGTACCCAGATAACCCTGCACAACTGAGTCTCGATTACTTGCTGTGAAATGCATCAGTGTATTTCCACTAGAATTCTGTCCCAGGATTTTTTTTGTTACAAGTAGAAATTGTTGGAAAACAGATAGAAAATGCAGAAAAAAAACATAAAGGGAATGATGCAATTTCTTTTTTAATACATACAGACATATTACACATCAGCAAAGCACTGTGATCTGTAGAAAAGAGTTGATTAACTTACCTTTAGACATTTACTGAAATATAAATTCTACAGTACAATGCAAGGCTAAAATGGAAAACAAGATACCTGTACAAGAAATATAAATACAGGAAAAATAAAGAGTAGGTGGGGAAAAAAATAATAACAGCTAATGCCTCTGTATCAATACTTTACACTTATATAATGTCAGAGTCTGAAAACCTCAGCCCTGAAAATTTCAGGCAGAATTGTTACCTGCCACAGTTGAAGCAAAAGGAAAAAAAATGACAGAGTGAGTTAGTGGGTGTTAATTTCAAGCCCGGGTGATCATAATTATTTAGTCTCCTCTGGTTTTCCACCAGTCTGCAAACACACAATTTGAGTAGAAGTTAGATTGTAGATGGGGAAATAGGCTGCACTACAGAAAAAAAGTATGTCTCATTATTATTATACAGTACAGGCATTTATTCTACTCCAGACCATCACCTCTTGTGAATGTCACTAAATACAATGTGAAATGCATAGTGTTATTCTCATAGATTTCCTTTTTGAATAAATGTTTATTAAGTCAGTCTGGGTGGTAGACCCTGAACAGGTCGTGAGTCCATCACAGAGTCAAGATACAAGAACAAGCAAGCATTCACTCTCGCATTCACACCGACAGTCAAACCAGGTTGTGAAACCGGATCTTTTTTACTGCAGGGCGACAGTGCTAGCCACAATGCCACCATGTGATCCTGCCATAAATGCACTATGTTCTACGCATTTTTTTTTTTGTCATCAAAAATGTGTCTACACAACAACATAATGGTTATTTTTTTTTAATTTTGTGACAAAGGATTCTTTTGAAGAAATGTAGGGAATAATAAAACAAGGAGCCACAGCTACAGTGAGGTGGTAGATGAAGAACTGCAGGCGAAAGACTGCACACCTTTAACTCCTCAGCAAGAGAACCAACTCTTTTCTCAGAGCCCCGCTGTTTGCAGACTGATGCCGTGTGCAGCATCAAAGATCACAGAGTAATGGAGAAAAGCAAATTATTGGCTGCCTTTTTTGTTTTTTCCTAATGTAGTGTAAGAGTGTAATTTACTGAGGCCACCAGTAATGTGGGTGTTGCCAAGCCACCCAGAAATTCTTTCAAATTGTGTTATTTTTATGATGTGAAAATGCGAATTTGGGCATATTTTCTCTTGCAATGCAAGTGCAGCAAATGCACCCTAACCCAACTATTGATAAATACTTAGATTTTTTTTTTTTTTTTTTTTAGACAGCATGATCCATAACCTTAACCTAAACTCAATTCTAATTTTAAGATTAACCCTTTCATCAGAATGAAGGGCCAGCCTTTGTTCCTCTGAGGACTACTAGTCCTGAGTTCAGTGTTTATGACAGAAAGGTCCTAAAGTTGCTACAAACACAAAGACACATACACACAGACAAATGCACTTATTGACATTTTATTTACATCATGCACCAGGATAGGACCCATCCACCATTTGTCACCAAACTATTTGTTTTTGTGGTGCACATTACTAAGTGTGCAAGCATCCTGCCGGCAGAGTGGACACACACTGACTCCAAAGATCCATGAAAACTAATTTAAATTTATGTCTCCTCTCTGCATCACCACACATTCCTTAGGGCTGCCCATCCCTTACTCACCTCACTTCTTTCTATGTCTTCATCCCAGGCAGCTGGAGCAAAACAAGTGCAAGCCTTATGCTCCTCTTGCCAGTGGGTGTGCCAAAAGAAGCATTAATGAAGAGCATTTTAATTGCATTAAGCAGATAGATGATAAAAACATCAGAACATTGCTTAAATTGTTTGTCTAAATTGAATTGTGATGGTGCAAGAAAGACGTTAATGTTTTGTACAGCTGTTAAAAAGTGTGATAGAATGCAAAATGAGACGACCAACCCTAAAAAATGCTTCTATACACAAAACTATGTTGTTGCTTTTTTTGTTGTTGTTGGGTTTTTTTTCCCCTTTATTTACGCTCATGTACAGTATGTTCCTTTTCTTTTCGTTTCAAGCCTCTGTGTTGTCATGCCTCCTTTTGGCTTCTTACTAATCAGTGAAAAGAGTATTGCAATTTTCTCTCCAGTGTCTCTAAAACTAACACAGCTGCTGCCACACCTGTGCCTCTACACCTGCACCAAAGCCCCCCAAACCAGCAATCCCATCATCCACCTGTGCTTCACCTCCTTGTCTTCGTTCAGGGAGCACCATTCTAGCTTTTTGCTGTTGTGAGTGACAAGTAGATTAAGGGGCTGTGGCAGATGAGACCTCAGGTAGCAGGAAGTCAACTGTGACAAAATTAAGCAAACCTGACATTGGCTGCTGAGTCAGTTCCTTAGGAAAGGAAGGCAGGAGGTGTTGAGAGGAGAAAGTATCGATATGGCGCTCACAACTGCATATCTGCTGATCAAGACTAATGGAGCTGCAGCATATGCCAAGATGTTTTGTCTGAGTTTTGGAAAAAGATCGCAAATGGACTTGTGATTGAGTGAGATAGTTAATGGTAATGCCAGCAAGCAAGATAGCATGTCTTTCACCAATAGATAAGATACTCCATCCTTTGAAATGTCGTTGGAAACTCAAAACAGACGTATCTTGCTGTTTAGCAGTTTAGGATAAAAGCTCAGTAGGTTTGATCTATCAAGTAAAAAAACATGTGAGTGTTTGCATGGGGCATTACGTTGGTGTATAGTGGCAAAAATGGATGCTTGTTTGCACTTACACTTACACTTACATTCTTTAGTTTAGTTAAAAAATATATAATCATGCTGGTACAATATAAGTGCTTATATCTATTGTAGAGCTTTAGAGATTCTTCAAAGTCACATTTTGGGACATGATGTGTTTTTGTGTGTAATGATGCAGTTTTAGCCTTAATTACTGAGCAAAACAATCCACCATCCCAGGGGCCCTAAAGGCCCCAGCTTCTCTCTATGTGTAATTTGTCTGAGGTAGTGTGATTAACAGAATCAACAATGCAGTATGTCCCTTAAATTATTCTTTCTTATAGACTCAAGGTCATGTAGCATCAAAATTATTTTAAAAGTCATATACTTTTATTTGCATAAACCCCAAGAGCTGCATCCATGTATCCTGCAAGTAACTATTGCAGAACCCCTGGTTCCTTAACACCAGATGCTAGTTGTGTATGAAATAATTTTTCATTTGCACAGAGGCAAAGATTTCTGCATAGTAAATACTGTGGCAGCTTAAAATATATTATTTATGCAAGTGTATACTCCTAAACAATGTGCAAGGTTAGTTTAGAGTAGTTTATGTCCAGAAATGATCTAAGACTCAACTGCATTCTCATATCTCTTGGGCAACATAAATTGCAGCTCTCCAGTCACGTCGCCAGCAGACAGACAGTGATCAGAATGTGCAGAGGAAGCAAAGTCCTGCAGAAGGCGAGGATCTATAAACACAGAGAACAAGGGCTTTGCTCCTCCAATATTGATTCAGTATGGCTGTGAGTCCTGCCATGGAGTGCAAACTTACAATCAGGATGAAAAACACATGTCAATACAGCAGAACTGTTTTAGATATTTCCTGTCTGCAAGTAAGAAGGTTGAAAGTCACACCCACTTTGTTCTGTTAAAAATGATGCTGTAACTGGGGCCTCATAGTTCATTGCTTTCACTTATGAGTACCTCATTGTGTGAGTGTATTTGTTCACTCACTCACACAAACATATTAAAAAAGATGGTTGTGGTATGTTGTCAGATCTGTTTGTCATTTTGCTGAACCCACAGGAGACTTCTATATGTCCTTAAAAATTCTCCTGTATGTCCCCATACAAACCTTTTGGTGCACTGAATGAAGATGCTGAATATGAAAATGTGTTTTTTTTTTCCCTACACAATGTATGCCTTGGTTCTCAATCTGTGGTATGTTTACCACCAGTGTTACACAAGCTCCCTCTGTTGCTACTTGGAGTAAAATCAGAAATATTGTTTTACTGTACCAAAGTATGTGATCGCAGAGAAGCAGTGTCTGAAGGTATATGTGGCAAAGAGGAGGATGATGAGCAAATTATCTTATTGGGAATAAATCTGCCTCGTGTAAAAAGTCTGTAGCTGACTTTGCTCTGCCTATTTACACCACTGCATTTTAACATGGTGATAAATGTATTACCTTGAGACCACAGCTATTTTCTGCAGTGGTACTTGGTTAAAATAGTTTATGTGTCTTCCATCAGTGGAGAAAAAAAAATCAATGTGTATCAATTCTAGCAATTGGTTATATTTTAATAAGAGTTATAAAATATAATAGTTACATGCTGTAACAATTGTTTTCCATGTTTTTTTCCATGTTATTTTTTTCATATTTAAGCATGAATCTTAGATTACCCCCAAACAAAAAAAACAAACAAAAAAATAGACACTGAATTATTTAACCTAATCCAACATTTGTGCTTTTAGTGCTAATATATACTGTACAGTCACAATGTAAATGTAAACAATATTGACACCACTTCAACAGCCTTATTTGAAAACCTATTGAAAACACATTGAATCAACAGAATACAAATGGTTACACAGTACACTGTAAGGAAATACACCCTCAAGCCAATGATTATTCAGGGTCTCTTACTGTTTGTTGTACTGTGAAGCACTGTCCTTACAGTGATATTAAACAGAGGAGACTTCAATATTAAGAAAACAAATGCGGACGAACCTTGTTGATGAAATCTTTGTTACCCAGGGAGTATCCATTAGCAAATAAAGCAAAACAGTTTTATTATACTCCACTCTGAGTTTTGAAGAGAAAAGAGGCCATAATTTGGAGATGGCTGCACATTGTGCAGATGTCAGGGACAGGCTGCTGAATGCCCCCTCCTTTCAACAAAATGTCCCAAATGGTTCACCGCCAATTTTGGTTTGGCTCTTCGCCTGATATCACAGAACTGTTTCCTATGAACATCTGTTATCTGAAGACCAAAATGAAATAGTCACAAAAAATGTTAGCTTCATATTTAAAAAGATTTAATTTTTGCTTAATCGTGTGGTAAAAACTGATGTCTCTATATAGTGTATGTACGTAACATATGCCTTTGACTATACAGGTCATCAAATGTATTAAATGCAAGTATGGCTATAAATAAGTGTTAATTTTACATCTAAATCAACTGGACAGATTCTACATTTCAAACAATGAATCTCTACTATGTGAAACACATAGTATATATTTTCCAAGTGTCATTATCAGAATACTAATGAGGCAGACAAAGCGGGCACAAACAGCAGGGCAGTCAGCAGGACAGTCAGTCTTTGATGACATCAGACATCTGTGCAGGCACCACTGCTAAACTCCCTTGTTATAAACTCTCGCGTCTTTTAATCAGTGAGAAATACAAACAATTGTTTGATTGTTATTGGACTCCGACAGGTTGCACATGCTGTGCGGGCGACAATGGTTGGAATAATGAAAACACATTTTAGCGTGCTATTAAGGTTACATATAAAATTGGTCCCCATGGGGCCACTAATGTTATTGTTAAATAAAATTCAGTGGTAATTTAAATCAGTCAGAACAGCAAGCAAAATATTCCTGTGTGTGTGTCTTGTCTCTGCAAATTGCTTGCCCATAAATGTGTGGACTGATAGATTACGTGCATAGTGGCTGGCTGAATTTATCAAACCTTTCATCCTTAATACCCCTCTCTGTCTACCTGAAGAGTTCGTACCTACATGTACAGTAAACGTTAATCAAATCCAGGTCATATCTCCACTGTGCAGCCTGTTCCATCATTGTGCCCTCTTATTATTTACCTGACACCCACCTATCCAGAAATGCATCAGCTCAAATAAAATATTTCTATTGCTACCCAGTCATGAAAAACCACTGCAGTGTAAGAACAAAAAAAAGTCCAACCACACAACAAAACAAAAGAACAAATGTACTCATCACAAAATGTTAAATAACAGTCCTTGATGAGAAAACTGTACAATTAATTTCATCTCTCCCCCGCTCTGTCTTTCATTCCCTTTTGTCAAACATGTTCATGCACACCTATAGTAGCATGCAAGCATGTACTGTACATACACTCGTACAAACACACAAGATTGCATTAAACTCACAGCACTAAACAAGCTGGCCTAGGGTTATGATCTAATGAGATTGTTCGGTATCAGAGGGCTTCCTGCTGTACATCATTCATCTTCATAATTGTATCACAGCTCTTTTATTAAATAGAAATAAATACAACAGAAGAGGTATTATCCATTTTTACTGGTTCATCAATCACATTTTCGTTATTCTTATGACAAAATCTGTTTTCGTTATCATCTTCACATGCCACTAACAACACACACACAACTATTGGGCTACACTGCACAGATAAATATTAATTCTTATGCTGGTTAAATAAGTCACAGGGGCATAAACATATTATTCGTCACCTCTGCTATAGAATAAAAAATACAAAACAAAGTCTGTTCCCACTGTGTACAATATCACATCTCACTGATAAAAAATAAATGACGTGGTTGTTTGTCTTGGTCTGGCTGAACCTGATTGCTGCAAGCTAGGACTCCAGTGGGGAGGGAGGGTCGTTTAGGAATGAAAATAAGATACCCAATGGAGTGTTTTAATGGAAAGAAAATGTCAATTTTACGAGTGAGTGTCTTCCTGTGGAAAAGTGTGATTATGCAGGAAGACGTACGATTAGGGATTGACTGTGTGTGTGTGTGTGTGTGTGTGTGTGTGTGTGTACACACACGTGTCTGCATGTTTGATGAATGTGTGCGTGCAGCTGAGCGTTGGACTGAGGCGTGTCTACTGTACAGTCACTCATGTGTGGAAGAATGCATTCCTGCTGGGCAGTGTGCTTACTGCATCCCACACAAGGTCACCTATCCACACAGCCACTCTGGGCTGATTTACACCACTGTTCAATATGTATATTTCCCGATGATGCTGCAGTGCACTGGTTGGTGGTAGTGTAATAGCCACAGAAATACTATCCTCTGCTTCATTTCACTGTCCAGTCATATGGGCCTCTTATGATGTAAGGGAAATTTAAATTTTTCACAAAATTGACCTACATTTAGTGTCATCTGTAGTATCCAAATTTGGAGCTGTGCACAACTAATTTGCATTTGCCACAAGTGTTATGGATTATAGCAGTGTTACTTAAGTGTATACAGTATGTTTGTGTATATATACTGTATATATGTTGAACATTTCCCAAATCACTTAAAAATAGTTACGTTGGAGACGACTCTTAATGCTTTAACCATACAATGATATCATACAGTATATGCTCCTACGTGTGTTCTTCAATTAACTTGTTCTGTAACTTAACAATGTAGCCACATGTGATCATAACATATGATCTGAACAAGGCAGAAAAATATGCGCTCAAAGATCTTACACTACCAGGCTCAGAGAGTTATTGAGGAACGTGTCTCTTCATTTCTGTGTAGCCAGAAATAGCAAGTCATTAAGAGAATGGCAGGTGATGGTCAGATTAGTAAGGCTCAGCAGAGGCGATGTGTAATGAAGACATTTCAGCCTTACAGTATGCTTCCCTGTACCACTCCGCCATCTTATTGTGCCTTCATCCCTTGTTTTTCTTATCTCATATAGCTTCAAAACAACTTTTTATTCTTTTCAGTCTTTCTACTTGGAAGCACAGCTTGGGCACACAGCACGACATGAAGTGTGGTTTCTGAGAACTTTCTCCACTTGGTCAAAAAAAGAAAAAGAAAATTAGAAATTAGAACACACGGCTCCCATGACAAGTTACAGGACTTATAGAAATAATGAGAGCTACATATGCTCTGATAATTTTAATGAACTTGGTAAAAATTGGTTTTATTGCACAACTGAAACACATCCAAGGGTGATATCTTAATCCACATTTCACTATCTCCATACTTTAAGGGCTGCAATGCTAATATAAGTCTAATACTAATTAAGTCTGTAGAGATTGCCTTTTTTCCAATTCCTTACGTTCTGACTTGTTTACTGCAAATAATAAGACTGTTTATCTTTACTTTCATTTCAATCAATACATGGGAGTACAGAGGAGTGCTGAGCACACACTCGGCCTCTTAAAATAACATGAGTGTAAATGTTTCCGAAATTATACTTAGATAAAAAGAAATTAAAAAAAAAAAAACTTAATCACTTACTAGGCACACATAAGTCATAGGACATTTGAAGCCTCTAGTTATCCCTGATATTTTTATATTGCTCTATGAAAACTTTTGGTGTGTTTCCTGGATACCTTATAACATGCATTTGAGTGTTGAAATTGTTTTGCATATCCTGTATATTGTTAAGCTCAGTGATCCAATAGGCTAAAAACACATGGAAAGTGCTGCTATCAGCTGTACAGTAAGTTAAACAATTGTGTGCCCTTTAAGAAAAGTGCCTAATTAGAGTGGGTCAACAAACACGCTCCATAAACATACTATAATTTTAGTATATTTTTCATGAGATTATATAATTTATGCTCAAGGTCACAATGTTTGTCCTGCGTACACTTACAGTGATTATGACTGTATCAGACAGGCACATATACAGTAGCCTTTATTAATATAAAACTAATCTAATATAATATCTGGGGGCATCAGCACAGCAACACATTTTGCCTACACACAGCTGATATACATTAGCTGTATGTCACCAGAAGGAATTCTGCATTTGAAAGTTGAGTTGAGTTTGCACAGACAGGAGAAACTTTTCCCTACTTTTTGGGCTTGGGGAATAGAACATGTACATTTGGTTCTCTACATCTCATGTGCATCATCTCTTATTTACTTGGTTAGATGATTTTCTTGATGGCAGATGACAATTAGAGAGGATGTTCCAGAACTGTGGTTTCTGACTGTGGGCTGTGATACTGTCTTGGTCCAGTGGGATTCTGCTGTTGTGTTCTGCTTAATAATCTAAATCCTCTTAATCTCCTTTGGCCCACTTCAGTCATTTGATTGCTCCTTGTATTTTTATTACGTTATTCTCTATTTTCATAATCTGGCCCACAGCACTCTTATGGTGTGTGTTGGAGAGAAAAAAAGGAGACAGCCTAACGAGTGCTTCATATTGCTCTAGTGAGGTCACTCAGTTTACAAGGGTCACTCTAATCTAAAAATCTGAAGGAAAAAAAAAAACTCATGTAGAAAAAAAAAGTGCTGCATTGTAAACAGCTCTGGCAAGCTACACTCATGTGTTATGCACTCCTGTCACAAAATGTGTGATGTGTGTGTAAGTACCAATGTAAATGTGCCTGGGCTTACTTGTGCTTTGCCACCTGAGAAGATGCCTGTAGGCGACAGAGGACAGATTTTCATTTTGTTCAGTCACCATGGATCATGCGACACAACCTTTTGAAGGAAGTAATTCATTCAGCGATAAGCACAACAAAAACAGGAAAAAAAAGCAGAGCAGTGTCAGCAGCAGCCATCAAGATGGTAGAGTGTGATAGGCACGTATGGCTCTGTCATCAATCTGCATATGCACTTGCAAGGCCATGAAGTACTTTGAAAAGTCCAATACTTGGCTGGAAGATAATAAATAGGAAGTATACACATACTATTAAAAAAGTGTTGGTTTTAACCAAATTCAAAGCATTGTTCTGAAAAAAACAACAAAAACAAGTTAATTCATACTTATGATCAGTATCTTGTTATGCTTAATATAGTTGGATAGATTATGTTGTTATGATCCCAGGATGTGAATTAAATGTTTTAAAATGTAGCTAATAGGGTATTAAGTGATATTCCCCTCTCAGACTATTATGGCTTTGCCTATTACCAATAAATACCTGTGTTTTCGATACATATGTAAATGCCACTCTAATAGAACAGTAATATGTATTGATGCTGACAGAGGCAATTTGCCATTGTCAGATTAGATGATAGTTATTCAGTGCAGTGAAGGTATTTAAAGGACACATAAATGCTATGATTTTCCTTGTGTCATATAGATCATAGTTCATAGATCATAATATCTATACCAATAGATATTATTCAAGCGTAAACTCACTGAATACTAAGATTGCATAGTTATACAGAGTCTTTCACTCTCTGTCTTCCCTTATTTTCCATTAAAAGCCTGATTTCAAGGGTAAGATATGCATCTGTCTAATTTTGTGCCTGTCAACCTGCCATCTGGTGCAGCATCATCAGCAAAGAAAGTAAAAAATGGTATCACATCATCAATCAGAGACACACACACACACGCGCGCATACGGGTGTGGAATGCACTAATTACCAAAGACTGTAGGTGGTAACATCTTACAGACAAATTGGTAGTTTTTGTTCATCCATCATGGTGATGTTTTGCTGGGTTCATTGTAGCTACAGATGCAGTTCAATTCAACTCAATTCGATTTTCAGCTCTTTTAATTAATTTCAAGTAGAAGTAGCTAATTGACAATGTAAGTGTTTTAGCCAGAGATGCACCTATAGCACAATGTTAAAGAAAACTGCAGTAATTATTGTTGTGTTTTTATCAGCTCAAATATTATATATAAAGTACTATGATCATGTTATATTCTTTCTGGCATAATATGGACTATGTTGGTCGATGTACTTTTTTTTTGTTTTTTGTCAACAGAAATATATACTGAAAACTTTTTTCTCTCCTTGAATTTTCCTTACAGACTGCCTCCTTTGACTTCTTGAAGTCTTGTAAAACTGTCAGCAGGACGAGTTGAAAGAACTTAATGAGCAAAAGCAACATAAAAGTGAAGGTGGTTTTTAGTCTTAGTGATTAAAATTTTTTAAGATTATTTTTTTAAGCAGTCTCTTCAGGTCTGAATGACAAAACTTCTTTTGACAGTTGGCCAGGGTTGGCAGTTCCATTATATTCTTGGTGATTTTGTATGGAACAAGGATGTGGTTCAAGGAAAGTGGTCATCAATGTTTTACTTTCAGGCATTGCTCAAAATTCAATTAGGTCATCTGTTCACCACTGAATAAATTATGTCTCACACAGTGTAAGAAAAAAAGTTATTTGAAAGCATGTCTTAATATAAATTGCATCTGACAGTGACACTCTGTTAGCTCCTAATATTGGCCGGTCATGTGATCCCTGTCTTTTCATTCTGAAACACTATGAGTGGAATATATCAGAGCAGAGTATGGAGATAAACACTACATATTCTCCTACCTTATGACTGACACATAGTAATCCAGCTGTTTGTCTGGATTACACTGGATGTCGGCATTTGCAACAAGTCACACACAAACAGTTACACACAGGTGCCACGGGTGTTTCTGTATTTGCTTGTTTTTCAAATGTGTATTCCATCTGTTCCTAATTCTCTTGCAGGTGACAGAGACACGAACAGGACCACTGGGGTGCAGCAGCTATGACAATCTGGACTCAGTTAGTTCAATCCTTTTGCAGAGCCCTGAGAGCAAACTTCATCTGCAAGGTAAACAAACCCAGCCTATCAGTATTTTCCATATGCTGCCCTGTGGTGTTCGACCAACAGGCCAGCAGGGTCAAACTCCATTTTGGCCTCTAAAATGCTCGTACGTGGACGAGGAATATGGTTTCTGCCTTCTCAGAAATTGAATGTCCATGTATTTTTTAATTGGGACTGAGACTTGGATGGATCTGCTTCCCGATTCCCTCGAGGGATTGTGATATGACACTCTGTGGTTATAGATGCCTGCTTACATTCCAGCATGATTATGTTCTTGAGATTCTCTCACTGCTTTGTTCAAAGACAATCATGAACACAGTCCACCTGCATGAACCGTACAAGCTATTCAGGCACGAAAGCAGAAACTAGCGCTCTTCATTAATGTACAAGGAAAAAATAGGACAATTACTAACAAAGGAGATGCAAAGGGGCAGAAAATTCCATATTGGAAACTTTCCATGGGAATTATGGGAATTGATGAGAATGATCTTTTTGAGGAATTTAAAGAAACAATTTAAACAAATTTACAAATATGTTTTTTTAATATGTTTAGATTTTTTGTCATAAGCAGACGTGCATGGAAACTGGTACAATTAAAAAAAAAAAAACATGACACGTATTGTTATAATTAATTCTGAGAATGTTTTCAAACTTAGTTGTATCCGAACACTAACTATTTAAATTCTGATTTGTTTGTCCATATGTATGTATCTCAACAGTGTATTCAATACATAGATGAGTCACTTTTATTTGAATATCTCTGAAATTAATGAAATAGCATTTTACTCATGAATTGGTGTGTTCAAATAGCAACTGTTCCCTTTAGCTGTTTTATTCTTTTAAGTGAAAAAAAAGTTATGTCTTAAATATTCACATGAGTAATAATTAGCCTAAGAGAAGTAATTGCTTGCAATGACAGTCTCCCTGGGGGGACAGAATGATGAAAGATTTTCTAACTATGGTCAAGTGTTTGCATAAAGTGATTGGTTCTTTGATTTATTTGAGTGTACGCAGGTTATTAAAAGCAGTTTGAGAATCACAGAAGCATATTTTCAATCCAAACCCTACTTCCCACATTCCTCTCCTAGAGGGATCATTACTCAATTTGTCAAAGGAACACTTTAAAGTCCTCACTGCCATTTACTCAGAGGACTCTATAGGTTTTTAGAAAAAGCTCCAAATGTAATGGCCTTGTGCTTTGAAGGCTGCTTTGTAACCCAATTGATGGATGACAGGTCAGGGAATGATTCTGTCTTTTGGCTTGATAATAATGCCAAAGGAATAGAAAAGCTTGGATGGTTTCTGACAGAGTTTTGTATTGTTTGTACTGACTGTATTGTTTTATAATGTGTGTGTGTCCTTTTAAAACAATTGTAATTGTTGTCATTAATAATTATTATAATATAATAATCATATAATTCGTTAAAGTCCTCATCAGTTTGATGAGGACTTTAACAGCTCATAAAGAGACATGTAGTCACTAAGAGAGCCTTTAAGGTCTTCACTTAATGTTTACAGTGTATTTATTATTAGATTGTCATTGAATGATTTTGCCTACAGTGTTCATCATGAACTTATAACAATTTGAATTGTTTTAGTGAACAATTCTGTATTTTCTCTAAGATCAACAACAACAACAACAATCTGCAACCATGTATATGAAAGTGATGTAGGTCAATCTTTAAATTCACTTAGGCCACAGACTTATAACGAGTGCTAATAAATGCTTACTCCAATAATTCCCAGCATGCTGTACACTGAGCAGTGTAATGTTGCCCATCACAATTCAGTGTCACGGTTTGAAGTTCTTAATCACAGTTTTTGTCTTTATTCTTTGTCATTATGTGCACTTACAGTGAGTTTCTTTGGCTACAGTGTAGCCACATATCTGTACTCCCTGCATTTAACAACTGAAATTCCCAAAGCACATAAGTTCAAGTTCAAATTATTCAGTCATAAAACATCAGTTTATACATGTATGTTGGTGAAGTTAATCCTAATTTTGGAATTTTTAACAAAAAAGAAATTCTTTGCTTATGACAAGAAAGTGATACGTTCCAAATATTGTTGTTTGGTTCCTTTGGAAGCAAAATGAGTATGTTTAGCTGGTAGGAGGATGTTAAATGGCTGCCAGAGTGTTAATGTATACAGTACTTTCTTGTTGTTCAGGCTGGTTAGGAAGTTAGGAAGTTAGGAAGTTGTCAGTATAGGTTGTTGCTGTTGTGCTCTGTGTATGGGCTTATGAGGTGGTTGCTTATGAGCTATGTAGTAGCACTATGGAGCTACAAATTAATGGAGGCTATGGTGTGCTACAGAATTACAACAGTTAAAAACACATTTGCCGCAGTTGGAGTTGCAGTATTAATTTTAGTAGCACTGGCACAGGTTGGGGCTATGGTTCCCTTTCCCAAATTGTTCCCACCTCACTACCACTTCATGAAGTATTTGTCTTTATGAAGTTGTATACAATCTTGGTGACTGCACTCCAAATTTATGTCAATTATAGATTCTGTTTTGCATCGAGTCCCATGTTGGGAGGAATAAAACTTTGAATTTTTATATGTCAGCACTGGGGACAGCAGTTGCCAGAGGCATTATGCTTGTCAGGTTGTCCATCCATTCCAATCTTGTAAACACAATATCTCAAGAAAACCTTGAGGGAATGTTTTCGGATTTGGCACAAACACTCACATCGACTCAAGGATGAAGTAAGTACATGTGGTGGTCAAAGGGTTTGGCTCTTTGTTAGAGGAAGGGGGCTCTTGTGTAAGCTGTTACAATCAGTATAAGAGAATAACAATGAGCATTGACAGGCCAAAAAAATACTGACATAACCAGAGATCTGTGGTGACTAAATCCATACCCCCACCAACCCCTCATACACCAAATAATAAAGTACTGTATATGATAATGAATTCCCTTGATCCCACACCACTTCTGTGTGTGCCGTAAATATTCTGCAAAAGTACCACCAATCAAATGCTGCTACACACTGCACATTAAATTCCTGAAACCAAAGGGTCCTTGGCTTCAAATGCTTTCTGTACTCTGTAAAGGCTCTAAATAATTTGATGAATTGTTAGGAACAGAAATTGATTTAGATAAATGAAAGTGACTATTCTTTTGATTTGATAAATACATATACTCAACAGAGGAAAAGGTATAAAGCATCATCTCAGTAGCACAAGAAAATTATATCTATACATTATATGAAACTGATTGCTTATAGAGCTTCATATTTAATATTACCTGACAGATGGAGTGCACCTGTGGATTGGATTTTGCAACCCCACCCCCAAAAATAAACATTTAGATAGATAGCCTCAACTTGCAGCAGTGTAAAATATGCACTCCATGCAGCATTTAAGTTGTTTTGTTTAGATTGTAGCACGTTTGTGAGCATGTGTGCCTCACAGCAGGAAGCTCCTCCGTTTATTGCCTTGCTGCGAGGAGTTTGCATGTTTTCTCCATATTTGCAAATGATTCTCTGGATGTTTCTGGTTCCCTATAGCATCCAAAGATATGCAGAATGGTATTAGTTATATTTGCAGACTTTAAATGACATGTATGCACTGTAAGTGGTTGTTTGTCTCCATTATGTTGTCCTTGTGATACGCTAACATACTGTCTGTGCCAAGCTGTCCTGCCTCTTGCAACTTTCAAAGGAGCAACATAATGTATTGATTACATACTTCAGTAATTACCTGAATTATATTCCAGAAATATCTTGTTCGGCCTTTCAAGAAAATCCTTCAATAAAGTGTAGATATCGGCCTGTATAGCTGTCCTCTCCACTTTGATATGTTCACATTTACTTTGTACTGTATGCGCAGACAGTACTTATGACTCTGGTGTCATTTATTTATTGGAGTGAATATGATTGGGAAAAACATGACAACATTGCATGAGAACACATTTCTGTCTTCACCGTTCGGGTTTGTGTAAACAAACTACACTTGACAAATTGTTAGAAAGATTTATTTTCTTATTTATCAGTACAGGAAAATAAAAGCTTCTTCAGCTGGAGGTGTATTCCCACTTTATCAAATTTGATCATTACTAAAATATTCACCTGTCATATGTGCAACACAACAGGCTAAGTGACATTTTCTAGGTGAGAGTAACTAAGTACAGCAAGAGGTGTCATCTGGCTGAGTGATAGAAAATAATATCAACAAAATTTTATTACACTCCCTGTTTATGACAGCCCCACATTGCATCCTGTGTACATATACTGTATATTTTCCTGCCACTGAGATTGGGTGGGAAAGGCTGTATAAATTACTTCCAGCACAATAATGAAATTCTACAACTGCACTGGGTACATTTGTAGAATCATCTTTGATTTTATGCGCATTTTTTTTTAAATCACTCATTTGTATTAATCAAACATTTATGTGTTTTTAAACATAATAAGCATTGTTTCTTACCAAAGTAAGAAGTCACTAAATTGCAATGATTTAGGACATGCTAAACATATAATTTCCTATTATTCTTTACAAGTTGTTAAGAATCAAAAAGAATCTCTTCAGATATGAAGCCACTGTGCATTTAAAAATGACTAAACTGCAGGGGATCATATTAATATGCAGCACTGTGAGTTACAACAAGGATGCAGGAGTAGGAGAGCCACTCTGTTTCATTATATTGTAATTAAACTTTTAATCATGCCTTCTTTTCTTTCCCCACTTTTATTATTTTCACTCCAAACCTCAGCACTTTAAAACACCTTTAGGCCTAAAACTTTGTTGGAAAATACATACAAGAAAGTGACTATGAGCTTGCAACCACACATTTTTCACAGCTTTTAGGGTGATTTGGTTCAGAGAGATTAGCTTTAAAATGGCCTGAGACAGCATCCAGGTTTAAATTAAGAGGGAATAAAATAAGCAAGCTAGTGAATTTAGCTGTGGTCAAAGGCTTTTTTTCCCCTAAAATAACAGTATTTTCTAAAAGGATATTTTTTCCTCTGCTTCTCACCCCTGTGGTCTGCTCCTTGTGAGCTGGTGGAGCTGTGAGCTACAGATAACACACTGCGGATACGACACTCCCTGGATATTCCCTCTGTCTTATATAGTTTCAAGTGCTGTAGTGGAATCAGACATCAAGGGAGTTACCTATCAGTCCAAACTCAGCTCTCTTCTCGCCCACAGTTTTGCTTTGTTACGCATTTGGCAAATTAACCAATGCTTTGTGTTTCCTCCATTTCCCCCGCTTTTTTTCTCCCCAACAATCACCAGAATTAAAGATGGCACTGGAACCATTTTTTTCACATTAGGTTTCATGCTTGACTTTGCAAAGCTTTGATGTCTCAAACATGAAACTTTCCTTTGCTGCAACTAAATATGACTCTTGAGGTTTTAGGTCTACATGTTGGCATGCCTAGCATCTGAGTGCAGGTTATAGACACCATTTTACCGAGAGCCAGCTTTAGCACAAATGGGCATCAGGGTGTGTCATTAGCAGACTATTTGTGGACATGCAAGAGGAACTCGTTGCTCTTAAACCTGTCACCCAACATAAATAACAAAATAACCTTGTACACACTGATGACTCTGAACAAGATATAATTGACCCATTTTGTGTCTCAAATTATCCACTGGACCAAAGACAGAGACTGCATCTGCAGGCAAAGCCATCAAACTGAGCTCCAACACTGGAACACAGATATTTTATTAAGAACTCAGTTTGTTTATTTGCTCATGTCCAGTTGGAAGGAATCGGCACTATTCAGTACAATGGGGATTTAAATGCAAATTGGTTCTTGCACAGTAATTTGTTCTTTATTTGATTATCCACTCTCCAAGCTAAAACTTAGAAACCTAATGATATCGGTTTTGGCTGAATTTGCACCTTGTTCATCTACAGGGACCTTGAAGTAAAGATATATTATTGAGGGATAGGAATGAAGTGAAATTTATATTGTTTTTAATGTTCTGATTTTCTTAGCATCTATTAGTATTCATTGATTGATTGCCTTTTCTTGAATTTTTCTAAATAGCAAACAGAAGGGGCTTTCAGTGTATTGAGCACAAACCTGGAATACCTGTGTAATTTGTAAATTGAAAATAGCAACTTAGTTGCATGCAGCATAGTAAGTGGATGAAAGAAAGATGAATAGCACTGGAAGCTCAACAAACCATTACCTTGCAAGGACCCAATCACCACCAATATGGTTCCCATAAATTTGCACCAAAACAAAAGCAGGCTAATTTGCTTCCTTCCCTCCATCACATGCTTTCTCCCATTTCTTGTTGTTCAGTTTCCTCAAGAGTCTGTATTGGAGGAGCCATGAGCCTATCTTGGAAGATTTATGAATATGTTAGAATAGCCTGAGCCAACAGTTTTCAAAGTGGTGAAGTGAAAATAAATTAAACCGGCCCTGTAGGCAAGTCATGCGGAGAGTGATGAATTAGATACTCGTTGCTTTGTCGCTCGATGTATGTCCCTCTTTTTAAGTGAAAAAGCTGCAAACGTTATGGCGAAGACAAACAAACACACAAATCAATTAAGTTTTGGTAACAGACTTGTTGAAAAGTTCAATTGTACACTAAAATATATCAGTAAACACAGTGTCCTTGGTTTATCAGAGATTCGTTTACAGAAAAATCTTTGAGGCAAAACATGGAGCACAAAAGCTGGATGAGCACCATTAAATGCAGAATTTCATCTTCCTCTATCACTCATCTCTCTCTGTCTCAATTTGCACACACAAAAACAACTTTTTTTATTCGCTCTCTGTCTTTATACAAACTTGGACTCAAAAAATAAATGTTATCACATTGACCTATGGATTGTTACTGAAGTGGTCTGCAGCATTTAGACAGGCTTATGTGTCAAACAGAGGCCTTCATGAAAACATGTGTCCTTTTTTTGCTAGAGGAACTGATAATGCTGGACCATTTTCGAGATGGATGGCTGCGCACATTTTTTTTTCACTCTCTAACATGCTGACTCTTTGGTACCTGATGAAATCTTCCCATGTTGACCGGGAGGTCAGCTTTCAATCGGAAGTGGTCAGTCAAGTGTGAGTTTTCATTTGGGCAAGGATGGCCATAAATCTCGTTCACCCAAACCCAACCTCACTCTTGCTGGCCGCAGTCTTTTCTTTATCGCTGACAGACTCTATACCATCAAGAGAGTTCGTATTTCTTTACCTTATTCTCCCTTTGTATTTAGAAGAAAATGTAGTATACCTACTTTATAGGCTCAATTATATGGATTGTTGTTACTTAAATTATTGATAATGGTGAGTCAATGGCCATGAATCATTTGAGTGTAATGACATATGCATAATTAAAATATCATAACTAAAAATACTTGGTTGTATAATGAGGCCTATGAAAAAAAATGTGTAACCTATTTGCGATTAACCTAAGTTATCTCCTAACCTGCTGTCATTGTATCCATAGTTTAGAAGCAGTAAAATCGTGATGCATTTACGGTGCCAGTAAGATGTTTTGTATTGTCTTGATATAAATAATTTACATGTTAATGCGTATACCTCTCACATGTTTAAACATGTTTATCTAGCTTGTGTAATGTTTGGATATCAATTTCTGGCATCCTGCACAATTTTGTTTCTTGAACGAGCAGATTGTTTCTATTTAGCGGAATGTAAAGCAAAGATGTAAGTTGTTCAGCATAATATCTGTATTTAGGGATGTTTTATGTCATGTCAGTTATAAGTCTGGGCTTTAGATCTGAGACATGTATATACAACATCTTGACACTTTTAGGGCAGCGGTGTCTTTTATAACTGAAATGGAAATGTCAGAGCTTGTCAAATGTCCCCCCCTCCTCTCTCTCTAGGGTTCTTGTAAAACATGTGATTTCTGCACACTGAGTGTGTATGCTTGCGTGTACATGAGCATATGTGTTTGTGTGTGCTTGTGTGCACATGAATGTGTAACACTGGTACAATATCTCGCCAGCCGAGGCCCTACTGCTACCGCTGTGCAGGGACACATGGCAGCCCATGATGGAACAGATTGAGCTGTGTAACTGAAGAGCACGAGCAGCCAACAGCGACCAGACCTCTAATTACACGATGAAGCCTTTATTTTGTAAAACAGCTAGTATCCAGTGTGTTTCAAAGGATCTTGGAAATTCAAAAAAAAAATTACTTGAGGACATTTACACTAGTAAAGCACCATTTCAAAACAGAATCCCGAATTGTTTCGGTCTAGTGTGGTCTCACACACACCAGAGGGAAAGGAAAAGTAATCCCTAACTTGGTTTTTGTGTCTGTGTCCAGTGTGCAGCACAGCTAGCAATAACTCAGCACCATGCCAAGCACATCTACCCCTCCAGACTGTCTGTTCTCCTCAATCCAACAATTGCTTCAACATGCAATTTTCAGAAAGCAGCAAGTCCTGGATGTCAGGACAAATTTTTGTGTGAAATTTATGTTTTTTTGTGATTACTGCTCCAGCTTCTTTGCTTGCTTTCTCTGTTTAAAGCCATCACTGTATAGACACTGTGTGAAGCACATTGTGTTTCTTTCTGTAGCATACAGATACAGAGGGGTGTATTCATATATGAATATGCAGACATTTTAATATGTTCTAGGAAATGGGATTTTTCCCTCTTCTTATTGTTTCAAAAATATGCATGTCTCAATATGCATGTACCATTATAGTCCAAAAAAAGATGAGAATAACAAAAACAAACATGCGCTGTTTGGCCTTGAGTACATGACAGGATATTTGAGATGAACATACTGATTAAATTCAGTAGCTTGAACCCACAGCATTATCCCACACAAATACTAAAATAAGATGACATCCCTGTTTGACAACACAAGCTGCTGCCTTCCAGAGTGCTTAGAACACTTATGATAATCTACAATAATCTACTCAGCACAGACTGAGCAACACAATATCCATTTGAATGCAAAGTACGCCTCATTCACGACTTTAAAAATGCTAACATATTCTGAGAGGTGAGAATAGCTTCAGTGAAACATGTTATTCTCTGTCAGACTCAACACACAGTCACAGAGAGCAATTTGTGCACTTTTTATGAGAAGTGGATAAATAGCTACTTTTTCTGCACCTTTACCTCAAAGTTGTCACTCATGTGAAATGGGCCAACGCAGCAAATTTTAAAACTATGTGCCCTGCCTGTATTAAGTATCTAGGGATCAGTAAGGCAGAGTGGGCAGACCTGGACTAAGGAGATACAGACAATCTTCTGGTTCAGAGGTCTTTGGTTTTGTATCATGGCTGCAACAGTAATCTCAATGGTAATTTAATGCTCCCATTGAAGTAATACACTTTATTGCACTGGTGGATTAAGTAATGATTATTTTGCAAAATTGCAGCCACACAATGGTCAATTAATCTTTAATGAAACTGTAACTTATGAGGTGGAGCGTGGCATTGCAATAAGCAGGCAACTTACTGCCAAGGCAGTTACAAGCCTCAGTTGTGGCCTGCACTCCCTACCTATCTATCAGCATGTAAAAACATAGCTCTCTAGAAACACATAATGAAAAGGCAAAGTCATAGTTGCATTATGTTTTTTTTTTTTTTTTTTTTTTGCATTAATTGAATGTTTTAAGGCCTATACCCTGCAATAAGAACATATATCAATCTCTGATGTACGCAGTGAGATTAACTGCCGGTATTTATTTACAGCAAGCCAGGCATACGGGTTGAAGGGAATTATGTGCACTGACAGAGCATGAAGTTGGAAGTTATCAAATGGTTGCAAGGGAATTCCAGCATGGGGGTTTTATTTCATCAGCAACTCTTTAATGTTGGAAAGTGTTGCTTCCTATTCCAGCAGCTAGCGTTTATCTCAACAACATAACCTACCACAATGTCATATAAAATGTAGCCTCAGGTCTCATTTACATCCAACGTTTAAAAACATGTGGTAGATGCCAGAGGAAAACCACCTCTGGAGTTGGGCTGCTGTTGCATCCATTGTTCCTAAGCAACCAATATCGGAGAGTTGCTTAGATGACTAAAGTTATTGCTGCCTCACCGAGGCATTCAGAAAACAAAATCTAGCTTTGGTGTTTGATGCGTATGAACACAAATTGAAAAATATTCACTTATACTCGCTGAGTAAAGAAAGACCAATTCCCTTTCTGCTGAAAACTCTTGTTCTGTTCAAAAAAAATTTGAGATTTTTTGCGGACATGTCCAGAAAATTTGCTTTACAATAGATGAGAGTTGCAACAGTGTCGCTCTTGTTACGTGTCTCAGTTTAAAATACCGACTACAGCATCTTCTGCACACAGAAGATGCTGTAGGCGAATGACCCCTTGCTGTACAGGCATTCTTTGTATGTTCCTACACTAACGCGACAAAGCTGGAAAAGTCACAAAGATAAATGGTTTTACCCGGATTAGTTTCTCATTTAATATTTTGGCCTGTGGGCTCTAATTTTCTTGCTGACTCCATCCCCCACTGCACTAGCAAATGTTGATGGATTTACTTTTATTACATGACATCATTTCTGCACGTAGTGGGTGGACAAGACATCAAATTTCCAGTAGTTTGGTACGCGCTCAGTGGGAGAATGTAGGGGAGAGCAGAAGAGGTGAAAAAACAGGAATGAGGAGAGTGATTGATGGAGTGAATGAGAGCCAAAGGATGATGGGAGATGAGTCAAGGGACATGTGCATGAGTGTGGCGGGAGTAGGAGTGAGTGTAATGAAGTAAGACAGAAGAGATGTGTACAGAGAACAGAAGTAAGAGGTAGCGTGAGAGAGTGAGAGAAGCACAGGAAATGCAGGGACAGAAACACTGTGGGAAGAAGAGAGTGGAAACAAGAGATCACAAGAGTGATAGTACTGACCTGAATGTCAGCATCCCGAATGGTTCCTCCTGCAATCTCCCAGCACCAGCACTCAGATATCAACAAAAGAAAGTGTGTGTTGAGGGTTGGGTTGGGGGAAATGAGGTATGGTTAGACTGAAGTGGGAAATAGGGAGGCACTTGGTGTTATTGTGCACCCGGCCGCTGGCACCAGCACTGTCAGTGAGCTTCGTTGATCTGTGAACTTGCCATCTGGATTCTCCCACAAATCACATTAAAGTTTCAAGCCCAGGAATACATCAAGCTAAATGAATATTGGTTCCACGGGCTGCAGACAGGCCTGATGGAAAAAAAAAGCCCTGTGCAACCCAAGTCTTTTGTGGTCAGACATGATCAATCCATTCCCTTTACTCCATCCCTCTTTCTGTTCCCTTCAGCACTGATGGCCACTGGTTCTGATGCGGTTTAGAGGAGAGGGAAACGGAGTGATATTCAAATTAAGTCAGACATTACAAGGAAAGGTTGCATAGTAGCAGTGGACTCTAGCGTGAAACATTATTTTATGTGGTGGCCTTATATGTGAACCGAACATTTTTTACAGTTACATCAAAATTTAATCATTATTATTAACCAAATGAAAATGGCTATAGACAAATATTAATTACTTTATTACACAATTAATTAAACAAAGGTTGGATATTTTACTTTTCTTCAAAGGCTTTTGTCAGGATTATGAATGGTAAATCCGTGCTGCTTGGCTTCAGTGCCAAATATCGACGCATGCTGTAATAAATTCTTCATTTGCCTATAAATTATCTGCTGTTATCGGTTCAGCATGTGCTGTAGGTAAGTATTAATTTCCACA
Source organism: Brachirus orientalis (assembly GCA_016785285.1). Taxonomy (NCBI): domain Eukaryota; kingdom Metazoa; phylum Chordata; class Actinopteri; order Pleuronectiformes; family Soleidae; genus Brachirus; species Brachirus orientalis. Next base: position 7,715,720 of record JAFBJR010000905.1, read on the forward strand.
TGCAAAATAAGAGATACAATTTGACTCCATGACATCACCTTGAAAATGATTCATGTTTGCTGGATGAATTATAGGCTTGCTTTCCCTTTCATTTCAGCAACATTACACTCTTTTATAAATGTTTATATAAATAGATTTCACCTTTGGGTGAAAATAAGACGTGAGTAGAAACAAAACTAGGGAAAATAATTTATCACTCAATCACATAGTATGTTCTGGATCCTGGTTGCATATTTTCTACCTAAGCATTGTTTGTGCCCAGGTAAAGGAAAATACTGCCTGGCAACATTCAGTTTAATGCAGCAAGAAAAAATGGTTTAGTTCATTTCCAATCCAGTGGCTTGTACTGTAGAGCCAGAGATTTATTTGTCAAGGCCTGGACTAAGGAGGAAACCTTTACCGCTTCATTTCAATGAGATATCCAGAGTAAGCTATACAATGGCTCAGTGTACAAAATATATTTTGGTGTGAGTAAAAGACACATTCAAATTCGACTATGCAAACCACAAAAAACAAAAGGTATCACAATGAAAGATATTCTCACACACAAGAAATCATCATAAACAAATTCTGAGCTTAGTAAATAAACATGGGACAAAGGGCTTTCATCAGTCACTGTCAAATCATGAGTGACCAGCCACAGACGGAGATGACTCAAGATGAACACGACAGAGCTTGAAGCACATATTAAAAAATAAAAAAAAACGAATGAGTGCTTATGACACAAAGCAATCTTGGAAGGGCAGTCAGCCATTTTACAGCCTCTTTTTTCTCAGTTCTAGAGACTTTTTTTCACATTTGTGTTTATTCTCTCAGTGGAGATGACATTTGTCAATGGAGTCTTACTCTAGGAAGAATAAAAGATATTTCGGTTACAAAAGATGATGGAGAAATGTTTCATCTCAGCAGGTTTTTGTATTCTGTCCAAAAAATGTGTATTTTATAGAATATCAAGAGTTTAGCATCTGGTAAGTTTGGAAGAGTTAAAAAGCACTCAGATTTACTTATGTCTAAATGTTTGATTTGAACCCTGTGTCAAAACATATTTACACGTACAGGATTGCATGTTTTTTTTTTTTTTAAAATGTACTTCAAATAGTTAAAAAAAAAAGTTTTTTATATGCATAGAGCTTGATAGAAACCTGCACTTACCTCTCTTTCAGGTCTTCAGGTCATTTTCCCAGAATATCTGCAAGAGAAGTTTGTCCAGTCAGCTCTGAGCTACATTATGTGCAATGGAGAAGGAGAGTACATCTGCCGTAACAACCAATGTATCTGTCAGTGTGCTGAGGAGTATCCACAATGCAACTGTCCCACCACCGACATCCAGATCATGGAGAACACCCTGCTGGGGATGTCTGACTCATGGGTTTCCTCTTACAAAGACTTCGAGAACTCTGGTAAGAGGGGAAAAACTCATTTTTTATTTAATTTACCTTAAAATTATGGACATAAATTGTAATTTTAGGAACTATACAGCAAAGTTTTTGTTTGTTTTCGATGGAGAACCATTTCTGACATAGCAGCTGTGCATCTATTTGCACATAAATGCAAACATGCAAAGGCAAGTGATCTTATTTACACTAGATTTACTGCAAAAATCATGATGTGAACATGCAAACACAAATGTGTCTTTGAATGTTCTCAGCAAACGTAATGCCACTTTCTTCTTTTAACAACAATGAAAATGGGGTGTTCTGCCTGTCTCTAACCAATGCCAAGTGGTTACCAGGTATTAATAACATTAAACCTTCTTTGTCATTGACTGTTTTCTGTACGGTTGATAAATCAGAAAAGTGTCACATGTGCCACATTTGGGGTGCTTTGACAAAGAGCCTAATTTGTTATTTAGGGGATGGCTGTTGTCATCACGACAACAGAGGGGCTATATAAATGCAGAGCATTTACAATGTCATTCAAATATGATTGGAAACAGTGGCAACTGTCATACATCTAATTCTTCAGTGTCAAGATGAGTAATTTTTCTCTACACATATTTCTCAGCTGTTACTGATGCAAAGACAAGACACAGAGAATTTTGGAAATGTTAAAGAGAAGTGCATTACTGTGCCCAGCTGTTATATCTATTATTGATGTGATGAACAAGGTTCCCCATGAAACCTGTCAACAACAGATAAATATATTTATGTCCCACAGAAGGAACTAAATATGACTCTTGGAGGTCACTGAATGCAAAACATTTTCTTTGGTTAGAAGAAAGGTACATCACTATTTCCTTGATTTATTATTGTGAATTCTAAAACCTTATGTATCGTTTATCTCACTCAATGTGCTCACCATATTGTTGCAGACCAACCAAAACTACTTGTACATCATTTATGTTTGCATATTCAACATTATTATCAGTAGCTTTTTTGGTCTCACCCAGCTGACGTTGGGGTGACTCACTAATGCTGAAGCTCCACAGTATGTAGGCATTAAAGTAAGCACTGGCATGTCCTACTCTATCAGGGAAAAAGAAACTCATTTGGACAAATTACCACTGTTGTCAAAGACAAATACTAGGAAAAAGACATGTACCACGTCCAACAATTTTCTCCTGACCATAGTAATTATGCACAGTGCCTGCCTTACAAAAAGTCTGTTTCCTGTTGGGAGAAACTTTCATCTCAGTGAGTTGCCTTTTTAATGTGGGGAAATGGTATGTAATCACAACAGGTAAGCTGTAGAAAGACTTTACAATATTGCAAAAAAAAGCATTTTTCACCCGGCTATAAGATCACTCACTATTTGTTGATTTAAAGACAATTGCAGACATTTAAGTGTTTTTGTTTGGTACAATTACAGTACAAATCTCAATTTACAATAAATAAAATGACAATAAGATTTGAAGACATTGTGAATGATGATGCTTATAGGCCTGAGAGCCAACAAATTGAAATGTATTGGTACAAGGGGCTAAGTATAGTTGCACTGCGAAAGCTGTAATCTTAAAAGATAAGGTGTGCTGGATGAGTTGTGATAAGAGTCATTCAAGGAGACTATTTGGACCATTTGCACTGTGTCAAAAGAGCATCTCAGATGGGTTTGATGCTTGTGTGAAAGGACTTTGCAGCTATTCAACTGCAATGATAGAGTTTTTTTTGGGAGGGAACACAACTAATTTAAAGGTGCTGAATACACCCAACTTTTCTTGGAAAAGGGAAAGGGCGGTACCTGACATCTCTGAAAACTGGGTGGAGGAATATGGCAAGTTCAGAACAAGAAAGGAGAATCTAGCTTCTTTAAAGAAAAGTGGGAAGGAAACTCTGACATGCCTGGAAGGAAAGTGGAGAAAAATCTGACATTTCCTAGCTGTGACTGAAAAAAGAGCTCTCAGCTCACTGGTTTATGCTGTTAAACTGTCTTGGAGAGGTTTGTAGGTGGGTGCTGGCATACAGAACATGTCTTTGCATGTCTTGAATATGGGGATCTTTGTGTAAAGAAGATTTCCATTTTGCTCAGACAATTTCTGGCTTTACTCCTTACCTCCACAAGAAACATATTGCTCACATTGTAAGCATTAGTAAGTTGTGCATCACTTAAACAATGACATTTACAGGCAAAATATGGACCCAGTGTAGACACAGTTGTGTTTATATCATTTTGCTTTTGAGCTGCTAAACTTGACCACTATGAGACGCATAAGCAATTTATCCTCAAAGATAATAATGGTCTAGTCTGAGACATGAAGTATTTAAAAAGCACCCCAAATAAAGGTTTGTGCTTCATCCTTCTGTATTTGAAATGGAATTTTATTAACATCTTCATGCCCACTGTTGCTAATAAATTAACTTGAGCTAGTGTTTAAAAATTAGGATCAGCTATATGGACTCATAGGTTTTCTGGAATAAGAACAAGGGAGTGTCGTCACCACTGCTTAGAGCAAATAAGTGGGAGCAAAGACTAAGCATGTTTACTGTGCTTGGTTTTGTTTTTCTTGAAATACCCCCACAAAAGCAACCCAAAACTCAAACTATGTAGAGATGATGAATATGTAATAGCAGCAACGTTGGCATTTAAAAATGTAGAAACTTATTCTCTCCTTCCTGGTTTCAAGGTTTCAAATAACCATACCCACCAGCCCCAGTCATCTTTCTTTCTTTTATGCAGATGAGTTCAAGTCTTTCCTGAAGAGGTTGCCCTCCACTCACTTCCTACCCATCAGCAGTGTGCATCTCCTGTGGGGCAGTGACTGGGACCTGCAAGCCCGCTATAGGCTACTCCAGAGTTCCCTGGAGATTCAACGGCTCAAGATTCAGCGCACCGCCCGCAAGCTCTTTGGTCTCAGCATCCGTTGTCACCACAACCCTAAACACCAGATGCCTAGGGAGAGGTGGGTAGAAATATGACCTCCATATGCAACCATAAGACCTAGACATGGAAATTAGATGTGGATTTACTTAGCAACATAAACCCAGAGTTTCCATTTTTTATTGGGGCATTTTGACATATTTGTTTTTAAAAAAAATCAAATGTGAAATTGCGTTTCACAAATAATGATAACTTTCAGGTAAAGTTTTCTAAGAACACAAGAGATTTTATATTGTTTGTTGCTACTTGAAGCATGGAAAGTAAGGATTTCATCCATTATATATTTGAACTTATGGTTCTGTTGTTTGTGTCCATCGGGTCAGGTGAGTGCTGAGGCTTGCACATGCCAGAAGCACTATTGCTCACTGTTGTACTTCACAGTGCAGTCTGAAAAGATAGGTCATTGCACACATCTGTCACCACCCTCTGAGGTTGCAGCTTAAGAGCCTTGCTGCAGATGTGCCATGATGATGGCACTGCCTGCAATACCAGGAATTTCTCCCATTGCTCTTGCAACATCAGAAAACACTATGCAAAATATAGAACATTCCATGCTGTTCCATGTGGCAGTTAGGTACTTAGGGGATGTCACCATATTAATGGGAAATATTCATTTAAGTGGTCTGAAAATGAGGAGCTGTTGCTGATGAAGACTGAGAAGCACATTCACATTTGAGAGTTGGCAAAGGTTTGTTCTCAAGTATTATCAAACAGCCACAGTGTGTGCTGCTTCTTTCATGGAGTACACATCAAGGGTGCCTGATGGCCCTGGAAATGAGAGTATAAGGTTTATTTGCTTGCTTGTGTAAGAGACAGCTTTGCATCAGATGGAGGACTTACTTGTTTTCATCACCTCTGTATGCGTTGCCCAAATTCCCAAATCCAAATTTTCCTCACTTCTGTATATGTATATATACAATCTGTATATGCAGTTACATCCTCTGTCATCAGTTTGAGTAAAAAACAACTCCCCAAATAAACTTTTATACACTTAATCGTATGGACGAGTGAGACATCTTTGGTCCATAGATTTATTACCTTTTTGTGAATTTGTAAACCCAATGCTGCATACCTGCTTCACACATTACCAACCCTACCCTCACCTCTAGGCAGTCCATAACAGCTGATCAAAGGATGAGGGAATTGAAGCAAAGCTAGAGGCCCTTAAAGCATCAACCCTAAGTCTTTTCAAGGTGTGTGTGCCAAACACCTCAGGGAGGCCTTCCAGCACATATTCAACCTGTCAGTGAGGCTGCACAGTGTGCTGATGATGATGTGAAAAACATCTTGCCTGGCCCCAGTGGCCAAGAATGGGCATGCCAGGGTTCTAAATGACAGCAGGCCAGATCCCTCATGAGAGACCATTTGGATCCTCTCCAGTTCATGCATCAGGCTGACAATGGGAAGGATGACGTTGTCATCCACCTGCTACTATGTGCATAGTCCCACTTGGAGAGTCACTGTGAGAAGCATGTTCACTCACTTATTGGTTTAACATTATAAAGGGTCTTCTGCTGGGAGAAGTCCTCTGAGCAATGCATATTGAACCCCAGTGGTCACTTGGATCACTGTTGAGCAGTTTGTTCTAATATACAACTCTGTGTCATATCACCAAATGGAAAACCTAGTGGCGCCCAAGGGTCTGTGCTATTTTTTACCTTTATCATTTTACTTCTCGGACTCAACAACCAGTCTGAATTATTTTTCCATAAAATCTTCCATAAAAACTTGATATTGCTGTACAACAAGAGGGTAGATTGTTACACTCCAGGAAGTAGCAATGATCCTCCTGTAGTCCAGCAAGTGCTTATCTCTAGTTTCTGTAGCATGAAGTGACTAGGAGTATTTAAACACCTTTGGATAACCCTAACCTTTTATGTTCAGTGGTAAGAATAATTTATGTGTTTGGTATGAACTATCAACCTCTCCAGAAGCTCTACCACTCTAACCAGGAAGCAGAATGATAAATACATGGGTTTGACAGGGGGAGTCATGGTAACCAATCCTTCACTTTCTAAAAACCAATAAGAAACCCATTGCATCTGTTTTTGAACATACAAAGAGACAACAAGAGAACTTGATACTTTCCAAGAAACTGTACTGTAGTTGTGCCATGCTGCTGCAGATGATCAACATGATCATACACAAAGTGCTGCAAGTGACCTGACTGAGTTTGAGTAAATGTACAGTAGATTCCTAAACAATTTAAATATAGAGTTTTTAACAGAGGTAGTAAACGAAGCATCCTGAAGTGCAGGTCCTCTTTATGTCCACTTTTGCGTATTACAGTAAATAATGTCATTCACTAAACATGTTTACATCAGATAATGAAAGACAGGGATCAATTGCATTGTTGGCTGTCCATAATTACATCTGCATATCACCTCATCAGTTATGGTTACCTCACCACAAGGATTACATTTATTAAAAGCACAGTAAATTCCTGTTATGAACACTCTGCAGTGGCAGTTTGGAAACTTAATACGTGAACAGTATTGGCTTTGCTATTACCTTCCCTGTAATGGGTCTAGCAGCTTGTATCAAGTAGAATGAACATAGCAGTTTGTCTTTGGTATAAATGATTAATAGTGACAGATATAAAGTAGCATCACTCCTAGCCAAATCATTTGCATCCATTAATTATTTATGTTCAAAGTCAAGCATATTTACAAATATGAATGTACTCTCCATATGATGAACTACTTTGCTGTAGTTAAGATTAATTTTGACATGACTCCACCGAGTTGTAAGACTTTTAAAGATTTATATTTTGTCTTACATTATATGCCATATCACATGGAATCATTAATATTATGGGTCTCTCTTTTTTGTTGTCAGTATTCATTGCAGTGTATTTTCTTTGATTTCTTACGTCCAATCTAAACTAGGGTGGGGTTGTGGTTGAGAACAAACAAGGTAAAAATAAAGCTAGATGCAAGGTGCACACAATACAGGCATTCATATCAAAGAATACTTTTTAGTTCAGTGGTTTGAAATTGATAATTCGATCATAACTTATATTTTATATGTAAATAAATACAGTAAAAGGATGGATTGCTGTGACTGAGCCCATGTTGAATCCAATAATTAAAAGCTACAAAAAAAGGTTATTTTTCATGTTCATGTGAATACCATCTTTTTCGTATTCTTCTCCAGTGATTTATTTTTAAACAAAAGCTTTATATTCTGCAATGACCAGAAACACTAGATGCCTAGTGTGTCCTTATCCACAGCTGAGTCACCATGACACCAGGTCAAGCTGCCACAGTGAAACTCAGGTAAAATTAGTCCAGGAAAGGAACTAGGGTAAAAGCACCATGGGTTTACAGTCACTTTAATATTTTCATTATTTACCACCCATTTCATTGGATGATGGTTATCAAATGTAAGCAGCCTTTTTCAGAGGGTTTTTGAATTGCCCAGTGATAAACAGTCAACCACAGTTATAATCATATATTCATGGTGGAATAACACAATCACTGCACACAAGATGCTCCCAAACAAAACTCAGTCACATTGGACACTAAGCCCAAAGGACTCAAAGAAGGAGCAACAGTACAGTCTACCTCTGACTTACAAATCATGTTGCCAACATGAAAAAAAAAAAAAAAAGTGGCACTGGGAAATAAATGGTAAAAAAAGTTTACTTTAAATTGTTAATCCAACTTAATACACAAAACCCTAAACAAATCAATTCTCTCACCCCACAAACTTAATCCATATCAATCATGAAAGAGGACATGATGCTGACTGCCAAAAGTAATCAAATGAAGCAACTGAAATAAACTAACTTGACATACACTGACCAAAGCAAATCAACATAACATAAAATACAAGTTAAAAACATATTTTAATGTAATGCAATGTAAGGTTAAGCAACACACAAAGGGTTTGCAATTAATGCTGCAAGAGAGAGAGAGTCACATTGAAGGCCTTTTATTGTTTGATAGATGGTAGTCCAACTTATAACAGAATTTCTTCACATATCAACAGCAATTAAATAATCAAAAAGTCAAATATATGTGTTTTACCAACATTGCATGTGAAGGTAAACTGTAGGGAAGTGTGAACTGTGGACTTGATTAAAAATGTATTCTGGTTCTCACAGTTCCCCTGAAAATAGTAATAATCACAGTACTGATGGGAACAGGTATTACTGGCAGTGCTTTTTCCATTTGAATGTCTCACCAGGGTATATAGTAAACCCAGAACACTAGCACACTGCTGTTTGGTGGTGATACTTTTATATTTCTGTTGGAGTGGACAGCAAACACAAGCTGGAAGAAGATAACATAATACATCCATCTTTCTGAAAACCCCGAACCAAACTGCAACAGTGCAATGGAAAGTGATATACAGTATAATCACACACACTGTCTACACTACAAGATTAAGACATTTCATATCTCAGAGAAAGCCAAACCAGATGTCAGTACACTGTTGCACACGAACAAACAAACTCAAGAAATAGAACCTTTAGACAAGATAGAATACCATGTCTGCAATGAAACAAATGGGGAAATTGGAGTGTACCATGGTGCATTGGATTGTAGTGTTGACTAAAATTATGTGGATAAATTGCTGGTTTTAATAGTTTCCAAATGTCATGATTTTTGTCTTCCTTATTTAGAATATTTTTTATAAAACATCCATGCCACCAGTAAAAGCATTATTTTCTACTTTTTTTATCCATACAAACAACTAGAGAAAGATGGCAAATACAAGCAGATTAAATCATGGTGAAGGGAACATGCAAATTGGTTTCCTGATATTATGATATAATATCATAAGATATTTCTTCATGCTGACATGCTGATTGAGATATGTAATCAGTATGTTTTTAGTGTGGAATTTATGACCCCAATTCCAAAAAGTTGGGATGCTGTGTAAAATGTAAATAAAAACAGCATATCAGATATTGAAACTGAGACATTTTACCATTTCATGAAAAAAAAAAAAAACATTTGCTCATTTTAAATTTGATGTCAGCAACACATGGGGATGTTTACAATTGTGGAGGATCCCCTCTTCTCCACTGTCTGTAAATGTCTGGGAAGTGTTGTTGGACTTTTAGGAAGGGGATTTTTTTCTCATTCTTGTCTGCAGCAGGATTCTAGCTGCTCAAAAGACAAAGGTCAAATGTTTTCTATTGGTGAAAGGTCTGGACTGGAGCAGGCCAGTTCAGCACCTGGCCTCTTCTCCTGCAAAGCCATGCTGATGTGATGGATATCCTTGTCTTGCTGAAATAGATGTTGTCTAGATGGGAGCATATGTTGCTCTAAAATCTCTATGTACTTTTCAGCGTTGATGGTGCCCTTCTATGTATAAGCTGCCCACGTCATCTGAAGACAGAACTCTTTTCCATTTTGCCTCAGACTATTTGAAATGAGCTTTGGCTTGGTGCACTGTGTTCTGTGTTCTGTGATTTCTGGAAGTGTTCCTGAGCCCATACAGTGATTTCCAGTAGAGAATCATACATGTTTTTAATGCCGTGCTGCCCCAGAGCCTGAAGATCACAAGCATCCAGTTTTGACTTTCGACCTGATTCACTTTTCTGCCATAAACATGTTTAAGTCATTTCAGAACTAATTTCACCTATTAATTTTAATGAACATAATTTTATTTTTGTTTTTTTTACCTCTGCACTACTTTGTCTGCTGTATCTGTTGAGTACAAAAGGTTTCCAACAAGACACTCGAGAGAAAGGAAAGATGTGAACTGTAAAGGAAGGAAAAATGCAGAATTATCAGAGTTTGACCAATACATAATATTTTATAGACAATATTTGAATGACCTTATTATTATATTTCAGTCATTGAAATCAATTTGCTCAATCAAATTATTCAACTGTATTCCAGCTAAACCTGTTATTTTACTTTTGCAAGTTTGAAGGGAAAGGACCAATATGTGCTGCTACCTCCATGCACTTTTGTAAGCCTAATATGTGGGAGAACATGCAAAAGTGTGGAAAATTGAGAAAGTTAGAAGATAAAAGAGGAGATCTGTTAAGATGAAGTTAAGCTTATGAAGATAAAGTTTGTCTATGAAGGCAAAGTTAACTGGATCAAACTACTGTATGTGCTTCCATTGTCCTCTGTAGGTGATCTGTTCTGGGCTCAAATTGGGTTTAGCCTGGGGGCTGACTGGTCTGCTGAGAATGCAATGTCATCCATCATAGTTAATGCTTAGGTTCATTAACATGTCAAGCTAACCTTGACTAGCCCTCATCCCTAAAAAAAAAGCAGGATTCAGAATTAATCTCCTATAGTCAGAAAAGAAGTTCCAATACTGTCAAGATGACAAGAAAGGATGCCTTAGGGGGGATGAAGAGACAAGATAAGAATAGCAAGTAATGTCTTCCACTTGAGTGAGATACCACACCACCTCCTCGTTGACGGAATAAAATTTTCCTGGTTTTTAACTTACAATGGCAACAAAAAGTGAATCATTAAAATGATCTTCATTCATACAAAATTATGTCTTCATATATGATTCGATTGTATCTACACCCCAATGGTAGCATCATGAACTGGTCCCTCAGAAGATGATTCAGGTCAGCAAAGACAGAGTGTGATTTTTTTTAATCCTGACCTGATACAGGTCATGGAGGTCATTCAGTGCTGCTTCAGTAATTTTGGTGCACACCTTCACAATATCCTGTAAGCTATTTATTTATTTATTTATTTGTTTGTTTAAAAGAAAGTGACCCCTGCCAGCAGATAGAAACAAATTTGATAAAACATTTCTATAAAAGTGATGTTGATGCTAAAACTGCAAAGCTTGTGATAAAAATACATACACTGATGTGCCTTTTTACAAACAGCATTGGGATTCAAAGCTCAGCTTGGTACAGAGGTGTTTGCACTGCTGTATTACTTCAGTCTGGCTGTCCATCCCCGTAGGAGAAATTTTACTAAAATCAATCATTATCTTTTTGTTTTAGCAACCTTAATATTTCAAAAGGATGATTCACACCACTGGATGAAATCACTCACATGAGAACCATGATCACAGTCGTCTCTGTTGAAGAGGAATCATTTGAAAATTTAATCAAATGTTTTGCATATGTTCCTGTTCAAACTCAATATAATGTGGGGAAAAACATTTGAACCTCTATCCGTTTCAATGATGTAATAATTTCATTGTCAGTGCCCACATCCTTTCATGCATCCTTTGCATTGGTGTGGTTGTTAAGCAATACATCGACAAGGGGGCAGCACAGAGTTCAGAGTTTCTGTCAGCTGCAACGAATATGGGAAGGGTGGAGGAAATAGGCAAAAGCACCTGCACTATTGTTGAGCTCCGGTCCAATCCTCTTGTCATCTTTCTTGATCTCTGACATGGGTAGTTTAAAGTTTGGAGCCTTCTATCTCACACCTGTTGTTTTTTTTTCTATTCTATTTTTTTCTAGGTCTGTGATGCAGTGGCTAAACAGGGTCCAGTCTTTTCTCTACTGCAACGAGAATGGGTTCTGGGGGACGTTCCTGGAGAGCCAAAGGACATGCGTTTGCCATACTGGTGTAACCCTGTGCCAGAGACCCATTCCATGTGTCATAGGTGGCAACAATAGCTGTGCCATGTGTAGCCTTGCCAATATCTCACAATGTGGTTCCTGCAACAAAGGTTACAAGTTGTACCGTGGGCGCTGTGAGCCCCAGAATGTGGACTCAGAACGTAGTGAGCAGTTCATCAGCTTTGAAACTGATTTGGACTTTCAGGACCTGGAACTCAAGTACCTATTACAGAAAATGGATTCACGGCTTTACATTCACACTACTTTCATCAGTAATGAGATCCGCCTAGAGACGTTCTTTGACCCTCGATGGCGTAAGCGCATGTCCCTGACACTCAAAAGTAACAAAAACCGGATGGACTACCTTCACATGATAATTGGTCTGTCAATGAAGATTTGCCAGATGCGAAATAGCAGTATTGATCCCATGTTCTTTGTTTATGTCAACCCTTTCAGCGGCAGTCACTCAGAGGGCTGGAGCATGCCCTTTGGTGAGCATGGTTACCCTCGCTGGGAAAAAGTACGGCTGCAGAACTCCCAGTGCTTCAACTGGACTCTCCTGCTAGGCAACCGGTGGAAGACGTTCTTTGAGACGGTGCACATCTATTTGCGTAGTCGTGCTAAGATCCCAACTGGCCTACGCAATGACACAGGACAGGGTCCTGTAGATCTTGCAGACCCTAACAAACGGCAGATCTACATCAAAATATCTGATATTCAAGTTTTTGGTTACAGCCTGCGTTTTAATGCCGACTTGCTCCGTAGTGCTGTGCAGCAGGTTAACCAGTCTTACACACAAGGAACTCAATTCTATTCATCCTCTTCTGTTATGCTCTTGCTACTGGACATTAGGGATCGGATTAACCGCTTAGCCCCCCCATCTGCCCCAGGCAAACCCCAGCTGGACCTCTTCTCCTGTATGTTAAAGCATAGGCTCAAGCTCAACAACAGTGAGATGATTCGAGTTAATCATGCCTTGGACATGTACAGCACAGAAATACTAAAACAGTCAGATCACCTGACTGCTAAACTTTGTTGAACAAAATGACATTCACATAAGGACAAAAAACTAAACACAAACACCCAATGAGTGGACTATAACGGGATATTAATCTTCATTTCTTTCTCGTTTTCATTTTTGGACCTTTTCTGCCTTTTGATGTAATATTAACTTTGTAACCACAATTCTTAACAAGAAAAAAAAAAAAAAAAAGGCAGCGATAAAAAGCATTTCAGGAAGATAAAGAATATAAATGGATAAATTCTAAGGACTGTATCATATTTGTTCCAGCATGTCTGTCATTCCCTAAAACAACTTACAAGTGAGTGAGTGAAAGAGAGAGAGAGAGAGAGAGGAAAAGAAATATAAATTTATGTACCAGTGGAAAAAGAGGCCTTGATTTTAATCCAAGGGATCCAAGGTTTTATCTGAAACTGCCATTCTTTACTGAGAAAAAAAAATAATAATAATTTTTAATGGAAAAATGACAACACAAGGGCAGACCAGATATCCCTTTATTTCCACCAATGTTCAAAATATTTCAGATGTAATGGACAGTTTAATATCACACATGTTTATACATTGTAAGGATAAAATAGCCCTAGTGAGTAATTAGTCAACACATTATCAATAGACTCTTTATAACATTTCAAATCCGCAGTGAATCTTCATTGCTCTTTGTGAGTTATGGGGCACTCTGTCATTGTTTTGAAACATAAGGCACACAACAGGGCAGTAATGAATAGTCATGTCAAATAACAAAAAGCCAGCTGTTTATATATACATATATATGTGAGTGAATGTGTATGTATGGGAGTGTGTGCATACCTTTTCCTTTTTTGCTTGATGCTTATTGCTGTTCGTTAATTGAATGTGTCATTTAAGATTGACTCCAGTCTAAGCTGAATCTTGCATTTGGATCGCTTCTTCCCGTGTTTGAACTTCAAGCTGTGTTTTTCATAAGGCAGTACCTCCTGGTGCGTGAGTGCAATATTGTGGTCTGAAGATTTAACAATCAATGCTATTTTGTACAGCTTTGCAAAATGTACATGTTGTGACTGCTGATTTGTGGAGCTTGTCAGCACCAAGAGCAAAATGTAAACATTCATTGTTTGGGCACATTTGCAAGACAACTTAAGCCATACACTTCCCTGAGGTAGACATAAAGATCATTCATGTTTTATAGTACTTAGTTCTTAACATGGGGGAAAAAAGTTCCAATTATATGTTTTTTTGTTGTTGTTGTTTGTTCTTTTCCTCAGTTTACTGGGCAGATGAACAGAGATATATGCGGGATGGAAATTGTTTTGAAATCCGCAAAATTTTAATGTGTCAGTAAAAAAAAGAAAAAAAAAAGAGACACGGAAATTGTACATTAAAGCCTAAAATACCATTTTGGCAGTCATCAGTCTGTAAGGTTTTATGCCCATGTGCAAAACTGTCTGAAACTATGAAACATTACCACCAATCAAAAAGACCTTTTTTTTTTGCTGTTTTTGGTTTAGAATCTGAAAAACATTGAATAATATAAAGTGAAGTAATGACTATTTGTAAAATATAAATGAATAACTAAGATCAAATGTATAAAAAAAAACAGTTAAGCCGCCGCGCCCCCCCCCCCCCCCCCCCCAAAAAAAAAAACAAAAAAAAAACAAAAAACTAAACAGTCATGTAAATTTAATAAAGAACAGGCTATTTTCAGTGAGTTGCCATTTTCCTGCAGCCATGGGAGCAATTTGGTTCTCAAAGTAAATGAAAAAAGGGAAGAGAAAATGGTTCGTCAAGGACTCATCCTACAGCAACATAAGGACCCAAAACTAAAAGAGAGGAGCCAGTCAGACGTAACTTTCACCAAGCTTTTTCAGGATGAACTGGACAAAATGTGATTGAATAACAAATCTGTTAAAAAAAAAAAAAGAAAGAATGCAAACCATGTGTTCAGCTGCTTAATAAGGTCAACCTTTTAAAATAAATATAAAATGATAATAAAATAATACTTATTATAATTATATTATTATTTTTATCAAACACACCAAGTAGTATATAATAACATTTTATTTGGGCTAACTGATGCTGACACATTGCTTGTAAAAGTGCAGGCAATGTGAAGTTTTCCAACTTTTTTCCTTTTTGTCTTTCAGTTGCTAAAATTGCTTGTGTTTTAATTTTTTGTTATCTTGCATTGTTAATAATTGTTAATTCTAAATTATTTTTTATTTATTTGTTATTCTTTTAGGTTGTGTAAGCAGAGCTACCCATCTGTGATAAACCATGTCGGGATGTGACACATTGTGAGTGGGATAACAGTGAAAGAGGAACCCAGTTCTGTACTGTACTTCAGGAACATCCTTACTTTTTGCATTTTAATTTGTAGCCTTCTTTAAATTGATAACATTTAAAATCTTCCCATTGATTAACAATTAACATCTACGGAAAAGTCGGAATATGTTTTTGGATATTTTTGTTTTAAATGAATGAAAAATCAAAGAATGAATGCTCACATACAGTACATCTAACAACGTATTCAGACTTGTTGCTGTGGGACTTCAGATTATAGGCAGGTGCCTCCTGTTTGCTTTAATTATGCACCTGCCCACCTGTGGCTGGTCCAGTTGATTGGACACAGTTTAGAAAAGCAAGGCTCTGTGCAGACCTCCTTGATACAACTGGGGCAAATCATAGATCGGGGAAAGGGTATGCAATCATTTCCAAAGTTTTGAGTGTTTACAGTAGCCCTGTGGCCTAAATAACTTTGAAACAGAATAAGATTGGAACCAGGACTCCCTAGTGTCTTTAGAGTTGGTATCCAGCTAAAATGCCTGGCCACACAAAAATTGTCTTGAGGTTGGTGGTGACCCAAGAAACTAACAATTCAAAGTCCAAAAAAAGCTTCAGAAGTCCTTATCCAGATATGGGAGAACAAAACAGAAGAAAACATTGTCACTATTTCATCAATCTCACCCTAATTATAGCTTGGCTAGAAAGAGTAAAAAAAAGTGGGACACCATGACTGAAGAGACAAATATTTGACACCCTGACCAGAGCTCCAAACTCGGTGCTTGGTGGACAGAATTGCGAGGGGAATAAATGCAGCCAAATACTTGAAGGTTGTTGGAGAAAATATGCTCCAGATGACCCAGTGGCTTTAGAGCAAATCTATGAATGAGTGAATCCCAGCCAAAGTTCCACATCCCAGCCTTAAATGCACAGTATGTAATTTTTCCCTCTAGGTATATTTCAGTCAAAACAATAATAAACCAAAACCTATAGTTTGATGACATTGGGAAAGCATGGTTGGATCATAGGAATTGCTGTTCTGTTGTCTCATTAGGTTACCCTGTGCATTTGTGCGTCACAGGGAGAGGTTTGTTGGCAGAATATACTGCAACAGTCAACGAGTAGGTGTAAAACATGAGGGGCATATACACACGAGAAACAAACTTCCTCATTCTGATGTTTTCATTTGGGTTGAAAGGAGACCAAATTCAAAAGGTATGTTTCCTTGAATCGCACAGAGTACGGATTTCTATGTATTTTCTTTTAATTTCTTTTTAAGTTTTTTATTTTTTACCATTTGACTGATGTAAGTACATTACTCAACAAAATCTATAACATTAGTCTCATTGTTGTTTTTGTTTGTCTTTTTTTTTTTTTTTGTTTTTTTTTTGTTTTTTTTTAAATGCAGAAAATGTGATATATTATGACTTTAAACCCCATGAAACATCTTTGGAGTGACTGGTGGAGCTTAAGGAAATCTGCCTCTAAGAGTAGGATAAACCGAGAGAATCCAGGTGTGTGAAGCTTGTAAAGACTTGCACAAAGCTGTGAATCTGTAATTGCTGGAAAGATGTTTGGGTTCTGAATACTTTTGTAAACAACAATTATGGTTTTTCATTTTTAATCCATTCGGCAAAATGTTTTTACACCGTGTTGCTATGGGGTTTAGAGTCATTATTACTTCACATTTTCCATTTAGAGAACAAGTGTGGGAAATGTAATAATTTATGAAATCACTGCAGCTTTTGCAAGCTGCATCCCTAATTGCATCCACATATACAACTTAAATAGTTGTCTCTGGATGTGCATTCTTGTCATGTTGTAGGAAGTGTCGCTGGCTCTTTGCCGAGGATCTTTTTATTTCATGTTTTTAGTCCTCAGGAAGCTCTTAAATATCTGAGCGGCGCTGAGAAAAGTCCAGCTGATTCAGTATTTTGGGAAATTGAGACTCATCTTGTCATTCTCAGATCCACTTTAAATGATAACTTAACACTAATACAAGTAAAACAATATATGTTTTTGTTAATTTAAACATACTTTCAAAGCACTGGGATGCTGTTGTTTGTGCAAAGGATGATAGCTCTTCTTCGAATAAGTAAGTACACAGCAGCTGAGGCAGGAGCACAGTGGACCAATAGTTAGCTGTAGCTGTAAAATGTGCTCTTTTGTGACCAGTACATCTGCTTGAGCGTAGATAGTAGCTGTGGTCAGATAAATATTCTGCTGTAGTTCATATACCAACTTTTCTGAGGAGCAGACACTGTGGTAACTGCAAGCTGTCATGCTGTTGTGTGAGTTCATCAGAGCCAGTGCTAAAATTGGAGCCTCCTTGCTCCATTACAACACACAAAAAAATTGAAAGTATGATATGATATAATCTACTTCATTACCAGTGTAACTTTTGTATGCCAACAATATTTCCTGCCAGATTTGTTGACAGATTTGACATACTGAGCCTAAGCATACCAAGTCCAAAAATGGTCATGAATACCGAACTGTTACCATGGCATCATCATTATTATTATTATTATTATTATTATTATTATTATTATTATTATTAAAGTGCCTGTTATCTATCCCTTTAACTTGTTTCAAGCCTGAGAAAATATTTAGATTTTACACAGAACAGCGATAGTCAGCTTCAGAGTTTAAGACCATACATGATTACATTCAGACTTGTAATCAGCTCTTCATGACAAAGCTTCATGGAGGTTTGTGCATGTGGGGAAGTCAGCCACCATTGAAACGAAGTACCAAACACCATTACTAAAAATAGCTTTTAGTAATGGTGTTTTTAGCAAAATGTTTTTCCCCTGTTGTACAATATATCTGTAAATAATAACTCTGTTACCATAAGGCTCTGCTACAGTAACAATATTATAAAATATAAAAACATTGAAAAGTAATACAAAGACTACTTTAAAAAACAAAAAGCCCTCCATTTGACTACATTAGCACAAAATACAGGGCACCTATGTCTTATGTAATTAATTAGACTCATGACAATGTATGACTGTTTTTATATTGTCAAAACATACTGTACATTTCAATTTATTTAGAGCCACTTGCAAGGTCCATAAAACAAGCACATTTACTCGTATGGCATTATGCTACCACAGTGTTGCTTAGATGTATTCATGACTATGTCTGAAGATTTTTACACCTAATACCTTGCCTGTGTAATTTTTTGCTGTTCTGTTTGGATCATTATATCGGCTTATTTCAAATGAATGTTTCATATTATAATCTATTTCTCATTAAAAGGCTATATTTAATAAGAAGAGCAAGGCTTGTTTGTACTATTCCCCCTGTGAGTATCACGCAACAGAGTGGTACATCATCTCACTACTGAGACACACAATTCTTTTTGAGTGTCCCGGCATATTCAACGCACACCAAAATACTTACCTCCAATGAGTCTCTCACCGTGGACATTATCCAGTCTCTGACATATGCTGATGACTATTATTTCTTCCATTGTAGCTGGTTGTTTTTCTGTATTCACATTTTATTGTTTGTGGCATGAAAGAAATAACACTTATGCTCAAGGATTCAAATCTAGTAAGGCATTCATCATCATGGGATTGATAGCACATGGCCCAACTGTTAAGTAAACATTTTCATCCATTTAGTCATTTCCTGTTTTTCTCCTGTTGTACTCCAATGGCTGAAAGCAGTCAAATCAAATCAGTCTTATTTGTATAGCACCAAATCACAGCATCTCAAGGCACTTTACATAGTGAGATCAAGACCTTACAATATTATAGAGAGAAAGAAAAACACACCACGAACAAGCACTTGGCAGCAATGGGGAGAAAAAATAAATCAGAAAGAAATCAATGCGGGCAGGCGCTTCAGAGTAAAATTGTAAAATCCACAGTTAGTTCAATTACTAAAATGTTCAGTTCACCATGGAAATTTTAGAGTAAATATGTATAATATACTGTACATATATAAATCATCTGTGTCGTTTGGACAACATCCTCATTTTAGTACATGGGAAATCATTTACTTCAAGGTGAGATATGGGGTTTAAAGTGATAAAATATTACAGCACAGTAAGCCCAACAACATTCTGCTACATTTCTACATTTTACAGAAATCAGTTTTTGGTCCCAGCTCTTTTGCTAAAGCTCCATGTGTGTGACCACTGTTAGTTGTGCTGCTTTGAATGCATAGTAAAGCTGCGGGAACATCTGCCAGGCTGTGAACCCATGGTTTGGGCAGCAATGTGCCACCTGGACCATCCTCTGAGGAGTTATAAGCCCATGTTTGTCTGCGAGTGTCTTTTGAAAAAGAAAATCTGAACATGAAAACCAAATGTACTGCTGCTTATATTAATATTTCTTTTTGTATTTATTTATTTTTTTTTGTTAATTTATTAAATCATCTCTGCAGAGTCTGTTGATGTTGTAACTGTCCCCCATACCACATGCCAAAAGTATTCTTTCACATTCAAATCTGCTGACTACAGAGGCAAATGAAGTTTGACAGGACTTTGTGACATGGTGCATTAGCTCTCTGGAAGGTAAATTGTGTCCATAAAGTGATACTCACCGTCAGCAACAACACTCAGATAGGCTTTGGCATTTAAACAATGATTGATTGGTATTAAGGGGCCCAAAGTGTGCCAAGAAAATATTCCCCACACCATTACACCAACACCACCAGCCTGGACTGTTGACAGACTGCTGGCTATGAATCCATGGATTCATTATGTTGATGCCAAATTGTGACCCTACCATCTGCTTGCCTCAGCAGAGATCTAGAGTCATCAGTTTTGGTGAGCAACGTGTCCACTCCAAACTCAGATTTCTGTTCTTGGCTAACAAGAGTGGAATCTGGTGTCATTTTCTCCTGTTGTAGTCCAGAGCTCAAGGGTTGACATTTTGAAATTCTTTTTTGCTCATTAAGCTTTTAAGGATTATTATCAAAGAAGCCATGGCCTGTTAGTCCAAACCAGTCTGCCCCTTCTCCTCTGAATCCTCTCATCAACAAAATGGTTCCACAGAACTGCCAATGGGATAATTGGATAATATAATTATTCACACCACTGTGGTTAACTGTTTCTTAATAATTATAAGATACATAATTTTACCATGGTAAACCGTACTGAGATCACATTTTCCCATCTCAAATATTAGATGTGGTAAGAGATCCTGACCTGTAGCAATTCTGCCACATAATTGACTCACATAATTACATAAATGTAAACATAAAGTGCTTGATGAGTGCTTAACATTTTCTGCATTAAAAAAAACTGCCACTAGCATCAACAATAAAAACAAAATTGCAGGATATGCATTTTTTTCATGTACATCTGATCTGCTGAGATAACTGTGAGATTTTAAAGAGCACATTAAGAGTGAAAAGCATAAGATAAAGTCTTTAAAAGATAGGTATTGTGTGTGTGTGTGTGTATATATATACTGTATATATATATCTATCTATATCTATCTATATATATATATATATATATATACACACATCAACACAAAGAGTAAGAAATGAATGAAAATGTCTTTACAACTTCAGGCAAACCATGAACTTTCAGTCGAGAATTAAATGGATGTCAAGACAGAGTGGTGAACATGAACCATGACATGTTCCCATTCATAAGACAGGACCAAGCACAAAATAACAAAATACAGTGTCTATTCAAACATATTGCAGCACTTGAAAAAATGCTCCCAGAGAACTCCTTATTTTCAAACTGCAAAGAGTATGTACAATAACCAGGTATGTAACCATATCACTTATATCACAAGATTCTGTCAAATCAACAATGCATAACACAAGTGTGAGTTTATCTACATATTTTGTTGCTTTTAAAAGTTTTATATTAACCTTTATATTTGTACAGGAGTAAACAACTTTTATCTTTGTATCAGTAGAATATTGACCATATTCATGTTAGTTTATGTAAGTTCGAGCCTGTCAAACTCCCACAGTTGTATCTGGTCATTCTGTATGTAAGAAAGTACAGTATATGCAAAGTAAAACTGGCAAATGAGTATCAAAATTAGTGCATGTGTTCCCTGGAACATGCAGGTGTACACATGCTGCAGCTTGAACTGCAAAGCAAAACCAGGTCAGGTCTGAACTTATGAAGCAATGCCTTCAAACAGTGAGCTGCTCTGGATAGTGAGGGGAGTCAGAGTTACAGCATTTTCCTTCTTGTCCACAAAGGACAGGATTCAGTTTTCATTGACATTTGGCCTCATGGAGAAAAAATAGTCTTAATGATTAGAGATGACACACTGAGCACCAATAAAGAGAAGGCGATGGAATGGCACTTTTTTTGTACCTTAACTTTTATTTTTTTGATTTTCTATTACATTATCTTTTTTTTAAATGGAAACTGTGGAATGATGATGAATTGCTTTTCACATTGCATAGAACAATGTGAAGCTGATTGGGCTAATTTCCTTTTAGATGTGAAGGATTTCTTAAATTAAACATTCCACATTTTACTACACAAGAGATGAATTGTACTGTAACTTGTATGTATTCAGTATTTTTCTGTTAAACAGGCCAGATATGTTACCTAACAAGGCCTTTCTGGTGTGTATGGGGGTGAACCAATGCTTGAATCAGAAGAAAACATTCATTTGGAGACCTTTTTTTCAGAAGAAGCCACCAAAAGCTGCCGTGAAGGCACAGCACTGTCCTTAAACACCAGCTCCTTTTCTGATGAGAGGCACTCGAGACATAGCTCAACAACACAGGCAGGCAAAAAGAAAAAGAGACAGAGTACACCAAGTGATGTAAGAAAAAGCATAATTTGACTAATATACTTCACCTGCAGTTGCATTGCACATTCAAAAACCACAAAGCATAAAGACATGTGTCTTATTTTAACCTTTCTTAACTTGCTGATTATTCACAGGATGTTATGTTCAAACCGCCAATGACCTGCCACC
The DNA here is from genome assembly GCA_016785285.1 of Brachirus orientalis. NCBI lineage: Eukaryota > Metazoa > Chordata > Actinopteri > Pleuronectiformes > Soleidae > Brachirus > Brachirus orientalis. The sequence continues at coordinate 7,737,747 of JAFBJR010000905.1, forward strand.
TGAATTTTAAAATAAATAATAAAAGAAGAAAAAAGTTTGCTGTGCAGTCCTTTAGAGTGTATTATGTTTAGTGTGATTATGTTACTTAAGCTTTAAATTATGGGTAATTATTGTCTTTTTTTTTTGTTTTTTTTTTAATTTATTTTATTTTTTGGTGCATGTTTGGGCCCTCATTTATGATTCTTTTGACAGAATAATAATAATGACTCCTTCAGTAACAACAGGTTCCTCACACTGTGTGTGCTCAGACCCTAATAAAAATAAAACAAAAATAAATAAATAAGGTCACATGTGAGTAATAGACCTTTTTTTATCTGATTACCCTGCTCTATCAGACATCAGATAGCTCCGTCAGATTCAGATAGCTCAGTAGTAATCCTTAGTAAGGTGTGGTCAGCAGGTGCAGGCTGTGTGTGGCCACACGGTTCACACACCATTCAGTCTGCTGTTCTCAGTGCAAATACATTAAAAAAGAAAAATGTGTTTTGCTAGTACTGCAGACATCTGTTACTTGGGATAATATTAAAATATCTCGAAAGAAAACCACATCCTGTCAGTACATCTGACTGACACTCCAGGCACATAAGTGCACAACTGCTAGGTTAAATTTTAGAATCATTTTACTGCACAACGTAATTCTAATGCCCCTATCAGCTTAATGCTTGTAGGGTCTTATTAGACATGATTTGTATCATGACATACTGTATTTGGCCACTGACATGTTTTTCATTTATTATTGCTGAGAAATAAAAATACTTTTTTTTAGCTACAGCGCAATATTGTTTGTAAAATATACCCGCAATGTAATTTATATATTTTTTTTTTTATTATAAAGAATAAACAGCATTATCTACGAGCAAAAAAGGTGCACAATTCTGTGGCAATGCATCAAAAATCGGATTTTACGTCACACTGCCTTGCTTAAACTGAGGATTCAGTAATATTTTCATGGTGCAGTGTCTCAAAAACTAGCACCTGGAAAAGTGCAGCAGGCAAAAAGAGAGACTGTCTAGGAGATGAATGCTTTCCATCAAAGACACTGTATCTTTTACCAGTTTGTCAAGAAACTGGTGCTCTGTGACTTCTTTAAGAAAAAGGTATCAATGTATGTCTCAAAAGTTTTTGAGAAGTGCAAAAAAAAAAAAAAAAAAAAAAAAGATAAAGTGCAATGAAATTTATGTGGAAAGTGCAAAAACAGATACTGATCCCCCGAACTGCTCATTCCCTCTGGTTCTCAGGAACTGATTATGTTTTGAAGCAAAGACAAAAAGGAAAACAAAGGACATATTTCTTAACGTTTATAAATCCCAAAGCTTCAAGACAACAAGGAAGCAGGTTAGAATGGTAAAAAGTGGGACAATGGAAACATGCCTTTATATAATGGACAAGTGGAGGAGGCAAATGAGCCTGGGTTAAATAAATGTCAAATAAATAAAGCCCATTAACAAGTAACAAGTGAAGCCACTGTTTGGTTTGTGCTTTCCTCTGGGCAAGGAACAGCTGAGAGGAATAAACACACTTGTTAGTGTACACTCTCACCTTGCAAGGTATCAGACACAACCTGGCAGGAAGCTCTCCTGATAATTGAAGACACTACGCCATAAACACCTCAAGGCTGTTGTTATTCTAGAATCTTGTTAACAGATGTGGATGACAGAAATGTGCAAGTGCTGATGTTAAGGGCATTTTACAGAGTGAATTGCATGACAAGGCACACAAAAATTACAGCAAAACTAAAAAAAAAATTGTCATTTGGCTCACGGCGAGGTGGAGAAAAAAAAAAAAAAAAAAGACAACACTACCATAACCGAGTTTCATGCATACTGAAATGCATTTCGACAATCTGTCTCCATATTATGATGTTTCGTGTTCAGCTGTGGTGTTATTTATGATGGCCCTTAGGTGCAGAGTGAAATCACAAATCTGCAAAGACGACGTGAAACAATGAATCAAAGCAACCTTTCAGAAACACAGCGTAACACAGCAGGACAATGAATCAGACTTCCAAGACAATCAAAATTAAAGCTTAAAAGACAAAACAACCAAATCTGTAGAGCCTCCAAACTGTTGTGATGATTTCTTCTTCTTATTTTAAGTAAAAAATACTCTCATTATGCATCTCCAGTATTTAATCAAATTGTTGCTGGAAGGTTGATGCCAGGTGCTCAACAGGGCGTCACATTTTGGTGTCAGATTCAAACTTCTTGTTATAAGAATTTCCAGTCGTCACTGATATTTACCTTACACTTTCAACAGATGAGTAACTGGACTCGCATCCTTTGCTGCTCCACAGATTTTCTGCTCTTTCCTTTTGGATATATGTACATTAAAGAAAGCATAAGTCACAAGCATGACAGGATCCTATGCTAAACTTGAATCATCAACTCATAATTACTTCCATATGTAAAGCTTACGTTTCTACACTAATATTGAAATTCATGTTCATGCTGACAGTGGATGTTCTGATGTAACTGTAGCGGAGAACAGGATAGTAAATCCTGACATGTCCTGAGCTTTTCTTTCCAATTTGTTTGGAAGAACAATTAAATTTCACTTTGCAGTCGAAGCCAAGTTCTTTCAAGACATGCTTTTTCATTCACATGATGAATTCACCTGCTCCCTGCGTCAGAATATATAATTTTTTTCATTTTCAAAGTGTCCCTTACCTCCTGAGATGCTGCTCGATAATATATTTTTGGTAGGAGTTAGGACACTTGTGTAAGCACACAGTGCTAGGGCTATTGAGGTCATTGGATCAGAATGTGTGTTTGTGTTAGATATTGCTTAGACCATTCATTTCTAGTATAATGTCAATAGTCGCAGCTTCACATGCCATATGGTCCAATCAGATTGGAGGTTGAGCTAAGGGAGCTGACATAGGCAGGACACTCGTCCACAGGAACATAAACAACAGCAATGGTGATAATGGAATTTGAAACCTTCTTTTTTATTGGAAGAAAATACCATCCCTGTTTTATATTGGAATTTGTGGTTTAATCTACCAACAGCCCATTGGTGGTATAAGAAATAGTGGCATGGGTGGCATTTCCACTATCACTGTCTTGCAGCTTGATCTTAATACAAATTCAGACACTGTCCTTGACTTTTTCCTATCTTTTCTCTTTTTGAGAGAAGCTCGGAGTCTTGTTTCTTTACAACACATGACAAAACGTTCCCTTTTATTAGCTGCCTTATGTTAAGGTTTCATTTCCATTTAGATATATGGCATGTCCAATTCTTTTGTTCAGTCTTTCACTGAACATGTATAACATGTGCATAAAAACATATAATATAAATAAAATGTTAAAGTATTCAGGTTGACCATCATTTACAAGAAGTACTGACTGTGTTAAATAAATGGCTTTAGGGGCTCATTGTAATGTCGGTCCAAAGGCATTAGGAAGAATTAAACTGCAAGAAAATAGTTTGGCAGGATAATCTTCCTTGCATCGTCAGCCACCAGGTTCTCCCAAAAGTAAAATAAATCACTCTCCTGAATCCCAATAATCTTGGAGCAAACCTTCACGATTTTGTTCAGGCTGTTCTTATCCTTTACAGACAATCCATTGTACCAGCAAATAAAGAAAAAGAATAAAAGTCTCTCTATAAAAGATTGATGAAAGTTGCATGAAATATTGTCACAGACATTAAAAGAGTTCACCTTTGGCAATAAATTGATCCTTTGTTAACCTCATTTGACAATCAGACTTGTGTTTATATAAAATTTACCGATTTACATAGAGAAGTACCAGTAATGTTATTATTATAACTTATTTGGGATAAATCTGAGTTGAGGTATTAACAAATACATTTTGAAACTGTTATTGCTTCCGATGTACTACATACACTACACCAATCTTATTTGGCTGGTACAGGACCAGCAGTTTCACTGCCCTAGTTTCAGTTTCAATGTGTGATTGACAGAATGGGGCAATTTATTTACATACTGATGACCGACAGCTTCACCTTTACCACTCAACTCTTTGCAAGACGCTGCAGACAGCTGTTTTGTTTCAGACGCATCTGAGACACACAGAATAACATGCTCATCTTCTGTAAACATTAACAAACTAGCTCTCTAGTCTGCTTGATCTAGACAGGCACTGGTGAGATTGATGGCTGTGACTTGAAAGCTGCATTTCAGGACCTGCTGACTCTCCCCAGACAATATTCTATGAACTGCTTCCCTCTGGTAAATCCCACTCCATTTGTCTCTGTCATGGGGGGGACATACATACATGCACAGGCAACATAATCACAGTTTCAAAATGCAAACTAGGATTCACCCTTCCTCTTCCCATACTTTTTGGCATAAGATTATGTTTACAAAGTCAGATGCTTCCAATCATAAGTTTTAGTTAGAGGGGGTCAAATACAGGGAATCCACTATTGTCTATTGGAGATCACTGTGCTACTTTTATTAAAGACCTGTTCCTGTTTTAGGGACAGGTTCCTCCTGGGTGTTCAGAGGAGCTTTGAGAGCTAAATGCCCAATTAACCTTGCCTGGCCCAGGAACATTTTACAAATTTGAATGGTTCCCCAATGGCAAAAGGTAATTAATTAATTTAATGGGATGGCATGCTCACTTCATTGTTGGAAGGTCCAAGGTTCATGTGACACTAATCAATAGGATTACCTTTGGCCTTATTTTGCATGCAACTGACAGGAATCTTAGGAAAACACAAATTATGATTTGTAGGACAAGTAATTAGTCTAAGCTTATACCACATGTAAGCCATTTGTGAGACAATGAGAGAATGGATCATTTTGACATCAGTTTTTGCTTTTAACTAATACTAAGAATATTTTATGTAAGAAGAACCTAATTAGATGTTTTCACGTTATTCTTTGAAATTAAAAGTCTTACATTTGCAAGAAAGCAATGGATTACAGGCAATTCTAATGAAAGTGAGGACCCCCTCATGTTTGCCTGCTTGCCACTCAACCCACTAGTTCCTCTGCATTGGTCTCCAGCTTCACTCAACCCCCTGCTATGTCAGTCAGCTCCCCATCCCATTCTCGCTGTAGTACAGCCCATCTCCTCTTCAATAAAACATGTTCAAACTACACCGTGCTGGCTTAATTCTCATGCCTGCTGGCCAGTCATCTAAACCCTCTCACATTCAGCCTTCATTCTCTGCCCAGCTGCATCCTGAAAACTGCCATTCCTTCAGTTCTCGTCAGTTCCCCTGCCAGAACCCTCATATCTCCAAAGATTCACATCATATCCCTTATAGATATGTGCTACATTCAGCTTGACCAAATTAAACTGATAAATCAATGCCTACATCTTTGTTCTTCAGCTATACTTTTTGTGGCCTTGTGTTTTCCTATGGTTTTTATTGTTGTTGTGAAGCTGGTTATCCAAATACATGTATGATGCTACAAACTGACCCTGTCACTTCTGTGGCTCACTTGTAAAAAAGGATTTTAGTCTCATGTGACTTCCTGTTAAAATAAAAGTTGATTATGTTATTTAGTACCTATAAGAATATCATGACTATTTGATTTATATGTGAAAACATGCAACTTACATTTCTACCAGTGTGAACTTTTGTCAGCTTCCAGTTCAATTCATTTGAATTTTGTTTTGTTTTTCCCGTATTGTTATTTCATCCATCTCAGGGCTTGTCATGTCATTCATGCGGTGAATCACTTTGGTTCATGTTATGGTCCCATTTCTTGCATTCATACTGTGTTAGATTTTACCCACATAGCAGTAATCAAACTGCTCTGAGCAATGTTTTCAACAGCTCCTCCAGACTGATGCAGCTAAGAGAGCTCTGACTGCTGAAACATACAGCAAATGGCTGTGAGATTTTCACTGTTGCCTTAGTTACCATAATTAACGCACCTGTCGCCTAGCAACTTCAGCCATGTGCATTTGTTTTGGTGTTATGTCTTTAGTGTGTTTTTTTTTTTTTTTTGAAACATTTTGGGGCTCTCTTGATTACATTATGAAATCCATAGAAATTGAAATTTCCACATGATCCTGTTTAATCACAGCCTGTTTGGCTTGTTGGTCCAAAACTGAATTCTTGCAAATTTTTTTATTTTAGACTGCATTTCATCAACTGACTAAAAAAGAGAATCAACAATTAACGCTTTAATTCTCTATGAATTATCCCACAAGAAGCCTTAAAACTCCATAGTAATGATGTTACACATTAAAAAAATAAAATAATAAATAAACAAAATTGAATAACCTCCAAGCTGGGGAATTAAATCTGCAGTAGTCCTAAACAGACAGTACTTGCACAGTCAGGAGCAACAAAAATGTTGCTTTCATTCATTTCAGTGTACATAAAGTGGGGTCTCCAGTCACCCAAGTCACAGTTGCCAGAGCTGGCTGCCACCTCATGGGAGAGCACATGGTTTTGCCATCTGCTACCAAAATTTTGCAGGTCTGGTTTCTACCTCTTGCTGCTACAGGAACAGCCAGGAATGAGCGTCGCTGCAAATGAAAGATAGAAGGAAATGTTATACTGCTGATAAACAGAAGAAACTATAGACTACTGTATGGTGTACATAGAAAATGATGTGTGTAAACTCTTCCGATTATGGACAATATATGTAACACGTCGCACATTCTTTTGTTTTACACGCTTGAAAGTGAGATGTTTTCATTTTTCCCCAACTTAACAGCTATTTGCCAAATAGGGTTTTTGTTAAGATGTATAAACTGGTCATCTTTGATTCATCAGTTTGTAGTTATCCTAAAAGCTTTGAATCATGCTTCTTGAATGTAGGTTTAAGCAGTTTTGGCATTGATTTGGTAGATTTTTACCAAATCAAATTTTTTTCAGTGATGCCTTTACTCTCTTTAAGCTTCTGGAATTTTTGCGTGGTTTAAACCAAAATGAATGTCATCCAGCTCAACATGATGAAACAAAAAGTTGAAAGTGAAGAGAAATAAACTTGAAATAAATGTTTTATTTCTCATGGAGACCAAATGCACAAAATTATACTTTGTGACATACTGCTATAATGGTTAAATTTTTAACAGTGTTTGATAGTTGTTACACAGTCATTCCATATGTTGACACCACAACACCATTTTACTGTCATGATGATAAAGCAAAATATATCACATTGAATCCATTACTGTGGGTTAAATGTATGTCTCAAATATTATAAAATGCACCTATAATTTGTACACTCATTGTTATTTGTCTTCAGGTCTGTCTCATGGATACAACAGAAATCATTGACTCATGCAGCAGATAATAACAGAGACTGTTGAAGTCAATGTAAAATTGTTGAGGCTGATGAGTTAAGTGGAACAGAATTCATCTAAAATTACAATCAAAGATGTGTGTGTGTGTGTGTTTGCCTGGTATTCCTTATGTTGTGGGGACCTAAATCTGTTTATACAGTTACAGTATGGGGACTTTTCTTCCTTATGACAAAAATAATGACTACATTTTAAAGGGAAGCTGACGTTATGTTAACTTTCAGGTTAGGGGGCTAGTAATTATGGTTGTGATTAAGGTTAGTGTGTGATGGGCAATTCACGGCTGAAATTGGTGAGCTGATTGAATAATCCATGTTGACCACTCCAGGACAAGAAGGCCATTAACTACTGTGACCTTTTGTCTTTGAATGTGACAACAGCGAAACTGATAAATAGCACCAAATATTTCAACATATTTGTCTTCCATCTTTAGGTCAACCTCTGTTTACCTATTGCTCCGTCTCTTATGCTCTCCACCCTGTTTCTCTGTCCTCCCCATCTATCTCCCATTTTTAATCCTTTTCTCCCCTCTTCCTTCCCGTGCATTCAACCACCTTTCAGTCTGTTTTGATCCAATTCTTAACAGCTGTGTGCACTTCTGTAAGTAAGAGTGAATCACCCAGGGGACTTTCATCAAAGGGCTGCCAGGAAGACAAAGAGGCTGGGCAGCCCTGTGCTAACTGCCAATGTCCTTAAAGGGGACTGGCTGGCAATGCCATCTTTGATCAGTCCACCATGACTGAATTTCCCACAGCACTGGGGATATTAGACGGCTTTGTGTGTCACACTGTCAAATTCAAACTATTGAAAATTCAGCCTATTATAAAAAACACCTCATGCCTTGTGCCTCTTCTGCTCACTATACTGCTCTGTAGCATTAATTCAGTTTTAGCTCTGCCCATTAGAACTTGAAACATGATACATAATATGTGGATTATAATGAGCTGAAGAAGAGTATCCAGTAAATTCCAACAAAAGGATTTTCATGCTGAGCTGTGTACATCATCAATATCAAATTTGACTTTACTTTAGAGGGTTTTCATTCCTTTGCATCATTTTTCAGTAAGGCAAAATCTCACCCCACTGTGACATTTTAAACTCGTGATAAACCACACTGGCATTGATGTCTCTATGGAGGATGTTCAGAAACTGAACAAAGGTCGGAGCGAGAGTCTCTTCTTCCTTAATGCAGAATAGTATGCTAAGTTATTTGATATAGCAAGGCCAGGCCAGAGTTGAGGCCACCTGCTGTCAAAGAACAAGGACAAGGGCAGCCTTGCAGAGCTGAGCCAGTGCAGTGTCAGTCAAGCTGTGCGCCTACATAACTGTGTTCCTCTTCTTTTCTTCCTTCCCGAAGCCTCTCTACAAAGGACAAGTGGAGGGTGGGAATGGAGCTGGGTCCCTCCCCTCCATCTGGTGCTGCATGCCTCTGTCAGGATGTCATCCTGCACATGGTAATGAAGGGTGTCATCAAGGTTACTGCAGGCTGGAATGTTGCCTGCTGTCCTCTCTCTCTCTGCACATACTGTTTGTGTGAGAAGCCAGTTGTTAATGAGCATATAGTACTTTTTTTTTCTTGGGGCTATGCTGAGTTAGCTGCGGTTCATTGTCCACTTGCTATAGAAACTAATGAGGACACTAGTGACGTGTCTTTGATGTAGGACACAATGCACGAATGAACTGAATGTTTGCTGCATTGTTACTTTTTATAATGATATTATAAAGGTAAGTGATTGTTCTGTGGCTGAAACAGTATAAGCTTAACTGTTAACGTATTTAAAATTCAGAACGTGCTTGAACGTGTGTGTTGCATTATTACATGTTTATAAAAGAAACATTTCAAAACAAAATAAGCAGAAAAAAGTGAGGCAAAACTAAGTTTACGTATCAGTATATAGGCAAACACATCCAGCTGTATTTCTGACTAACGGTGGCTCACCAAGAAGCGCTTGAATTCTGTAGAACTCTTGGTATTGCAATGTTCATTAACCAAGAATTAGCTTTTAATCACTTTGTCGTGTTTTTGACCCTTTATGACATGATAAATTGTTAGTTCCCTTACACTGATCTATAATGTGTTATTAATGATACCATAATTAAAATGGAACTGCACATCTTATCACCTCAATTAGTTTCACCCCACATAAAATGTTCTTCATATGCCTAATGCAGGACTCATTCTTAAATATAATAAATACAATCACCATTGCTGTCCCTCAAATTGCTCTACAAAACAATTTGCACTGTAAAGATGAAAGGTTGTCATAATAGATAATGTTTCCAGTGAACATCAGAGAAAATTTGTTAAAATCTGAGTTAAAGCAAATTCAACTGAGTTTGTGGCTGATAAATCCCATTCTGATGCTGACTGTGCTCTAATCTTGAATGTGTGGTGTGGTGTTGTTTTTTTTTTTTTTTTTTGAGGATGGACTTAACTGGTCTCCCCTATGTCTCAACACAATACCTTCGGTATCATCGCTGAGCTCTGGATCCTCGTGACATTCATTTTACCATTGTCATCGATGATGTATGGGGCCACTGGATGAACACGATAGGCATTGCATGCTAACCTTGTGGGAAACTGTTAGGGGTCAAACCTCAACCAATCTCAAAATCAGTGCCGAGGAAGCCATGCCAAACACACATTTTTACAAAACCACACTAGTGCAAACTTAACCGTCGCAAAATTTCCATTTTACTTTCTGTTACTAGCAGGCCACACAGTGGAAGAGCTTCTAGCACTGCAGAAAAAAATGACCTGGTCTGATTGAGGGCCTTTCTACATGGAGTTTGCATGTTCTCCCCATGCGGGTATGGTTGTTTTTCAGGTTCGCTGGTTTCGCCCCACAGTTCAAAACATGCAGAGGTTAATTGGACAATCTAAATTCTGTAGGGGTGAGTGTGAGAGTGAATGGCTGTTCGTGTCTGTGTTCTGGCCTGTGACCTGTCAAGGGTGTACCCCACCTTTTATCTTATATCAGCTGGGATTGGCTTCAGCGGCCCTGCAACCCTTATGTGGAGGTAAACAATGAATAAATGACTTTCTGTCAGTAAACACAAACAAACACACACACACATTATACCTACTATATATTCATTATTTTACTGGCCGTGAATGCTTCATATATGTTACATTTGAATGAAGCCATCATGTCATGTTTTATATGGAAATTGAATGATATATATATATATATAGCACCTGCATTAAAACACACTTTGCGGAAATCTCCACAGACAATATTCATGATTTAGCAAATAATCTCAATCCACTGATTCCTGAAAGAGTCAAATAATAGGGCAGAATTAATTTCTGTTTTTCAAACCCAGTGGTAATAAGAAAAGGGGTTTCTTTTGTTTTTTTTTTTTTGTATTATTTATTTGTAGTGTCTGTCGTATCACACTGTGTTCTGTAAGTCAAGGTACAATACAGAAGAAAAGAAAAAAAAGAGCACTCAGATCTTTGGAATGAGTGTGTGACACTACACCCATGTATCTCTTTGTGTAGTGTCACATCCGTGTAAATCAGGATATATTCCACATCCTCACAGCAGAAATGAGTTGGTAGGGTATAGTGAGCAGGTGTGGGAGTAGGTTGGACAAATGTTGCTCAAACACGCCAGAAAGCAAAAGGTATACACCTTTGCAAAGCCTTCAGAGAGCCATTACTGTCACAGAGAGTGGTCTTATACAAAGCTATGAATGCAAACACATATAAAGTGTCTGCATTAGAGATGTTAGAAATTCTTTGCTAGGCTACTGCGTTATCATTATCAAAGCAGAGAACAAAAACAGTTCAGGTATAAATAGTACATTTTACAGGTTATGTAAAAGGTATGACTCAATAATAGGACATTACTTATGCTATTTTTCTTGCTAGTGTTGCATAAGCAACACATAAAACCAACATGACTGGCTTTCTTGTGAGAAGAATAAAGCTCAACAAAGAGTTATACTTTAAAGTCACAGATAAAGAAAATTGTGATTATTTCACAGTGTCGTCTTCCCAATATTGCCAGAGGAAATCAGACTGGCAAACTCCATACCCCCCTTTAAATTCATTTTAAAATGTATTTCTATGCAAGTCTGCTTTAACTGGGTCATTGTTAACCAATATGTTTTCACAGTATCTGATACTTTCATGCAACTATAAATATAGATCACAGAACGTCTGTGGCCATCCACCAATTTCACAGTTTTTGCACGTGGTTCTGGAATGAGATGATTGATCTTGTTATATGTTTTCACTTTAAGTAATGAAGTCTGCAAAGAAACCAAGGTCACTGATTACTGGCGTGCTGACATTGCCTTCTGCAGAAGTACCGACTCTCTAAATCACAGTTTGATTTCTTACTTAAATTTAGCTGTACATCATTTGCCTTTTCAAATATCTCACTGTGCTCATGTGTAAACAAAAATCATCAATGGTGTAACCTTCACTTTTGCTGTTATTATAGACATACGTGCTCCTTTCAAGCTTAATTTTACCTCTGCCTCGGCTATGTGGGTTTTATCTGCAGTGGAAAATCTCTCCAGAGGCAGATCATTAAGACACAGCAATCAAACCATCTCAAAAAATGAGGGTTGGCATCAGAATACTACATGTAATATGGATTGCTTGTATTAATTTACTTGCTCAACTCGCATGACTTATATACAGTTATGTATGTATACACAGCGATTCTATGTGGCTGCTTTTTGAGGAGTATGACGAGCAACTTCAAAAACAAGAAAAACAAGACTACCATGGGTCAGAGGAAAATATTAATGGAGTGGGAGAGCTCTGTGGCTTTTAAATCCCTGGCCTAATGGACTGTATTGACCACATTAATAAAACAGGATATGTGTTTCTAATGTCCTCTCAAAGGTGCATTAGGCTTTGCTTGGTCTATGGTTCCATTTGTTTGTGGGGATGGTTAGGTAGCTCGGCTCAAACGAATATCTGACTCCAAAACTCATTTGAGATCCAGCAAACACTTCCATAAAAACATTTCCAATTCTTTCTTCCAGTCTGTATAATTATACCATTGCAACTTTAATAAATGTTTCAAGCAGACAACACAGGATGAAAAAATGTAACAGGAAAAATGACTTATACTCTGGAAAAAGTAATACAAAGTAATAAAGGGTAAATAATGTGTGTGCACTGATATAAATTATATTTTTCCTCATATTGTTAGTATTATTTTTATGTAAGCCTTTCAGTGTTGTTTAATTTTAATTTGTTGGTATGTGTGTCCGTTAATATAACTTCTCCCATCCTTTTCCCCCCCATTAAAGAAGACAAATCCTTTTGCCCTATAAGAGCCTGCTTGTATTTTAGTAGTTGTGCAGGACCACACATATCATTCATTGTGTGGTCCATATCATTGATACAATACGATATATGATGCAATATGCATGCCAAATATGCACACTGGGGACATCATTCTTACTAGCATTTTAACATAACTTTCCAGAACAGTTATTTCCTCCATAAGAGGCATAAGATTTTCCATATCACATCACCGTCTCAGTCCTTTATCAGTCTCTTAGTGTATACAGGAGCCATCCACAAAGTCACTGTCAGTGTCTGATGTTGTTGTGTAAGCATATAACTGCAGTCTTTGCACTTGTTCCTACCTGTATTAGTATTACCTTTCTGTTTTTTTGTTTGTTTTTTTTGTGTGTGTGTCACAAATCTCAGCTTCTGTGTCCAAACATCAGTTTCCAGAGCTGCTAATCTGTAATGCTGCATTTATGGGAATAACTAAATAAAGCTCTGCACATATCACAGGTTCAAATAGACACATCTCCTTTTAAGCTTTTTAAACCAGTCAATCACACAGTCAGTGTTGCATTCAGTCCCCCTTTTACCCTTGAGCAAGCATTGTAGAGATTCATGGGTTTCCTAATTAAATTTTTGCAAATCTGGTGGAGCCCTTGGCAGCCATTATCTGCCAACAAGATTTTGATTAACTGGACACAAATCCACTATTATCTAGAGTTACTGTTTATAGCTTATAAACAGCAGCCTCTTAATTAAAAAAAAAGAATAATACACGGTATGTCATGTCCAAAGGAATCTACAACTAGTATAACTTTCAGGGAGAAAGTCAGTTATTAATTTTGTGCCTAAAACATGGTAAAATTAAAGTTTAAAGTTTTCTGGGGTGTTTACAGTACCTGGATTTTAACCAAGAATAGTAGATTTTGTCATAAAATGACCTCCCTGGTGAGTCAAAAAGATGGGGGGGGGGTGATATTTTCACTGTAATGGGACCTTGTGTATGTACAGTGTAGCACATTTTCCCTGGGAGATGTCAAGGCAGAAGAAAGAAATAAGAAAGAACGAATGAATGCTGACTGTGCCAAGGGTTGATACCCGTCATTTGACGCTTTTAGAAGGCATAACCCTGCACAGCCTATTCAGAATTCTGTTGTGTGTTATTTACCTGCAGAGCCGATCTCTCAGCGATGCCTTGTTTGCCAGTGACATTTTTAGTATTAGCTTTGTAATGCTGGGACTACAGGTCATGGAGGTCTAGCCATTATTCTTTCACAAAGTCTTATATTGTGACAACTAACGGATCACAAACGAATGCCACCTGACAAGGGAAGAGGCATGGGTGCAGCAGAAAATGCCAAACTAGGCAGTGAGTTGCGGGAGAAAAAGCTGCTTTTCTAGGGTGTCAGCACTTAAATAGGGCAGGTGTTTTCTACTGTCCACCCACACGGATGACTTTGCTGTTTCCTACTACAATGCAACATCCAAAACACTTTGTAGTTTGTATTAAAAGTTTCAAGGTCTTAATTAAGAGACTCTGGCTGTTATTGAGGTTAGGTTAACCACATCATCACTCAGCTACTTCTGTTTTTCTGTTGCACTTTACTTGTATACACACGCAGCACAGCTGTGTGATTCAGCTGTTTGCTGTCTATTTTCCTGTCACATTTGTCCATTGAAATGAAAAGTAGAGAAATCCAATAGGGTTGAGAAAACTGTACAGAAAAAAAAAAAACTGCGTCAATTTGGTGTTGACAAGGCTTAATGCCTGCAATAATTTAATCTTGTACACAATAGAATCACAAATAAAGGAGGTATTAGCATAAATATCTGTTTGCATACAGGCTTCTGTGTCACTTGTTTTCCTCTGCTGAAGTTTGCATGCAAACCAGGTAGTCCCAGCCCATCTAGTTACTTTCAAATGTTGAGTCACTGTGGAGTGTAAATTCTTCTCTGAGGGTGTTGGCTTGTGCTGCTCTGAGGGTTTCTTGTCTTGTAATTGTGATGACTTGTTTGTTAGAGCACTTAAGTGTCGGCGGAGGTATGTGCTTTACATATGTACTGATACTTGAGTTTCAGTACTTCTAATCATTCTGTAAGCTGTGTCCAGTACAGCAAGAGCACATGAAGTAAGAAATAAATTAAACATACTGAGGTTGATTTTAAAATATGCTTATGATGCAGTTTCCTCCCTAAGATTCATACAAGAAAATGCATTTCCAAGAACATTTTTCAAACCTGTAAGAGAAGCATAATTCTACATGGATTAATCTATGCCATTATTAATGTATAATTTATCCCCCATGCCATTAAAAATGCAAAGAACCAGTGAAATAAGACTCTATGATTTTTGACTGATATAAAATCAGATGAAACAACCTCGCAAACAGTCCTGCTCTAAGGAAGACGGGCAATTACATTTAAGGATTGCCCTTTGAAGGTTGATCTTTGAGGAATATATATATATTATTTTTACTTTAGCATCAATCTGGGGAATCAGCACAGACCTTCCCAGTAGATATCACCCAGACTATCTCAGAGACTTAAGATTTCTTGATAATTTTTATCTTTTTATGATAGGTGCTTAGCTCAGGTATTCTGGAATTATGTGAATGTATTTACTACAAAGAAAGTCGCGTTGACATTTGTTGATAGCTGATAAGATACAGGCATACAACATTTACCACTATGTGTTTTTCTGCACCAAAAACAAGGAGGAGCTGTGTGGGGAAAAAAAAGAGAAGTGACATCAAAGGCAACCCCCTTAGATACATGGACCATCAACTGAGGAAGCCCCTTGAAACCCTCAGCCTGTTCACGGCTTGCTCCTTTATGCCGTGACGTAATTCATATATCATACTTTCCGTTTGCAGGTGTCTGAACTAAGAGGCCTGCTCATGTCACCATGATGATTTCGCCATCCACCCATTGCCAGTGCAGACCCGTCATGGATGACAGCGAGCATAAGTCCAATTTGAGTCCGCATGGACTCCTGTAGCAGAGCTCATTCTAGTTCAGTTGGTGGTGCCCTCTGGTTTTGGTCAAAAGAGAGAAGGAAGAATACTGTAGTCATGGAAACTTGCTTTAGGGTTTTGTGAGGAAGTACAACTCAGTGCTTCAAAAAATACAAGGACATACAAAAGAGGGCGAACTCCAGGTGAGAAACCACCTCTGCTAAAATGAATTGTGTGATCAAGTACATATGCATGGAATGCTAGACTTATGGAGGACCCACACGTGTGTGTGCATACAAACATGAGATTACCACCTAGCCCTAATAGTATCATAGAAGGATCTCAAAAAGTGAAACTGTTCTAGATTAACTATGCCTTGCTAACTAAAACTCCTTGCTGACATTTTCCATTCTTTTTGCTTTCCTGAACATACACTATACCCTTTGCACAGATTTATCTAGATTTTAAAGCCTGAGCCTGCCAGCAGCCAAGGCTTCAGCTGACTCCCATCATCCATATAATCTTGTTTTGATGGGCCACAGGCCACGAAATAATTTGACACAACTGAGCCTCACTTCTTCTCCTGTCTGAGAATATTGTGACCTTTCATTATAAAGCTTCCATGAATGCAGTTCATTGCCATAGCTTAGGGATTTGGCGGAGTGGATTGATTTGATAAAAGACTGTGGCAAGCACTCTCCTTAATGCTGGCACTGTTTTTTTTTTTTTTTTTTAAATAAAAATAAAAAAATAAATAAATCACCCAGACTCTTTAGACTTTTACCTCAATTTGATTGAGCCTATGGCTTTAACCATGGTTTTGATTTTAAGATGTCTAAAGTGATTGTCCACATACAGCTGGCTCTGTCAAACATTTTTTGTTTGTGCATAGTTTCTACTCTGATTCATCATTTATGTATAAACATTGTCACCATTGTCTATTACTGAAAAGTTAAAAAAATTATCATGGATAACCAGGTGTCTCAGGCAAAATGTATGCTGAGGAGGATTCACTTCATCCTGGGTGTCATAAGTGAAAGAGCAGCAATGCAATCTCCTCATTAACTCTGCTGAGGCACCCAAGAGCAAGGCCCATAACCCTTATTGCTCCAGCGGAGCTGCAGAAATGAATGTTCACATTGCTTGGCAGCTCATAGGTGTGAACTTTATGAAAATTACCAAGTCACCTCGAAACAAAGAGCAATACTCTCAGCAAAAAACTTTCTAAACAATGTGACAAAAACTGATTAAGCAGTATTGAAAATGTGCCAACCTTATTTTAAAATATAAAATAAGCATAACGTGTATAATAATTTGCACATGCAAGGAGACTGCATGAATGCAAGATGATCACTTGTGGCCTTGCTATTTTAAGAATGTACAGAATACCCTTCTAATAGACATCTACCCAAAGACTGCTCTTTTTAACAGCTTATATCAGTACAGAGCAGTGTTGAGACTTTTCCTGCACTCTAAGTTCAACCCCCAGAAAAAAGCATTTCAAACCTTTAATAATGCTCACAGAAAACCAACTTCAGTAATCATACAATCCTTACACGTTTAATAATACTTTGCAGTTCTTTGCAGTTCAATGATTTTGAAAAAAATAATAATAATAATAATTGTAACTGTTAAATAATTATGCAGCTTTTACATGACCTCACTTGTGCAGACAAAAGGTTTTTTCCAACCACATTTTTGAAAGATTTGCCATTAATACCATGTGGAAATGGCTCAAGACATTGTCTAATTAGTACAATTTCTCACCTATGTGAAATAAGCATGATGGACAAGACTAATGATGACATGGACATGTGTCCCTTTGATGATTCCAACACAGTGAAATCCACTTTATCCATTAAAGGCGCATTTGGCTTGTAAGCTGGATACGGTGGAAAGAAAATCAATTATAGCCCTTAAACAGATTCATTTAATTTCCTGATAGCTTTACTTAATGCTGAAGAGATGTAAATGCACCTGAGGTATAAGCTCAGCCACAACCAGATTCCCTGAATGTACAATATGCAACTTGACTGACTCCCTATTTAGCATTTGGTGAGTGGCCTCCTGCAAATGAAACTCCCAAGATGCGTTCCCTCAACAGCTCTTCAGATTCAAAGCCTTAGGAATCTATACAAGCATTCCTTGAATTATCAGGAATTAAGGGGATTGTGGTTTGTGTATATTTAAGTATTTATTTGACTGCTGTATTGTTATTTGGTGTGAGAAAACCAATATTTATAAAGAGGTATGACATTTCACTGTGAAATAACTGTGTGGGAAACAGTGACAGTGAAACTCTACTACCCATGGTGGCACTGCTTGTATGC
>JAFBJR010000905.1:7755562-7808806 GCA_016785285.1 Brachirus orientalis
ACCACCACCACCACCACCCAAATATGCGGATGGGTCTGCTTTCTGCCATGTTGGATTAAGCTTATCCCTTACAGAACCAAAGCTGACATATTCCTGTCACATTTTAATAAGGAATATAGTGAAGGTGAGAGAATATTTGATTTTGGTGTTAAGGCATTGGTTCCTGAGTAAGGAAAGCCACGGAAAAAGGAAAACTAAGGCAATCAACACTTAATAACAGCAGGGAAAAAAAGCAGTAAGTTTGACATCTTAAATAAACCACCCATTTGGAAATGGCAATATGCACACTCAGCGAATGCTGGACATGACGTTACAAGGCTGACAAAGGGGGCATTGTAATTCAGATTCTTCCATGGTCTGAGTGTACATCAGGTTTGGCCCCAAGGGAAGGAACAGGTCTGCCAGACATTTCTATTACCTTGGTACATGAGGTGACATTGTGCTGTAAATATTTACAGTCATGTATCCAGGCCCGCTGTATGTCAAAGGATGGAAAATCTAAGCCCCGTTATTAGACATGATGAATATCAAGCATGGGGACTTACATGGCTCATTAAGAATGACTGAAATAATTATAGAGGTACACAGCAGATAAACTTGTGTGTGCTTGAATGATATTGGTTCCTTATCCCTCTGGTGTTGCTATTTGCTGTTAAGATATTCGGTTTTCAACTGACCTTATTAGATTTAACATTGATGACACGGTGACTTTCCCCATTTTGTCAGATGCTGTTTTCTATAAAGAGATAGTGGCTAAAATAGGATTTTCTCTTGGGGTGCAGGAATAATAATCCACTTTGTAATGTTACCTAACAAGTATTCTGCCTAAGTGATGGAAGGTGAGCCTTTTGCTGAGACCTTAAATCTGAGGACACACAGTTGTGCATTGAATGTTAATGTACTCAATGTTGATGCACAACAGTGGGGCAATTATATGGTATTTTTGTCATCCCAAATTTGATTGAGTTATTGTCCATTTTTTTTCTCTCTTTCTCAAACTGCTAAACCACCTATAGTGTCCTTGACTGGTTCCTGAACCCAAAATGACAGTAAATGGTCAGAAAGAAAGAAAGAGAAAAACATGCCATTTATCACAATGTAAGGTGTAATCAAGTGTAAGGCAAGGGAGGCAACAGCGCCCTCACACAATTCATCTGTTGTTCTTTTATTCCTTCTTCCCTTCTCCCCTTCTCAGTCCCTGATTCTATTCCTCCTCCATGTTTTTTTTGTTTTTTTTAACCCAGACCACTCCTTTTTTATTCATTGTTTCTTCCCATCTTTTTTCTGCCATCCATCATTCTCTCAATCCATTCTTCAACTGTAGCATTGATCGAATGTTTTTTCCCATTTCCTCTCCTCTTCCTCTTTTGAATCCGTTGCTGTCTGACTCCCAGATTCTGTGAAGGGTTTGTTTGAACTTCTTTTTTCCAGCATGGAGAGATGAGATCCTCAGACTAATCCTGATGGCTGTTCACAAGTAAACCCTGAAAGAAAGAAATGTGAAGTGTATTGATCATTGATTTTTGTGCAAGTGTAGACTGACTGACTGGCAAGCAGATGTTTCTCTAATGTCATTTCCCACAGTTTTGGTCGAGAGTATAGCATTGTAGGAGAGAAAAGTAAAGTCAAACCCATAAAATATTCAGTAACATCTAAAATCATCTGCACCTTGTAAAAAAATGCAAAAAAAAGAGAAAAGTTTAAAAAAATAATCAGACCTTTTCATGGGTACAAAAGACATGTCATTCCTGACAGTCTGCATTAACCAAAAAAGTCAATAAAGCCCATAGCTTTTATGAGAACTATATCATTTTTTTTCAGGTCCTTGTGGTTATTAATCGTCAAATATTAGATATTACTTTCTGGTCTGTCTTTAATTTGGCTTTGAGAAAACTAGGCTGTATGGACAGAGGTGAGTATTCTATCTATCCATCCATCTATACTGATGTGTGAGTGATTAGCATTTGAATTTTCTCTTGGGTCCCTGAAAATAATGGCCATGGCTGGAAGTAAAATATAGCTAAAAGGTGTAATGCATGTGGAGGTTCAAAAAGTAATGGCTCTGGGAAAATCACTGTAGTTTTCAGCTGCAGTACAGTGTAATCACATTTTTCATGTGATGGGTAAGTATTAGATGAGGAGTGGTGAGAGGAAAATTTCTCAAGGACAAAAGCTTGATGCATGCTTTGCGGTGTGATGACTGCAGAAAACCCAGGACTCCTGGATTCTATTATTGCTTTTATGTGCTCTGTTCATGGGTTCTTCATGAGCTGAAATGTATTTCCTTAAAATGCACAATCAATTAGTAGACTTTAGGTGACTGGCATGAGATAAAGGACTGGAAAAACGACTCAAACACAGACATAATCTGATTGCGTAATCAAATTGAACATGCTCTGGCTTGCAGGTTATATGGATGGGATCCAATGGCAAGGAAACCACTGGGTGCTGTCACTTTCTCTGTGACAGGCAGCATGCAGGGACCTAATGGTTTGCCCCCACTGTCAACTGCAACCACCTTGCAGGACTGCTGCAGGACTGCTAAGGTGTGCAGCTTTGTTGTTTGCTCCCCCTGAGACAGCTTGATGAATGGATATCTGAGTAAGTGGATAAATTATTTGCCCCTAAAGATTTGTTGCCTCAGCCTTTTGTGGCCTTTTGTGGCCACTTCCCAAAAGTATCCTTCCCGAAGAACATTTTAATAAAGAAATATTCAAATATGTCTGGAGACAATGTAGCAAACGCACTCACGCCTGCCAAACTGTTTTATGAAAAATAAGCAAAATAATCAAATGCATTTTACTGCTATTCTAGGTCATAGTGGAATATTATTAATTTAACCTGTGGCACTAGTGCAGGGAATATGGGGAATGTGAAGATAATGTTACAATACAGCCATAAGGCTGTTATTATTAGATGCATTTTGTTCATTCTTACATGGAAATATCACTAACATTTTAGACACTAAATTGTAATTTTAAATATGGTTTGTAATATAACTCTCTGTTTATGTTACTTGGTTAATTCGATTCAAATTAGCACACCGAGAAAGGCAACTGCTAATTGCAAAACCCTTTCTTCAACACTAGAATTTAGTTCAGGAGGTTGATGAAGCACTTACAACAACACTAGCATTTACAAGGGTGGCTAAAACAACTGGCGCACTGTGTGATCAAGGTCAGTTTAGTGTTTTGCTCATTCTTGCTCTATCACATCCATCTCTTTTGCTGCATACAGAAATGCACTCCTGCCGCATACATTCCATTACAATATTACAGCACATTTAGTAGAGAGCTTAGGTTATTTCCTCTCATGCTGACAAAAACAATTTCCCTCTCAGCTCTTAATGAGGATTGCAGAGCCTTTCAAATTATGGCTCCACATAGCTTATCGTGTCTTGGCCTATGTGATATTGATGAGAGGCAAGCAACTGCATTCATGAAATTAAGGTCCTGAAGTCACTGCAACAGAATGCAAAGCAGTTAGCATTTCTTTTCATGATTTAAAGGTTCTACTCACTGGCAAGTGCATGGTTTGCTCATAATTCAACTGCAACATCATTATATACTTTAAGTCACAGTCCATACACAAGGTGAAATGGGAGAGTAAATGAGAATAGGTACAAATGAGGTCGAGACAAAGGATGGCGTGAAAAGAGAATAGGAGCAGTGTTTAATGACAAGTAAAGAAAGGTGAAAAAAACAACAACACAACAATAAAGGAGTCATGTTTGCCATGTTTATATGCTCAAGATAAATTAATTTATCCTGAAAGCTAAACTGTCAGCTCATGTTTTGTCATTCTTGCAGATGGGTTGGTCCCCTCCCATTCAGATTAGGTTCCATCCATCTTAAAACTGGTTGAGTCAGTCACAAGCCTTTATCTTAAATGAGGTAGGTTTGATAAACATGATGATGGCTGTTGCTGGTTTTGAAAAATTGGTAAAATATAAGGGTTCATTTTAATAAAAAAAGAGGAAAAAATGCTATACACTGCTGTTATATTTTTTTTTCTGTCATTCTGTGCTCAGACATACAGTTTATTGCTTGTAGCTGTGCGACCTGTAATAATGGCCCCATGGAAGTTGATAAGGAACTAAGAGGCATCAGACCCATTTGCAAATGTGAATGAGTCTGTTGATGCCAGGCTAAAATATATTGTTGTTCATAACCAGAACTGCTTTGTTTTTGTTTGTCAAAATGACATTATATCATCTGCAGTAACATTCCAGTAGGATGAAGTAAAGCATCCAAAAGTATAAAAAAGGTGAGGTGGGTAAATGTTTATTAAAGCTACCTGAGTGAAGAAACTGTTGATTTACAATATGTTCACTATCATTGTACAAATATGAAGGTGAGATACATCACTGCTGTAAGTTTCTGAATTAAGTCACCTTTCAAAGGTTTTTTTTTTCATTCAATTGCATTTGGAAGTGCATAAAAATGATTACTGTTAAAATGGGGATGGAGGTAATTCTATTACAATCTTGCTTTCTCAGGCTACTTTCTACCTTGTTGGTGATACACACTGTTGGCACTCGTGTAATTCAGTTTAAAGGTCCACCGTGTAAGGATGAATTACATCTAATGGTGAAATTATAGATTGTAACAAACATGGGACTCGTCTGCTCCCCCCTCCCTTTCTCTAGTGAACTACAGTGGCCTTAGCATACCAGAAAGGATGTCGTTCCCCATCATTAGCCTCTGATTTAAAATTCTCAACACATGCACTGGCTGGTTATTCCATTTGGGCTGCAGTTAAATGTAAATCCAACCATTTTATTTTAGTGATATACTTTCACAAACATACTTAGTAGTAGTGGGTAGTATATATAAACCCTGCCGACAATAAACTTTAATTTGCAACAATAATGAACTTTTACAGTGTAAACCACTGTGTCCTAAGAGTCTTTAAAGCTACTGTGGATTTCACTGCATGGGAAGCTCTACGGAATCATAAATATTAAGTTTATGCTCAGGAGAATAGATGTTTGTGTAGTTATTCTGGCAGTGGTAGATTTAATTTTTATAGCATGTGCACACCCAGTTATGCTGAAATTATATAACATACCTGCTGCTTTTTTTTTTTTTTTTTTACTTATATTTTGAAGGGCATGTGTATGTGTCTCTTGGCTGAATAATATATAAAACAGAAAAGAAAATGCACACTAGACAGAGCCAATTCATTTTTCAACCATCTGACAGAAAGTACAATGTCTTTCCAGTATTTCTAAAGAAATGAGACCCAATTTCTGGGTGAGACATTGTTACTATCTATTGAAGTAACATTAATATTTACTATAGATATATTATCTACCAGTATTATTCTTCCAATCACTGCAGTGATGACATTTTCAAAATCACAATCTCATATGAGTTCTCAGGAGAAACGTCAACAATGTGGGTGAGGCAGGTCAAAAATTGGTCAAGACTCCCAGAAAGCAGTTGCCGATGACAACAAGCAGTTGACAGATTGAGAAGGACCCAGTAACATAAACCAAGACTGATGTGACAGGTGCCTCTATTAAGGCTCTGGCCAGCTGACAGACTGTGTCACAGAGACAGACGGACATAAGCAGACAGAGGAGAGAGAGAGAGACACCACATGGAAAGACACCGTTTCTGACAGAAAGACAGACATGCAAAGAGTGATAGATAGAGAAGATGACAGAGAGACAGACAGATGATAGATATTGGATGTGTATGCGTGAAACTTAGTGTGATTATGGTCTGTGTGAGAGGCATCAAGAAAATTTCAATTTCTTTTCAGTGATGAAGCCATACAAAATATGAACGTTTCACTCAGTGTAACTGTCATAGCTGCAATTAAGTTTAAAGACAAACAGTTACAGAATATTATTTCTCTTATCATCATTCAGTAAAAATGTTTTGCCTTTGAAGGATTTCCCCTTTTTCTAAGCATTCTTTATACATTTGTATTCAAAAATTAGACAACAAAAACATTCCTCGCTGTTTGTACTGTCTGGAGTGGTTCATTCAAAGAAAATTAAACAGTTCTCACACCCCTTATTTAAATGGAGACTCTGTGAAGTGTATCATGAAGGTTAAAACTAGAATGTACAGTAAAAATAGAGAGAGGTGGCAGTTTGAAGGAAAGACCTGTTTAGAATCCAAGGACAAAGGGGGGTCAGTGAAATGGTTTGGTGAATGAAAAATAATATGACTCATTTGCTGTGGTCCTCCCATTCACCACATCTCAACCGAGTTTATTTGGACCTATGTGTTAGGCAGCACTCTACCCCATCATCAAAAATGATGGGATATATTTTCTATGTAAGAGAAATCCTTTCTTCTCGAGAGAATGCCAAGGTGGATTCAGGCTGTTAGTGACTCACAGTGGCCCAACACCTATTACAAACTCTAAACAATCATTCGTTCATCATCCACTGCTTTATCCTCGCCATGAGGGTCGTGAAACCAGTGTCTAGACTGAAATACTGCGTACTTCATAAACGTGTATTAAAGATACACACACTATGTTTCACAGCTGTTGTTTGGATATTACATATGGTAAATCAAACAACGTCTTTAGGAAAATATATGACACTATTGCAGGCTTTTTACTTTCAGTGTACTCTTCTCATGAAAATGGAATGGCAAACTGTCATTTATGTGAATGAAAAATATCAGCGGTTATGAAGTGGTGTTGCTTTGATCCCAACAAACAAAAAAGATAAACAAATGGTACAGTGCATCAAATGCATTTAGCAAATGTTAAGAAATAAACCTCTCTAAACTAATCTTTTCTTTCCATTAGTGAAAGATTTGGCTCCTGTGTTGTTGGGTTTCTCAAAAAAAATCAGAATGTGAAATAGCAATGGAGCTGACAGCTGTGATCTGCTTTGTGAGTTAGACATGGGCTTGTTTTGATATTTGTGGTTTATCAATAAAGCTTTTTTTCCCTGCTGAGCTCTGCAATACAGAGCAAACTGGACTTATCAGTCTTAAAAAAAGTCATCTCTTCTCTCTTACTAGCAGATCAGTCAACAATGAGCCTTTGCACTGCACAAACTTCTTTTTAATCTGTTGAAATTCTAATCATCAATTCATCTGTGTGACCCTGAGTTTCACCTATCAGCACCCTGACTAAAGCACATCAAAGAAACTCCAAGAACCACATCTGGCCCTCTAGAAAAAGATGAGAAAATGATGCAACCTCAGGCATTATTCTGAGAAGCAGTAATCTCCTGTGGTTAAAGGAACCTCAAAATATAAAGGGACTGTAGTGAGAGACGAAAAGGAGATGAAACCATTTTTGATTCACTTTGTTCTCAGGAATCAGTTATCAGTCATGATTTTCATTGCTTTCTACACCACTTTACATAAAAGATACCCATAGGTTTCAATTACCACCTTGTGTAGGTGTGGTATCTACCTGTATGGAGCATGCTAATGAACAATGATGTGACTTTTTCCTAGGCCTAACAAGCTCAGACGAATTCCTTTGATTTAGGTATATGGGAATGGGACAGTTACTGCATGTGTGGGATTAAAATAATCTTTTCTGAACACATGCAAGTGGGTTCCTTACTCAAATAAGACTGAATAATCTGGAACACCTCATCTTAGTCTAATCTTACAATGAAAATTGGAATAAATTATTCACCAAACAGTAGCTTGGGTCTAATACTTTAATCACAGCGGGTCTTTCTCATATTCTTGACTTCAAGAGATATGTCCAGAGTCCAGCGTCATCATGGTTAAATGATCTTGATTTAAGGCAAATCATTACATGACATTACTTAAGGATCCTCCCATCCTCCCCAGGGATTCTGTAAATGGCATCAGAGTTGATTTTTCAGGTGATCAAATCAATCCATGTTATATTCACATGTCACTTCAATTCAATCAGTTAAAGAGATGGTAATTTGCAAGGTATAGTTACACTCTCGGAAAAGTGTGTTTTTAAAGCACCTTAATCATCTTTTCATATTTTTGGTATGGTATGGTAAATTTCACATTGTTAAACAATGAGCCTTTTTCTAAAATCAAAGTAAATGGAATACTCTTGTTTCAATTCAGCTAGGAAAATGTTTATTGGATACAAGACGTATAGTTGCTGGTGCAAGAATAACTCTTACACTGCTTTCATCAAGACTGGAATATCTCCAAACCAAAAGATGGATTGCAATGGAATTTTGCACAGAAATAAATTGTCCCAAGAGGTCATCTTAATGACTTTTGCTGATCCTATGACTTTTCTTCTTAAACTACTGATAGGATGACATTTTTGTTTTTTAATTAAATGTAAGATCTGTGCAAGGATTGTTAAATGTAGCCCCACCGCCAATGTGGGCCCCCTCTAGGATTAGTTGTGACATTTCATTTCACATCAATGCAACGCCATCCTTTCAATTTGTCTAATAATTTGGTTTATAACCAAAGAGCAACCATCACTTTTCAGTGGTATTTGCATATTGTCAAATTTAAGCATACAAGCGTGCCACATATGACACTAATTCTGTACTACATCTGCAATGTAGCATTGTCAAAGTGATGCAAGCATGCTGATGTTATGATGCATTTTGCCCTACTACTGTGATGAAGGACACTTCAGCTGCTTCAACGAAGCAAAATTAAAATCCTTATGAATACTGGGCAACCTCTTGAGCTGTGTTTCTACAATGATGTGTGTTACTTCTCAGGCAGCTGCCATAATTCTCAGTCTAAACAAACATGTTGTGTCTCTATATAGGAATAATGAATATAGCAACAATAAACTAGTTATTTATAGAATTTATGATTAAGTTTTGCTCTGCTGAAGGAAAAAAAAGGTTTTATTTTTGTTTGTTATAAATATGGGACAAAGCATGAGATAAAATGTATTAGATTACTTTCTCCATGTTGAAACAGTCCAACAGATCAGTATAACTTGTAATATTGTAATTGTATAATACAAACCTGTTGCAGCTAGTATGAAACAAAACCTATGTGTTTCCACTGGTGTCATTTAATGCTTCCTTAGGATTATGTAGATGTAAATCAAGTTTAAAACCTGTCAGTAACAACTTGACCACTTTCTTCTGTGGAAGTGTGTGCTTCATTTGGCTTTTCAAACATGTTGCTTTGGGGACAAAATGGTAAATTAAAAACAAGCTCTGGCTATTTTTTACAAAAGACTACAATCAACAGCTCTATATAACGTCAATGAGTGCTCCATCTATTTTACACTCTTAACTCACCGCCTACAATCTCCCTTTGCCCTCTTATGGATATGTGCAGAATATGAATACAGAGATTAAATGAGAAGGGATAGGAACTTGTGAACAAGTTAGGTGCCGAAAGATACAGCAGGGAAAGAACTGCAAAGCAGGAATGAAGTAGGCTTTAAGTAAAGACACTAAACTGAGAGAACAAGCACATCAGATTAGAAATGATAGAGAAAGCCGTAGAGAGGAAAAATAGGCAACAAAAGTATAGGTGTAGAGGGTAGGAAGCACTCGATATGTGTACAAAAGGAAACCTATTTTAATATAGACAATTTTTAATCCCTTGATGAGAAGACAGATTTGACTTCATTTCAAGAAAAAACTGTGGTGGTGTTTTAGTCACATAATTATTGAGAATATTTTAAAAATATTTTAAATTTTAAAAATAATGAAATTAAATGAACAGGTGAAGGGTTTGAGAGTTTTTGGATTGACCACTGTGGTCTGATATGCAGCCAGCCTGAGACTTTTAAGCCAGTAGTTGAAAAAGGCTGGATTATATGTTCATGAATTCTATATTTAGGAGGATTAATGTCTAATTTGAAGGAAAGGAAGCCTGGGAGAGCAGTTCGAAACCCAAATTTTCACCTTAAATCCTGAATTGAATAGTAAATCAGAAAGGAAAAGGTTGATGAAAGCTAAATTTCACAAATAGTTTAAAGGAACACTAAACTGCTGTCAGAATAAGTAGATTATATTATGCATAAAATATTAGACCTCTGTCTGAATCATTAGAATACCGAGGATGAATTTCCTCTCAGGCAATTACTTTAAATAAATGAAGCAAATTTGATAAAACACCTTTGCACCTACAACTTAGTTAATCACAGCAGCAAATTTCACTGCTTTAAAGAAAAAAAGGCAGGGAAATATATAGAATGTCCTACTACGTGTTGACACAGTGAATTTTTAGGTGCCTTTCAAAATGTTGATTCAGTCTGTCTGAGATGCTATGGGTGAGAGAAGGCTGTCGAGGAGAAACACAAGCAAAACCTTAGTCACATCAAGTTTTCAGCCTTGACCTTGAAAGAGCCAAGAGTCCCTGTTGTTCGGACATGTAAAGAATAAGAAAATAGATTTAGTGCTGGATGGAATGGCACCGGATCATTTTGCCAGAGGCAGGATGATATTTCTAGCATGCCAGGTGATTCTGTCAGGTCTGGCAGGTATGTATAGAGATGTGCATTTGAAGAGGGTTTGGGGGCCCCAGGTCCTTATACTATAGCAAACTGAAATAAGCTGGTGGTATCGGGAGCAGCTTAGGGGAGGGTGAAATTACTGTGGCTGTGGACTAATGATCAGCCATTTACTGGTACATATAAAGCAAGTCAACACTCAGAGAGAAAGAGAAAAAAATAACGAGGCAACAGAAAGACAAGGAGGCAGTATTGCAACATTACAGATGACTATTATAAAACTCCAATAACAACAACAGCTCTTGGCCCCAGGAAATTGCCTGCTTTGCTAGTCCTGTTTCAATGCTTCTATATGTATCAGGGGTTAGGGTTATAAGGTCATATTAAAAAAAAAAAAAAAAAAAAGCAGCACTGTAACATTTCCCATGTCATGGGAATATGTAAAGGTCAGGGCGACATGATGGGGTGATAATCAACTTCTGCATACAAGTTAAGAAAAGGATGACATGGACCCACTCTAGTGCAGGCTTTTTGATCCCTGCTCTAAGTTCAGAGTTCAGAGTTAGGCTCAGTATAACAAACAAATGAAAATCACACAAAGATACGGCATTTGACCCCTTATGCTCCCTCTGCTTGAACCAATTTGTGATACTTAAGTAAAATTTATTAGGAGGCACACATTTATTTGTCTATTTAGTAATCAGATATAGCAGGGCTGTAGGTTTTTTATGTTTGATTTTCTTTCCTTCTGTGCCTTAGTTTGATCCATGTATTATCTGCTGCACATCAAGTCCACAGGGGTCACTAGCCAGTCACTCTACATGACTAAAAGGTAACTGTAGAAGTAAGGGACTGAAATACTGAGTCTCTGTTCAGATTGGTGTTGAATTCCTGCAGTGCAGGTCAGGCCATGGGGCATTCACCTAATCAGTAATTAAGATACAAAGCACAGGTTGAGGCACACAGAGTTGAAAGCATTTGTCAAATTATCTAGAGAGTATTGATCCAGTATTGACTTCCACATTTGACCCCAAAGGAAGCGTGGGGGTGGGTGCTGTCCATGGGTCTGAATTGCAATTTGTTCTGTTGAGTCCAGACTGAAGCTCACAGTATATACTGTCTCATCTTTTCCCAGGCAGTGTGAAATTCCCTGAGAGAGGGGAAAGACACAGATGACAGGTGATGATGAAACAGATAGTTTGGAAAAAAAGGGGGTAAAGGAGAGAATTTATGTCAGACATGAACAGCTGTTCTTGAAAAGTGGAAAGAGCCTCCAGCAGAGCTTTATCTGCTGTGCAAAATGCCCAAGTCTGTTCCTAGGCATTTTCACCACATTTCACACAGCTCATACACTGATAACTGTAATGAGTGCCACATGACTTTGATAAGTCACATGTGATTGAAGCAGCCATCATGTGAAATTTATTTGAAAATGTCCTGATGTCTATACGCCAGAGAATTCCGCTAAAATCGGTTATGAGCCAATAAATTCTGTCCAAGTCCCAGTAAGAAGGTCTAGAATTCCAATTATACGGAAAGGGATAAAGTAATAATAAAGTGTGATAATTTAAACTTGCATAGGCTTGCATAGTGCCCACTCTGTAACATAGCCTTTCTAACAGAAAAAAACAAAGTACAAAACTGGTAGTGATGGGGATACTTGGGATAATGTCTGTTCAATAAAAGCTTGTGTGACAACCAGAGGAGTATTTTAAAGATGACTTGAGGTGGAGCAATTCAGAGCTCTGCCTGGAGAGTGTTTCAGAGGGTGAGTGGATACTTTGAATGCCCTTTCACCTTTTAGGTTTTCCGGTTGGTGCAGTGTTTGTGGAGACGATGAGGAGACCGTCATCGGTACACAGTATGTTTTGGGATAGGTTCAGACAAGATACTGCAAGGCCTCAATTACCACTGAGTGGAAAAAAACACCTGATTTGACCAAAACCCACATTAATTGTAAATTATCTGTATTTTTTTAATAGTTTTGATGCCCACTCAAAGTGCTTTACCAATCCAACTTTATTTATTTATTCCAATCCAACTTTAATTATAACGTACTTTAAAAACAGCAATGTGTACAATGTGCTGTTTACCCATTCAAAGCTATTCACTTACCCATTCACACAGCACATGTTCTTCATAAGCAACACATTCTAACATCTATCATACCCATTTACATGCTGCTGGCACAGCCATCAGGATCAAGTTGGAATTAAGTGTCTTGCTCATTGTGTCAGAGTCAAGTCTAGTTTGAAAGAAACAAATTGCAAATCTTGCATAAATATTTTAGACTGTGTGTATTGTATAGATCAAAGTCTGAACTTTAATTAACAATTGCAGACACTTGTTTCTTTAGCTGCTATGCTGTATGCATTAAAATGTGCAGTAGTGTGTATTCATTTGCAGACATTTGCAGTTGTGGAAGGACAGTCCCTAGAGTTCTATAGCACAGCGAACAGCAGCAGATGGTGTTGATGTGATGGGCTATCGAATAACAGGCAGCAATTCTTTGTGCCCTCTTCTTCACCTTGCTATCGGGCAGCTTTCCCATGGATTGCAGCTGACAGGTATAAACATTCAGCGACTCAGCACTGCAGAGCAGATTTAGTGAATAGCAAATCTCACTGTGATGTAATGTGTAATAGTCCTGATCACAACAGCCACACTTTTAAGGTGCAAAGGGCCACTTTATCTAGTTCAGCCAGAGACATTTATGTCAAGGACTTGCCCATTTGTTGCAAATGGTTACACAGCTAAATTTGATGGAAATGGCTCTGGGTATTTGAATGCCAACACACATTCTGCTGGTGTAAACCATCTCTCCTGTGGTAGCAGTTGGCACAAGCGTATCAGGTGATGCTGTAAACCTGCATAAGTAGGACGATAGTTGTTAGCTGTTAATCAAGTAGCTGAAGAATGTTTTGGTGATTGCAAAGCATTAATGAAACACTAGAGGTTAATCAGCTAATGCAAGTGTAACTAAATATAATAATAATTATTTATTCATGCTCAGTCTGCATAAATTGTTCTGCATGGTGCTTCAAGTTTAATTATAACTAATGTTGATAAATTTAAACATTTGCAGTGAATGGTGAAAAATAGCGTAACTGCTACACAGAAAGTATTATGCAGAATTGCATTTAGAGATCTGTGTCTCCCATATTCTTGCATATTCTGCTTGTTCATTAGCAACAGTGAGCGTGTGTAGTCCTGTTGTAATGCACATAATATTTGTCTTCTGAACCCACATATTTAAACTCTGAGCTACATTTTCGGTCAAAATCAAAGAATACAGAGTTCACAAAGTTCACAAAGGCGATTGTTAGTATATTCTTGTTATGCCTGCATGCATCAAACAACACTTCTTCAAACACCTATTCTCAGAGAATTAAACTCCCCTGAGATATAGCTATTTATTTATATGTTATATTTTACATTACAGACAGTCAGAAAGAGTAGATATTCACCAATGAGACAAGACATAAAAGCCAGTCAAAGGTTTTAATCTTGGGATGTCAATTTCACTAAGAAAGTATCTGCACAATGTAATATTTATCTATTGATATGAGTGAAAAGTATTTAGCTGTGATTACTGGTCTAGTAATAACAATAAAATGAGACATCCATAAAAGTAATTTCCTATCTGATTTACTGGTGTTTTGGGTAGTTGCCTTGGCAATACTGTAGGTAGCAACATATTCTGTTCTAAAAGTCCCCATTGTGCCAATATGAAGGGTGTGTCTAAAAACATGCACATGCACTCTGAGGCAATACTATCACCATGCCATCTGTAGTCACTCCACAGAAACACAACCAGCACCATTTATTGCACATATGATTACTGGTTGACATACTTGTTTTTTTCCCTTTTATAAGCCATCTGCTCAGGAGAGTTGAGGAAGAGTTTGTGAAATCGAAAACTTTTAACTCATTCGAAGAAGTGATGTAATTATTTATGAAAATATGAGCAATAATAGCAACAACAATAATAATAAATTATTATTATTGTTGTTATTATTATTGTTGTTGTTGTTCCATTTTATGTCAGTCATGTAAATACGTCATAATTTAACATGTGAAATGTTGTGGGTTTTTTTGTTTTTTTTTCCTTTGGTCCAGTTGGTGAACTGGTTTTAGTGTCATCTGTTGTCTGACAGAAAATCAATGTCAGGATCAAACAGTTCTCTGTGACAAGCTGTGACATCCTGTACAACACAACCCACAACATCAGAGTGTTTTAGATTACAGCAGTAAAGTGTCAGATCAAAATGTGGCTGTTGATATAGGGGCTTATTGGTTGGCCTGCCTTAATCCACATTGCACCTCTCTTGAGAGTATCGTCCCAGCAACTTCACACCAGACCCAACACTTTTTTTTTCTTCTTTTTTTTTTGGTTTCAGAGCATTACAAACACCGGTGCATGGCTGTGTCCCACTCTGCTCCACTGGTGTCTCTGTGACAGGTGGCATGCTGTTGCTGTTGAGTTCCATCTTTCTCAAAACCCTTGCATGTGTGGATTGTAAACAGGCTGCTGCACTGTTCTCATAGCTTCATCTTTTCATGCTGACGTTTGAAGCTTTCTTGAAAACTATGGGTTAAACTGAAAACTTCACAGTCTACAAAGTGATGCACTGGGTCCTCATCAATAAAGCTGCCAAACATGGAGATCATCCAAAGAGGCTCAACAGACATAGCTTCCTCTGTTTATGGGTAAACATTGCCCCTGCTTGTTTGCAAACAAGCTGACTCTTTTCAGTGAATGATGGGAGCTGGCTAATCTACCTAAGGGGCCTAGTCTTTGTGTGCTTGTTTGTGAGACCGTGCATCCATGATGTCTGGCTCATTTGGTAACAAAGCCTTGAAGTCATTTCCGATAAGACCAAGTGAGCATTTGTTTCACTCTGCTGTGTCATTGTTCGTGTGTCATGTGTTACACCCTAATAATATACATAGTATATACTGAATACAATGTTGAGACACTGTGAACTGTAAGTACTGTCTAGGCACCTTTTCACTGTATTGCTGGTTTCGATACAAATTATATTTTATAGCAGTGATAATTATTTGTTGTGAACAGTTCAGTGGCAGACTTTGATAGTGCCCTGTTTCCAATTCAAGGATGAAAAGGCCCCATTAGTAATTATATGTAGATATACAAAGCATGTTAGAAAAGTGCTCTTTTAGTGGTAATTTACATACTTACATTATAATACAAATACATAGTATAGGCCAAATTCTACTACTGACATTGCTTTGCTTATGAGGATACAGTATCCTAATATTGTAATTATACTAGTAAATATTGAATAAATACATTTATAATGGTTAAATGTATTAATTAACACAAAACGTTTGCGTACAAAACACAGGATTGAGTAGTGCCAGCATTGTGCTTAGGGTTAAGAACTGTTCATTACACTTTGTTTTTAATCAAGGACTAAATGGACAACATGTTACGTCACAGCTCAAAATCAGCTGCACCACTCAGCCCAAATTTCAAACGGGTGTGTTTGGCACTTGCCGAGCACTATAGGCCAAAGATCAATAAGCGACTTTGTAGCTGTCTCATTAGACTTGAGGTGTGAGGAACTGAGCTGTCAGCCGGTCACCACCTGGTAGTGATATGGTCCAGACAGACAAGGACATAGGTCACACTGTACTGTAGTGTGGGTGATGTGTAGTTTGGATGCTTTTGAATTACTGTCTGTCAAAACCTAAAACAACTTTCTACATTGGCTGAATCCAACCCAAACCAAAAGAAACTAGTGGTGACAAAAACCATGAACAGATTTACTTGAAAATGCTATGGAGGAGGATTTAAAAATATTTTCACACTCTGGATAGCATTCAACAACTTAAGAGGGAGGATTCAACAAGGAAAAATATTGCCGATTCAACTAGAAATTGAATGTAAATTGTTATTTTAATATCTATATACTCTATGCCTAGTAATTATTATTAAATTCATAAAAAGTGTTTTCACTTGGGAGGTTCTCTACTCTGGAATTATGTGTTTAGGACAACCTACAGACAAGTTTTCTGAATTTCTTGTATCATCATAAACAATCAACATACACTTTCACTGTAATGGATACAGTGATGATGCATGTTAAGCTGGGTTGCTTTGGGGGATGTTTCTTCTGCTAATTCAAGACAATGTTGAGATTTTGAGGATTTTAATTTGTCTCCCCTCATAATCTTACAGGCTGTTTGGTTTCATTTGGGCAGTACACACAAGCACAAAGCCCCCACTGCTGAGTGTAATTGCTTTCCGTTTGGTGAAGTAAATGGCTGTAAATCCTTTGACGTGTCTGACTGAAATTGTGCGAGTTCAAGCAGTATGATGAAGCCATGCACACCATTAGCTGATAAGCACTAGTTGACGCTTACTCTCACCAGTCACATTCAAACAAGTCAAGACAGTCCAACAACCATAATCCAACAACATTACATTCTCCCTCCTTGGATCATTCACTGCCTCTGCATCTAGTGGTTTTGCTGCTTACCCTTGCTGGAGTGTATGTGCTGATTTTTCCCGCCTCCACCTCCTCTTCCACCTTCTGATTACCATACTTCAGATACATCTCCTGCCTTGTGCATTATGTATATCCCACATCTCTGTGATATGTACCCTCTGGGTTCTCTTTTGTATATTTCTTGTAGTTTTAATGTGCTCCCTGAGAATTTTATTTATTGCATGGATTAATTTAGGGAGCATCACTACTATATATGAACAGGGCCTTATACATTTGAACCAGTGTGGCCTCAAAACAAGAGGGTCCAGTGTTGAAATCTGTTGATGGCGGTAACCATTTTATGTTTTATATAATATATGTAGTATTTTTTTTTTACACATATGTGTATCTTGTATATTACAATATGTATTATATATGAAATTAGATATTATATTGCTGTAGGTTCAACAGGATTTGCCACCATTGCCTTAACAATCTAAAATCAATAGGATATGCCACACCATTAACACACTGTTTAAAGAACCTATAATTTGAACACACTTACTCTTGTTTCAATGATTTTAAATAAAGATATGATTCACGGATGGACAATAAAAAAACATTTAAGAAAGAAAACAATAAATATATGAGCTACAGAGGTGAGATCTTCCCACATTGACTGACCTTTCAATGTGCTACATCTGCTGCACCAAATAATGGCTAAATGAGGGGCACACATGTCCTGCCTGATATCCTGCAATCAGCTCACTCAGACATTTTGAGAGGAGCCAATTATGGATGAAAAAAATACTAAGGAGGCTGAAAAATTGCTTAGACACATGCACACTGATATATGTATCTATTCAGAGGGTCAAAACTGCATTTAGGATAAGGCTGGGTGCACCTGATGGGCATACACTTTGGAATTAAATTTGACATGTACAGAGTCTGGAGCATTTAAACCTCAACCTCAGTCATTTTTAGCCATGGAGTAACTACTATAGTTTGCAAATGACTTGGAGTCATGAACAGGCACGCATTTCATACTTTATAAATGAGATTTTGTGGTGATGACTCACACAGGCAGAATTACATTTGCTATTATAAACAAGCACCGCAGTGTCTTGCATTTACGTAATATATTTTTATGTCATTTAGGCCATTGTTTACATGTTTTGATCCAGAGAAATACCACTGGGGGGGGGGCACTTACATGAGCACCGACACGAAGTGACAGAGATTACCTGTTAGGCTTCTGACTTAGGTAGAGTGTGGGGTCATTAAAACAGTTTTCCTGTGCATCCCCATCTTACTGAGTGATTGAATGATACGGCAGTCAAAATTATGCTGGCCAGTCATATATCAACCAAATACTTCATATAAGCCATGTCTATTCCCCTGGATCCCCAAGGTGATATTGGCTAGAGCTTGATAGAATCAGGCATGAGGAAAATATCTATAGTCAGCAAGCTACCACCATACTTTAATCAATCTCTTATGTGTCAGAAGCCATCCCGTTAATCTTGTGTGTTTTCTTGTTTTGAAGAGGGGGACTATTATTCTATACAAAGTTGCTATTTGTTGCTTAAACCGTTTTACACCGTTATGTTTCAGTCAAAGAAGTTTCCATTCTGTGCGCAAAAGAAAAGTATTTTGCATTTTTTTTTTTTTTTTAAATAACAATCTGATTCTGCTTTATAATTACAGCCATTCTCCCTCTGGAAAGTTTCCTAATCAAGGCATGAGACACTTTTAAATAAAGAGCTTAAGAAACACATTAAAAAAGTCCCAGACTAATTCGCAGATGCCTGCTTTCTGACAAGATGCTGATTTCAGCCCGTAAAGTGTCTTCTAATCTGCCCTTCCACCTTGGGCAATCTGTCATGATTGACAGTGTGTGTTCAGTGGTAACAACACAAACATTCAATCCGACTGTTGAGGCCCCACAAGGCATTTAATTTCCCTTCAATGAGACAGCTGAGGAGTAAACCCTGTGATTACAGGTATAGCACTGGTTAAAGTTCAGCTTGGCAGGATGCTGGTCTCTGGTGATTCAGGCACATTAACATCCCGCACACTCAAGATGATTTGCATGCATTGTCAGCCCTTTTAAAACATTTCACTAAGCACTTGAACAGTTTGCAGCTACTGGGGCCAAGGGGCCTCACACCTCTCTGCTGTCAAAGATTTGTACACTCACAGCTTTAATCTTGGTGTTAGTGTTGGGGAGGTTACATCTAATGTGAGGAGAATAACTAACAGAGGTGATTTATATTCTTCATCCCATTAAAGCTCTGGGTAGTTAAAACCTACAGTCCGAATTCAGATTGTAAGGATGTCATTTGAGATATCCTGATAAATCATTCTCTAGGGATAATATCAACATTGCCTGATTCGTGCATGACCAAGGATGATGAGCAGACACATCTGCACACATTTTTTTATATTACATTATTTAAACTACCAGCATATAGTATTAATGTAAAATAATGAGTAGAGTGCAATGTAGAGATATACATTAGCAGGGTGAATAATGCACTATATTGTTGGATAATTGTACATGTTTATACTCAGAAGTCCATTTGTAATTATTATGAAAGAGTAGATGCAATAGATGAAACAAAACTGGTTGATAATCAGTTAAAAAAGTAGATCTAAAGAACAGAGTGAGGGGGGGAAAAACAGTTGTGCTGATACACATACGTTGATAGGTTCAGAGGACAAAATCCACCGAAAAGCTGATCAACGCTATTTATAATATATAATTATAAACATTGGTTTTCCTGCAAACTGTGACAAAATGAACACACCAACAATAAATGAGACAGCCATAAAGACACATTTACTAAAAGTTTTAACAGGGAAATGGAGAGATGAGAGGCAGAGCTACAACACACAACCATCATTCTGAGCACTCGATGAAATATCATGGGTCTGAACCTTTTATATTTTGAATTGCATTATTTAGGAAATATTGCTCATATAAATTTATGACGCACACACATGCATTTATTATTGGGTTCTTATCTTCATGCACTCATGACACCTTTTTCCATCTTTGTCAGAAAGAAAGAAATGTTTTTGGCACTAAAACATAGAATTTCAAAGCAAATGACAACAAAATTGCTACCTTTGCAACACTGGCAGACATTCACATAAATAAGAAGACTGATTAAAAGTACACCAAGATACATTGTTTTTACTGTTATTATTTGTATTATTTGCAGTTATGGCAGTGTTGTGCTTCACTGTTAGATGTAAAAAAAAGAAAAAAAAAAAAGAGAGAGCAAAATGTTCCATATTCCATTATACTTGCCTTGTTTGCTTCTCATCTGATCCTGATGCTAAAACAGCAATGATCTTCTAACCCAGCATAGCCAGGGGCAGTTGAGTAAAATAACCTGATCCCTGACTATTATCATCTTTTTGTAAAGGTTGAATCTGGCTACAATCTGTGAAGCATTTAATCAGCACTTTTGCTTTGAAATGTTTGAGAATCGGCTGCCCTCTTGCTCCTGTTGACATTGGTTATTTCATTTTGAAGAGAGTTTCAAGTCCCTTGTTTGTAACACCCAAGAGCTTGCTGTGTGCCGCCATCCAGAACAGAATCCAATAAAAAATAAATAGTCCAGGGAAACTCACTACAGCATGTTGTCCCTCTTTCATCTGTAGAGTCCTTCTGTGGCCTACCTCCATAAATATCCCAAATAAGCTCAGCCATAAGCTGAGGAACAAGCGATGAAGACAAAAACTTTAAGACCCACTTACTCTATATGCAAACTGGGGTATTTCTACAAAAGAATGGTTTAACCACTGGAGTTAACTAATCTAGTCAACACACTTGAAAGCAGTTGCATACTTTCTGGGATACATATTGAGTATTTACCTATTTATAGATTGTTTCTTGAAGTACTATGTTTTGCAAAGCAGTTTTAAATATGACATTTGTGACCAATATTAAGACTCAATCAAAAATCTAATCAAAAAAGGTATGAGCTAAGAACAAAAAAAAAAAAATTCCTAACCTAATACCTAACATGTATTATATACAACCTAACATGTATTATATCAAACATCTCTTGCATCTGTTTGGCAAACAAAATGTATGTGGCGAAGGTAATACAGCAAAACAAATTCCCTGTACCACTTGTTACATTGGAATGGAGAATACAGATTAATTTGTAATGCTGTGGCAAGTTTATCCTACATAGGCCAGGTCAGTTGTCCTGTTGTTCACCAATGATATTTGTTTCTTGGGTGTTGTGCATTATAAAAGAATTTCTTTCTCCCTGCAGGATGTTCCTATACCCAAAACAAGTGGCAAAATAGACTGTGCTGTTGCTCTGCTCAGATAATGCAACCCAGCATGGTTGCTGGTGGGGGCACCGCATCTTGCTGAGCTTTTGAGTATGATGTCTCTTGTTTTCTCTGTGTGACATAGAAATCCTTCACTGGGAAGTACAGGGTCTGCTTTCAAAAATCCACATCAGTTATTTGTACATTAAATCTCGGTTAAAAACAGATTTAATTACCTCTATATTCCGGGCGAAAAAAAAAAAAAAAGCTGAACGGGATTTTGAATGTATCATCTATTAATTATGAGATGGAGATTTATATGCTCTGCTTGATTGGCTGTGCTACAGTACACAGTATTATCCGCTCCTTCTTTTACTATTGTAAATTTACTACTGTTACAACTATGTCACCCTTCCCACTGGACAAAACACCGGCACACTCGGATGCTTTAGTTTTGCCTTAATAGAGATTTTCCTTCGTCTCTCAGAGGACTAGGTGATAAATATCAACCTGAATTGATATGACTCAGTTATTCTAAACGAGGAACACGTTTCATTCATATTTCTGTGTCCATCCTGCATTGTTCTTCACATCTTGTTTGCTTCACTGAATATTTCAGCAACATAGCCAAATTAGGTGAGCCACTTCTAATCCATCTGGACATTGGCTTAATCAGACTCCTTGTCACACAGAATGAAAGGTCCTCCAGACAAAATGAACATGTCAGCGTTAGATGAAGGGACAACTTCACTTTCATCAGCAAGGTCAGTAAGTGATGGTCGGTACACAAGTGACACAGAGTGAGAACAGAGTAGGGTCCAAGATTCAGATGTAAATTAATTTTGCTGCACTCATCGTGACTACATTTTACATTTTGTTGATTTACCATTACTAAAATAAGACAAGGTTATGCTCTTGAACAGAACTTGGTTCTACTTAAGGTCATTTTTATACAACCTTCTTTCAAACTGATGCGGTGAACAGTGTAATGAAGTTTAGTCTTACCTCACAGTTGCGTCACTTTCAGACAGACCTGCACTCAGTCCTTGGGGTAAAGAGCTAATCTTTCAAAGCATGAGTCACAAAATTCTGGTTAGCACGTCTGGTTTTTTGAGGATGCTGCAGAGATTACTTTCATTTAATGATGTGCTTTTCCCTCCCACATCACTACTTTTAGCATTATGTGGCACTGTTTCTCATTCATTGGATATTTCATTGGCGCTTTGAACGTTAGATAAAAAATAATTTTGATTGAAGTTTTGCTAAGGTGCATTACTGGGCACCTGATTCTCATTACTGTGGGTTGGCTTATGGTGGATCAACAAACAATGAGTCATCTGAGGAGTTCTCTTGTCATTTGCACCATGTTGATTCAAACCTTGTCACAGGCAGAGTGCATTTATGGGGCTTTATCATTCACCTGACACAGCATCAGCCACTCTTACACTGCATCAAGGGCATTTTCTTGTGACTGAAGCTTTCTTTGAGAAAAAAAAAAAAAAAACTACAACATTACAGCAAGGTGCCAGAAGCATGCCTGGTCATTTCCCTGGTGTAACTGAACCACATAAGATTTACCCTGGTTTATTATTTGAACATGCTCTGGATTTGGAGCTACACAAAACCCATTATTGATGATGCTGATGTCACAGGCAACATTATTGAGTTGTGTGCGACAAAGTGGTGTTTGACGACAAAAGTATTATCAAGGATATATGACATGCCTGTTGGAGACACAAAATACAGTGCAGTCTACTCCAGTAGGATCCATGTTTCCTTAGCAATATACAATGAGTTACATGGCTGTCCAAAGCTGCCCTGACATGCAGACCTTTCACGGCACGCTTGAGTGCATACATACATTCAAAGAACACACTAAAAAAGAACAAGCACTGTAAATGACTTATTTTGCTGATACAAAGGCATACACTATAACCATTAGTTGCCACAACCTTGCAGAATAAGCAGGATGCTGTGGCAATTTCAGCACAACAGTGGTGGAGAATATTGCTTATGTCCAGCATGTGAATTAGTGTACCAGTGTGAATTTTATGAACATCTTTATCCAAATATAGGAGAAATTGAGCACAGGGCTGATCAAGCTGGGATGATGATTGCCACTAAGGGAGCAAATTGTCATGGACTGTGCAAAGGAGAAATTGTTCTCAGAGTCTGATTTGACTTCAGTTTGGCTTCCTAATAAGCTTCTTTACAATTAAAGAGAATTCTTACTTGAACAAGAAATACTCTGCATAATACATGATCAAGCCTCTGAATATGGCTGTGTTTACCTGTGTCTACTGCTTACACCACAAAGCTTTTCCTCACATGTGATCCTAATATATAACTGTGCCACTCAGAAGAAATGCTGTTATTTCCACATCTAATTTACTGTGTGTCCTAGTTATTTACTCCTGTTGCCATGCCATGTCTTTGTTGTAAATATTATATGTAATTTATGACAGAATGTTGGGAAAAAAAGTTTTTCATGACTGTAAGTGGTCTATCTAGTTTACT
Source organism: Brachirus orientalis (assembly GCA_016785285.1). Classification (NCBI taxonomy): domain Eukaryota; kingdom Metazoa; phylum Chordata; class Actinopteri; order Pleuronectiformes; family Soleidae; genus Brachirus; species Brachirus orientalis. Next base: position 7,779,196 of record JAFBJR010000905.1, read on the forward strand.
TACAGCAAAGGTGATTGTATACATCACTTCCATCAAATCATTTATTTATACTTAAGTTATTATTAGGTTTGCTCCCTGTGGATGGGGTAAAACTGTTTTGAAATGAGTTTAAATTGTTGCTAACTGCTAATTCAATTGATGACCAAAAAAATATATAATAATGTGTTATAAACAATTTGGTATTATGCCATTATAGAGACTGACTTTCTCTCAGCACCATCAGCTCTGACTGTCTTCCAACTTGCCCTCTGTTAAATCCAATTACGTTGCAGCATAATTGGTTGGATAAATATAGGACTTTTAACCAGTTGGTTATGCCACCAAATTGTTTTGACATAAAGCAGAAGCTAACACCATTACGGTGAAACCAAATTACTGTACAACAATCTGTCAGATGAAGTCTGTCAAAAACAAAGCAACGTCATTTGTCTTTGACTTGTGCATACAGTAGTTAAAAATTGCTGGGTTTTAGCAATTAAAAAAAAGTAGAATTAATATATTCATTATTCATAACTAGCTGAACTTTGAAGATGATTAAAGTATTATGCAAATCTACCACAAGTAGCTCAACAGTAAACAGCCATGAAGCGGAGCAATATTAGTTGAGAAAGCTGGTGGCCAGGCAAACCTTATATGGACATAATTGAAACTCCAGTATGTATCTTCTCTCACCAAAACATAGTTTGCCTCACTAACCCCACCACCCCTCTCCATGAGGAACACATGGAATGAGCAGAGGTATTTTTCTTACCATCTAAAGCTTAAAAACAAGGGAAAAAAAAATTGAGCTTCTGCGGTGAGTGACAGAGACACTGCTGTGAGTAAGACATGCCGTCTCCTGCTGTAGCTTTGTGACATACGTACACACAGAGGCTGTCTGCATGGACTATGAGGATTATGAGAAAACTGTTCGTGGTTGCTTCTTGGTGTTTTCAACCAAGGAGGCGGGCAGTGCTTTCCCAAAAAAAAAAAACAATTCAAGGTCCATATTCCACCTGTTGACTGCAATCTCTCCATCTTCACTAGAAAAGCAGTCATGCTTCTGCCTTCCCTGTGTCAGTCATGACGTTAAAATCATCACTCTGCCGCATTGAAATGTAATCAGGCAACATGAAAACTAAACACTGCTACTGTATAATGAGTAATACAAAGAGAGTTGGGTGAAGGTGATAAGCTTAATCAGCACTTTATTGAATGTAGCAGACATGCAACAATTTGAATGTAACCGACATGCTTTTAGATTAAAAAGTTATAAACTACAGCTTCTAATAAACCCAGTGAATAATAGCCTGTTTGTTAGACAATTTCTGAGTTTAAGGTACTTCATGGATAACTGCTTTCAGAGTCTGAAGGTTCCCATAACGTGGAGCTTGGGTCAGTCTGCCATTCATAACACACTCTTCTCATCCTCTTTAAAAGCAGTGCTCTTCCACCGTGACGTACTGACAGTTGGGTAATGGAATTGAGAGTCCAGAGCAGCTTCTCTGGAGGGGAGTCTATTCTTGTTTCTGACTTGTGGAGTCTGTGAAGACACATAGTCCAAATTGATGCCAAGAGAGAATGACATCTCCCTTTTATAAAAAAAAAAACAAAAAAACAAAACACATAAAAGCAGTTCATCAATTAATAAAGGTTATTTTTAGAACTTGGTTGTGCTGTACAAAAGAAAAGTGGGTGTTATTCGTTAATATTCCTTTGCCCAGAAGTGACATATTTGCACTCCCTCTCTTCTGCAAAGGTGACCAACAATCTGGCACTCCTCCTTATTCATCACAGCAGCTGGTCATGGTGGTGGCAAAGTCTGTGTGCTGATGAATTTGTGGAAGAACAGGTTGCTGAGCCATGTAGCAGCCTAGGCACACACTGCAAGAATCACGAAGTGGAAACAAAACAACAAAAAAAGATAAATCCATATCCATTATAACTTTGTGCCGAGGTGAAAATGAAATGATGAGCTATTAAGTGCAACACACACAAACACACACTTATTTTGACTTCCATTCATTTGGACATCCTAAAAACCATTATCCCTAATCTTAACCAGAGCAATCACTTTTTAATTAATGCATATTTCTGTTACACTCTATAAACATTGATTATTATATTTATCTACGCATTAAATGTCAATACATCAAGTTGTCACCATTACAATAGTATAATTCGTCCCTTGTTTTTTGATTGATAATTTTTGATGTGATTAAAATTACTGGTCGATGTTTGAGTTCATTTTTTTCCATCATTAAGAGAAGTAGAAAAAGTAGTTTTTTATCAAAAGAATAGTAGAACATTGTGCACCGAAGAACTCTGGAAATTGGAGCCCTGGTTATGATGGTTAGGAACTGATTTACCACCCACTATTCAAATTGCAGGACTTCTGCTCTTCATATTTCTGTGAGAAACTATTACCAGTTCAATTTTTTACATCACAATTTCATTTATTAAAAGCACTTTTTATGCATAGCGAATTTTTTTGCATTCTTATATATTACGGGACCAACCCCTTGTCAAACAGTGTGGGAGCTTTGAAAATGCCAGATCTCTTCTAGGCTTAAAGGAAGAAAGTAATCAATTCAGTTGCACAGGTTGCTTGGTAACTGAGGCCATGGGCATTTGTTGGACATTTTCATAGGTTATATATCTATTCAGAGTTATGTCCCTGAGCACTGCACTAGCTAAGCTACTTCACCAGTTAAATCTATCTATCCTTGTGCACACATCATTCTTGTGCACATCAAAACAAAGCTTTTTTTTTCTTTGTTTTTTTTTTTTTTTGTATTACAATATCCCTAGGATCACAAACTGCAAGTGTAAAACCCACGTGAGCCTCATGGCAGGCTTATATATTTTACCTTCAGGCACTGGCCATGGACATTTCACACACAGAATTACAAATTGCTGAGTAGTTTCTAGAATCATAACCATCAGTTTCAGAACATCAGAAGATGGTGGCCAGATAATGTTACTGAGGACTGTCGTCTGGAAATCACAATTTGTCCTTGAGCTTGTTAAATTTTACATGTGAAGATTAAAATGTTGACACTGACAGTGGGTAGTTATAAGTGTGTTTATAATATGAGGTTTGTTTTAGAGACAAAGCATTATCATGCTAAGCCTCTGGCTCTATGATATGCCCTTCTCTAGAGTGACTCTTTAGACTTCAAGTCTCTTCTTTTATGTTTCCTGTTTTATTTTGGCACTTAAATCCTTTGAGTCTCTTTTGGTTGTTTAACTTCCTGTCACTGGCTAGTTTCCTGTTCTTGTGATTGTCTGCCCTCCCTGATGTGTTCCACTTCTATCCTAGTCTCCCTTGTGTATTTAGTCTCTGCAGTACACTCAACCTCTGTTTTTATTAGTTTTTCTCAGTTTTTCCTCACTTTTACTGTTTTTTCTGTTCTCTGGAGTCGGTACATGCCCTTTTTTTTAAAGGATTTGGCTGCCTGCTTTCCAGCACACTCTTGAATCTGTAAGTCTGCACTTGTCTCGAGGCTACATTTTAGGCCATAACAAATCAAATTAGAGGAAAATGGAAGGGGATTTTCAAGTGTGTTTTAAGATTAGAGACTATGCTGAAGATACAAGGTGGTGTATTTACTGTTAGCTAGATTAGTAGCTACATTGGTTGTTTGGGGCATCTAACAACAGGAGGACATAATGTTTGTTTTTAATTTGTTACATCATTTACTGTTAATGGTTACTCGAATATTATTCATTAACCTATTCAATAAATAATAATGCACAGAATTTCCTAAATGTACCCCATGCCTTCACATATTTCCTACAAACACTGCAGATAGAGGTGGTGGCACGGCGGTGTAGTGGTTAGCACTGTTACCTCAGGGGAAGGGTACTTGCTTCAAAGGGGGGCATTTCTGTGTGAATTTTGCATGTTCTTTCACAATCCAATTACATGCATATTGAGATAAGGTAAATTGAAGACTCTTGTAGGTGCTGAGTGTGAATAGTTGTTTGACTCTGTGTAGGCTGGTCATCAAAGGGATAGCTGTGTATGCTACACATGTGATGTGGGAGATGTACTGTATGAATGGGAAAACACTATAGACCACTACAGAAAAGCACCTTATAAACACAAACCTATTTCCCCTGCTTCTTACTGGTATTGGATTCAGGTCTCCCATTACCCTCAAAGAATAGGCAGTCTAGATAATGGATGGATCATTGTGAGGACTATGGGGCATTTATTTTACATGTATTTTACTGAGGAATAATCACAATTTATTTATTTGATGATTATGACATCAGTGTGAGATCATGTGGCATTTAAGCCTGTAAACCACAATTGCTCTTAGACTGTACAACACAACCTTATGGTTACAGCTATAGCAACATACTGGGTTCATTGGTGGTGCTACAGTATTACACCAAGGTTACCCTTAATGGTTTTCACTGTGTATAGTGGCAATTACTAAGCTTCCTCTGTTACACACTTTCTTGTAGTTGCAAACACATACTGGTGGCCTTTTCTTGAATTTCCACAAAATAACAGTCCTGTTTTAAGTTAAACTAAAAGAGTTACCCTGCTGCGCTTTGCTTGCCCATTTGATCCGCTGCCCAATCAGCATAACTGCAATGTTTTGTTTTTCCCTTTGCTCATAGCACAGTTTGTTTCATATCAGAATGCAAATATGTGGACCCCATCTCATTGCTTGTCTTCCCTGTTTCATCTACAATTTGCATCTCTTTGAGTGGAGCTCTTTGCAAAAATTGTACCCCTATCACTGTACTTTCCTCTCACCAGCACATTCCCAAGCTTTATGCTCTTGCTGGTTGCAGCTGTAGCAGGTTATCTCTGAGCTCTCTATCTCCCCCAGCCTCACTCTCACAGTTCACCCACTATAGCCTTCATCAGGTCTTCATTCAAGTTGGCAGTTGGTGCTCTTGTACCTTTATAACTGGATTTTGAACTTACCAAAAGTTATTTTCTCCTCACCCTTTTATGTTGCTTTCAAAATCATTGCAATCAATCTGTTTCTAAGAGCGTCTTCAGCACTTCCCAGTGCTATAATAACACACGTCTTTGCACGTATGAAATGATCAATAACGCTCATTGGTGGCTTTCTTCTCAAACTCCTCTCTGCTTTTGAATTTTCTCATCCACAACCTGTATCATTTCAGCCTTTTCTTCATTTTACCACATTCTTTTTCTCCTCATGCAGTATGGTCTCCTTTGGCCCTAGCAAGAACAGATGGCACTATAACTCTTGATTCTTTTCATTTCAACATAACCAGTGCCACCAGCTCCCATGTTTTCTCCTGAGGCCATAATCTGTTTGTGCAATTGTAAATTAGACATATTTCATGGAGGTATAACCACACATGCTGCTCTCTGGTGTTACTTGAACTGGAAAGAGAACTTCTTGACTTGCAATGGCTCATTTATTTATCAATCATTAGTTATGTGGTCTATTAAAATCACACATTGGCAGAGTCACAAAGAGATATTTGCATAAACATAAGTAGCAAACAATATACTGTTTCTTTTACAAAGGTCATACAGAGCAGGTGACAATAAGGCTTCAGTGGGAGAAATGCTGCATGCACGGGCCACAGTGACAGAACCTATAAACCAATCACCACAATGAGTATAAGGTCATGTGGGTGAATTTGTAAACCTTTGCAGCATGCCACCAGAATTGATGAGGAAGACGTTCTGTGTCCTTCTGGGCTGTCACCACTAATCAAATACTTTAGATTACAGATGGTAGGGGTGGAGGCCATGGTTGGGGTTAAGGTTGGGGTTTGTACAGTGTGCTGTTGCACCATGTTTGAAAATAAAATTGATTATGACAAAATATTTAAATGCAGGGTGAATTCTGTGCAATCATTTCTAATGTCTGCACATGAAAGAATTTGCTGCTGTGAATGCTTGTGAGATTTTGGTTTTAGATACTGCATGGTCCTTATAGTGTCCTCACAAGACACATACATTTTCTTTTCTTTCAGAAGATCCCCTGTTAAAGGCATTTAAGAATGGACTAATGCCAAGGTCATGCTAAATTAGTTTTGTTGTGTCTGCAATTCCACAGCAAAGCTGTGTTTTACCTTTTCACTTTTTATGCATGGTGTTATTGTTCATATGTATTATTCAGTAATCAAAACACATTGTAATATACAATAAAAACAGACACAATTGTCTATTGCAGCTGATTTTTGGTGAATTTGTATGTGGCAAATTAGCATAAAATGTGCATCTGTCCATAGTATTACTACATTATCCAAATTTGAACAGAAAATGTGCCATATCTGCAAAGATTCACTGCATTCATTTAAATTAAATGATACAAAAACTATATTTTTGTAAAGGTGTGCAAACTACAACGTGAGTGAGTGAGAAGCAAAAGATTTTCCATATTTATAATAAAACTCTGTTCTTGATAAGTGCTGTTACTTCTTTTTAGACAGCAGTTGCAAAGTGGAATTATACTTTTGTATCATGCATCCAGGAGAAAAAAAGCTATATCACTGTTGCTATAATATGCTGATTGAAATGTGGTTCATTTATATGATGACTCATGATGTGTGAGCCGTGTGCTGTTGCAATTAAGCATAATCTCTAATGCTGCTTATGTTTTGCATAGGATTTTACCACAAGGTGGCATTGTGAAGACATATGAGAACTGTCAGTGACTCCTGTTACCAATACAACAGGTAAGTGTTATACAGCTTTGTAAACTAATGCTCTCTACTTTGGACTACTTTAAAGTCATTTAGGCTTATGGACCTGGTGATCCTTATGAGTTATAAGTTGACAACATTTTAAAAATGATTTCAAAAAAACACTCCATATTTTAAAACTTTTTGATTAAAACTACCACAGTATATATCTTTTCTGCAACCATATCACAGATCTTTGAAGGAATATGGTGAACCCTAATATTACTTTTTCGCTGCCATTGCCATCTATTTTAGTTTTTCTTGAAAGATAGTAATTACCCTGCCCTGAATTTAACTAGTGAGAAAAGAAATAACATTACACAGCTAAATCACTCATTTCAACACATTTCAACAGTACCACAAACTGCAGCCTCCAAACTGACCACACACTTGAAACAACACTTTGACCAGAAACTGAGCAGCATTTCTATCATCAATGTGGAATTTATTACACTACTGATTTATCAGACTGCATTTGTGACTGTATATTCTTAAAATTAATGGCCAGTAAATTTACCCTCCACAAAAGGAAGTTTAAATACTCAAATTATATCCCAAACTATGACAAATGTAAAAAAAAAAAAAAAAAAGTATTTTCAGGCAAACCTAATTGGATGTAGAGGCTTTTCACTTAATACCTGAAATTTTTTTTCTCCATGTTGGAAGGACAAAAACATACACAGAACACAAAGAATGAAAGCCTCGCTTTTTTCTGGCTTACTACTGCACAGAAAGTGGATTTCTGCCTGTATAGGGTGATGCTTAGCCTGAAGGACACATAGGGTTCAGTACTAGGTAAACATTGAATGCTTTGTCCTGTCTTTTCAGCTCCAATTTTAATGGATCAGTACAACCTTAGTGCTACTGTTGTGCTGTGGCCTTTATGAGAGCAGCTGATGTGATGCTGTATATTGCCCATAAGAAGAGTTCTAGGTGAGCTTGCAATCAGAAATGACATGGTCGTCGTATACCAGATAAGCATGCAGCATGCATGCAATATGTGGTGCTGTGTGTTCACTGGTCAGTACATTTTACCACACATCCTCCTATGGAGACTTTCCAGTCTATTAACTGCCTTTTATTAATTTTCCTTTTGTTTGTGTGCATGTAATTCCCACTGGCTTTATAATGTCGGTATTGGTGTTTTGCCTTTACCTGCACTCCCCAACATTTATATCCCTTTTATGTGATGGGGCTGTTATATTTGAACGTAATATGAAGAATTGTTATGACAGTTGTCCTGCCTGGCCATTTCTTCCAGGCATATTATTACAAATATTTACTGGAGGTGCTTGGCTCTGGCGCTTCTTTTTTTGTGTGCTATAAACAGTGCTGAGCTGTCCAGGTATTTAACAATACTTACTGTGTTGGTTAGAAATCCTATAGGCAGCAATGAAGGAATGCTGGATGTGGTGTGCTGATATGTTTCCATAAAACTGGGTGTGGCAGTGGAAGTAGTTGGTGTGTTTTTTAAAATCGCCAGAGCTGTTGTAGATGCAAGAGAAGCTAAACCCTCTGGTTTTATAGCCTCTTTTTCTCTGGAGATAATAAAGTTAGTTTGTTTTTCTACAGAGATCATAAACTGAATATTGTGGACTTTCTTCACCATATACTGCATTATTTTACACGGAATGTGATTCCAAAGTTTGGGACAAGCTCTCATGTAGCGACTCAACTGTTCACATTACTCAGATTTTTCTCAGTGGAATTTAATTACGTGCTGCCTTCCAGTTAGTGTGAGACCAAGATTGAGCACAGCCCATACTTCCCTGCTGTCCTCCCTGTCAATCTAAATGGTTATTGCCACAAATTTGACAGCCCACCGGCCAAAGCCAAGTTTCACCACACAAGATTTCCCTACAGCTACACAAGGCTGCCAAACAAACCACATCAAGAGCATATAAAAACCTCTCCCACAGGTTAAATAGGAAGATAACACAGAACATTTATCACTTGTATTTTGGGTTAGAGAGGAAAGGAAACTCTGAAGGATACAATATGTCTTAAGTATTTTGGATCATGGTAGTTCCGAGAATGCAGGGAAGAAAATGCAAGCCATGGAAAACAGTGTAAACCGAGCTGTTTATGGAGCACAGTATATAAAACTTACAGAAGTCATTACATTCATTGGTAATGTTCACTTATGGTGATTCACCTGGTTGGTCCATGATACCACCATGCCTAATCCACCACTGTGAGCCATCTTGGTGAATTACAGAGCAGAACTGCCAAATCCAAAGTAAATATTTCTTAGCAGTTTCAGTAAAAGGTTCCTCTTATCACAATTGAGTGTTTCTGCTGCCAGAGTTCATGAAATAATAATGTGGTGGCCATAGGTCTCTATCTAGAGAGTATGCAGCTGACATATTAGAGGGGAGTTTATTTATTTAGCGCTTTTCATAAACAAAGACATTTCAAAGCACTTAGCATTTTGAATAAAATGAGTTCAGCAGACCTTGCTTTTGACATCACCCACAAATACAGCAAATCTTTTGTTAGATAGGGTAAGGGTGTTATTTAGGGTTGTCATAGACATAGATGGACACTCTTTGCATTCCTTTCCCACTTTACTCATGTATTAAAATGTCAACAGACTCTTGATTAACATATCAAAATAATATCAAAAGGCTGAATGAATGTGTAAATGGTGAGGTGGATAAAGCAGTGGCATCCTGTATCTATTGTTTATTTGTTTATTCAGATTTATCTTCAGCTGCTGAAAGACAATGTATATATTTAACAATAAAGAACTCAAGATGTGTATTGTGAACCTGTGTAATTGTGGGACACATAATATAGTTTTAAGATTTCCCTGCAGCTGGTGGCAGTTTTGTAGGCTACCTCACTGAGGCTGAAGGTTCTCTCTCAGTTTGTGTTGTCACTTGACAAGTATCTGTATTTTCCAGCACAAACAGGTTGTTTTTCTGCATCTCTCAGTATAAGACATGGTTACAGCTAACCATTATGTGTCATCCTGCTGGAGGTTACATTTGAGATCTCATCTCCAGAATATTTTTTTTAGGCTACAGTGTTGATAAATGTAGGCTTGACAATTGGCTTCTTTTTATGGCAGTAGTTAGATGACCTGTATTGTTTTGGGGTTCTTTTTGTGACAGTTTTGTATTTGTTTGTTTGTTTGTTTGTTTCAGACAGACTTTAAACTACAGTAGGTTGAACAATGTTTTCCTAAATGACATTTGCAGAGGCAGTTTTTAAATTTTTATCATACCTTGGGCAATTCATTAATCTACTATTTAATTTTATTTTCTGCAACTATTTAAGTGAGCACATTCTTGATAGAAGTGTGCTTTTCTTTTCTGTTACTATATTTATTCTCTGAGCTGCTTGCTTCATGCCTTGGCCAACTCTTGTCCTCATTTACTGATAAGGTTTACCATTTTCAGAATGGCATATAAATGACCCACCCAGAATGCACTCTGATAAAGCCAACTGAAAAGAGCAAAAAGTAGCAGTATTAAAAAAAAAAAAAAAAAAAATTGCTCAAAAAAATCTTAACCTGAGACAGAGATGCACTGTAACTGGAAAAATGCTGTCCATATGGTTTCAGGACACAATACTATTTGATTAACTGAGATGCTTAGCTCTTTCTTTTGCAAAATCACAACACACAGGCAAGACAGGTATTAGATTGTATCCAGCAATGCTGCCTTGGAGAGGTGTAATATCCCAGCAGGTCTTTGTATTTCTCATCATCTTTGTCTTTACTTGTGCACTCATTACATTTTGATGCAGTGGCCCCAGCTGTTACTCATGCATAACATTTAGCTCAATAAAAATCTCACACTGATTGATATAACATGAGCACCTGCCATAAATGGAAGGCCCTGTCAACACCATGCAGTTATACATCTGATTTGTTTTGTTTTGCCTTTTGACTTTATTTAACTTGGATATTTTTGCAGTGCTAAACATGATTTGTACACATGCTGAAATGCTGGATAAGTGCAAATGTCTCTCTCTGGTTGAAGCATGAAAACAAGAAAATAACACAGAGTAAACATCCTGAGACTGTTAGGGTTAGGTCATTTAATCACTTTCCAGTGAGCAAAATTAAAATGATGTAAAGAGAACAAACAAAGCTTTTATTTGCAATCCATTCCAAAATATTTTGGTGTGGTGGATGACACTCTAAAAGGTCCCTAAATACTCCATAAGTCTTTGCATTACAGAAAGTGTATATCAACCACTACCAGAATAAAGTGAGGACACATGCAAATGCAAATGAGTTGATTTGCTTACATGCATGCAGTGAAATGTCTCAGACTGGTCCGGCTTATTCTATAGTGAATATCAACATCCTAAGGTGAGCTGTGCATGTAGCTGCAACCGCAATATCCTTCACGCACACTCTTGCATTTGTAGAGTTTTGCTTTCAAGGTCCAATGTTGCCTAGTCTTTGTCAGTTTGAAAAGGCAGAGAATTAAATGCAATTAACACCTCTACTACTTAGGCTAATGGTCATCTTAACTGAGGCTAGGTGACTTCCTGTAGCTAAACTAATGTAAAATAACTTACATGTACATGAATTGCGGCTTCACGGCTGTGAAGTTAACCTGTCTACATAAAATCATCACCCTATTGTCAGGGATGGGCAGTATTCAAATATATTTGAGTATATTCAAATATTTCAAATATAAAATATTGTTTTGTAAGTTGTATTTCACTGAAATGATAAAATGCTTTTATATTTTGTATCATAATACTTCTGTCATGTATTATGTGTTTTCAAAATACTGTAAAGTATTTGGACAATTTGATGACAACTGAGTTATGTTGGTGGTTAAAGGACTTGTGGGGAGAATGTGGGCTGCCTCCACTCCCCTTATTGTTAACAAAAAACCAGACTTGCAATATCAGTGCCACTGTCCCAGTGTCCTCAGAATTGGGAGGTCTCGCAAAGTCTTGGGTCTCACATGAAACACAAATTTAAGCTGGCAAAAAAGAAGCAGAGAAAACCGTTGTTGGAGAAATCAAGGAAGGGAATGATTGTCTGAGTGAGAGAGGGGCCACACACGACGGGCTTCTTTGGAATGGCAAGAATTGACAAACACAGAAGAATGGACATGGCTCCACAGTGGGTTTTTACAACAGTAAAAAAAGTAGCGGGAGCTCTGTAGCGGAAAAAGGCAAAAAATTACCAGACTTGCAAAGTTCTGCTTTTACTTCATGTTGGCTCATCACTTTGTTTGATTTTGTGTATGAACAAATATCAGGTTGTTATCGCTATGCCACTAATGGTGTTGTTTTGTTTTATACCAATTTAATACATTTTTACATTTTTAAGTTTTATATCATAATGTCATTCAATACTGTATGGTGCAACACGGGAGTTGGCAACCCTACTGTTGATTCTTTGTAGTAGTTCCAGAACACTTGTAGTAGTTCTGGTTCATATCATTTAAGCTACTCTTTTGTTAGAAATGTCCAAAAATAAGGTTGTGCTGCTCTATTGACTGCGTTGACACAATATTTACAGCAGACTACAGTATGTGCACGGAGCACACCTTAAATTTGTTTTCACTTTTTGGGAGCATTTTTATTACTTTGAAAATACAGCATACAGTATTTTATTGTGATACATGGCATGGCTGCTGTATTTTGAAGTTAATTTTGATAGTGTTTGGTTTTTTTTTTTTAAAAAAAACATTTTGATGTATTTATGCCCATGTATGCCTATAGTACTACTTGTCTTCAAAGAACACATTGATTGCTAAAACACCAACTGCAAGTAACAGCAAAGTTCACTGTTTTTTTGGTAAAAAAAACTATAATCATGACACCTAATACAAAATCTTTAAAAATCCTGTACTGTTGTTCTCTTGTTGCCATCTATGTCCTCTCTAAACCTATACCATGAAGCACAACTACATATCTTTTGCAAAACAATAATAGCCCAAAAAATGCAGGGTGCTTTTTTTTTATAAATTCTTTTTTTATTTTATTTTTTTTTCAATTGTCTGTCATTCCCCTGACTGGAATGTAATGGTGCCCACATTAGCATAAAGTACAACAAAGGAAATGTATAAGAGGTGACATTCTTTTTTTAATAATTGAGATTTGGGCTGGATATGACACTGGCAGATTAACCTACCAACCACATTCAATATGACATTAGACTATGACACCACAGTTCTTTGGCACAGGTGACTAATTTAATTTAGTCTTTGATAAAGAATATGATTTATCTTTGACATTTCTAATGTCTATCCCCTTCTTAGAAAAGGACATGGAAGAGTGACAAGTTCCAATTACATTAATTTTAGAGCTTGAGGACTGAACTGAGGAAAGAAGCGGTACCATTTCCTGAATATACATTGATTTGGTAAAAAATTGATGAGAGCTGATGATACTACTTTCACAATACGTATAACATAGTATAATGTGCCACTCCAATCACCTAGAGGTCTCACCTGAAATGAAATGACAGTGCTTTCCTGGCATGCCAACTTATTCACATAAATTTAAGTCAAATGACTACTTCCCAGTGTCCCTTTTATAAATCATTTGTTTTTACTTTACATTTTCTTCCAGTCTGGTTGTGTTTCATCATTGTTGCATATTGGACAATATGGAAATACGGTGTAGTTTTCTTTGAGCGTGTCAGCCTGGCAATAGGAAAGCAGCATTTCCAGGACATACCATGAAATCAGTCCCCAACATCAAAGTCAGTTGATGAACAGGAATAGGATGGATGTAATATAGCATGATCAGACAGTCTTTGCTGAATGGATATAAGAGAGCAAGTATTCATATTTTTCCTTTTTTTAATTACAGACAGTTACAGAGACATTTTTGGTGTCATCACACTATTGCCAGAACTCTACACACCATTCCTTGGTCTTGACTGGTTGTTAAAAACATTGACTTTAGGCCTATGTTTGCAGTGTTTCTGTAGCTTTAAAAGAAAAGGGTACCGTCAGAGTAATGGCCAATTAAGTATGACACATCAAGTTTGACTGCACTTATGTGCCTTCTTACCACTATGCAAGCAGTAATGTCCTCTACCCTGCTCTCTGGTAACTGAGTCACTGGCTTTTTGAAATAAAGCACATGTTTTGTTGTAGGTCTGATCAAGGGTCTGTTCTTATGCCGCCAATCATCCACTACCTATTAAAAAGAAATCACTGGAAACAAACCCCAGGCAATCAAACAAACCACATACACTATGCAGCCATTTGTCTATTTTTATTTTGATCCTACTAATCATGTGTTGGTATATGAACAATTGTCAATATCACTCCAAACAAAATTCTAAATCAAGATAACCAGGATTTGATTTTTATTAAAAAAAAAAATATATATATATATGAAAAAACTTAACTGTATTCAAAGTAATGAAAAATATGATTTGCTAGCAAACAGGAGCTCTTTACAAAAACATACTGGGATAAAATCAAAACTGTCACAAATGAACATGTCAAAGTCATGACAAGTTGGTTTCTCAACACTGACCTGCTACACCAGTGTTGTAAAACAGCTAAAGTGCAGGTGGGGAAATACGGACTGAACAAATTCAGATATAATGGCCATATTAGCCATAGCAACTATAAGTGCCTTCTGTCACTATTTGACCATCTGTCAAAACAAAACAACAAAAAAGTGCTTTTTTGGCATTATAGCGTCTGTATTATGCCAAACAGCCAGGAGTCTTATGGTTTTATGCAAATTCTTAGGTGCATCAAATACATTCCAGATGTGTCATGCTTGTGTCATCATCTCTTTTGCCAGAATACATTACTTGTGAGTATTGACATTTTACCTCTCGGAGAAGAGTATACGGGCAATCTAAAGGAAAAGGATGCAAAGGAAGTGTAAAGTCCACATTTCAGTGGTAATTGTGAAAGCACGCTGTTGAAGACATGTTTGGTCCACTTCTGCCAGGATTAAGGGTCTGAATTTAGCATTCAGGCATTCCAGCTGAGAAAAGCACCTCGTAAGCTTCGAGCAAAACATCTCATAAGCCTGTGTGTAGCTGGGATAAACAGGTACAAACCATTCAGCGACACACTCCAAACACGGCATCAGAGGCACATCAGAAATAGACCCGACCAGCTGAACAGGAGAGAATTCTGCCACCAAGCCAAGTCCTCTGTGGAAAACAGGAAGGTATGAATAGCTTGGAAACTTCCATAATCTCTCCTTCAGAATTCCAAGCCAAGCTTATGGGAAGCAGGCATAGTGCTCATTCATAGTGAGGTGGATGTGCCCTATGATCTCTCAGCTATTGTTTGGGGCACGCCTAGGCATCTGTCCATCTGTGTTGCATTCATGCAGGGTTTGATTTACAATCTGTTTTAAAATTAACTATAGTATTTAAAGAGAAATGTGTAAATTATTTTTTGAGCTGGGATTTTACAATATTTTTAAGTTAATGTTAATTGGTGTACATATACAGTATATTATGTATACCCTGAGAGTCAGCTTGTTTTTTTGTTTTTTTTATACTTTTTTTTTTTAAAGGATCGCATTGATGATTGTCATGACTCAATCAAACTTGAAACCTAAGCATGGAATGCACTCCCCTCTGTTTCAGTGAAAGGTTCACTGGGTTAGTCACTGCTATTGTTATTACAAGTGCTGACATTCAATGCTTGGCTTCACTTAGAGAGCACCTTTTTTTTTTAATGACAGAAGTTACTTTTATATATAACTGTCTGAATAAAAGGCACAAAACTGTTGCCCAAAGGTCTTATTTAGTTATCAAAAGTTGTGCGCAATTGTGTCAATTTTCCAATACTATTTTATCGAAATTGTCACTTTATATCCAGATTTGTACTTTTATGATGCAAATATTTCATATATAGTATGACCTACAACGCCATTTACCCCGAATGAAATTGGCCACTACTATTTTGAATGTTGTAAAACACAGGGCTGGATATCACAAATTGACTCCCCTCATTTCATTTATGGCACCTCTTTATCATGGTGTAAACTTATTGTATTTTGATTAATTTCAAATTGCTTGCTTTGCTTCAGTAGAGTGTGAAATGCACTTTCCCTTTTGTATTTTTTTTTTTTTTTTCCATTTTCTATCACTGTGAGTGGGGAGAAAGTACACGGTGGCTAAAAGGAAT
Organism: Brachirus orientalis; assembly: GCA_016785285.1. Taxonomy (NCBI): domain Eukaryota; kingdom Metazoa; phylum Chordata; class Actinopteri; order Pleuronectiformes; family Soleidae; genus Brachirus; species Brachirus orientalis. The sequence continues at coordinate 7,794,966 of JAFBJR010000905.1, forward strand.
GAACACATGGGTGTCTGGTGTAATTAAGAAACTGAAGTATTAGAACAGGCAGTGCCTTCACCAGCTATAATTCATCAAACATGGTCTTAATTAAATTGTTTACACAGATGTCTGCAAGCTGGTTCCTGCAACAGTTATTCCATTATAAAATGCTATATTATTACTGGGCTCACAAGAAAAGTTTTGTGTGGCTGTTCACTACACCATAAAATAGAGAAATTAATTTCTATTTCAGATTAACTAAATCATACAAGTACTGTATCTGTTTGTTTGCTGTATGAAAATGCTCCTGCTCTCTGGAGTGGCAGCTGTAGAGAGGCAAGCACTAATGCCTACACATTAAATAGCTCGGTGTCAACACTTAATTAATTCTTTGGCAAATGTAGATGTTAATATTTTAGTAAGATCTAAATGTTGCAATGTTCTTCATGTAGGCCTGTTTGATTTGTTGGCATTTGAAGTACAAAAACAAGTTATCGTTTTTCTGTGTCAGAGAGCAGCTAAATAATATGATGTGAGCTAAGTCATTTTACATACAAGAGTAAATGGGGCTCTAGAGGAAAGAAAGGGTTGAGAGTCACTTCCCTTTTTAGCCAGTTACACAAACATGGAATCTTTAAATTCTGAGTCAGACCCTGCTGTAGGAGGAATGTAACCACTGTCTCTATCACTCTTTTATTAGCCCAGACCAGACCAGTGGTCTGTCTGCCCTCATTCCCAGTGTTATCTCGGGGATTAAGGGCTTGCTGTCTTTGACCACCCTCTCTTTGCCTCGTCACACAAATAAACAAAGGCTCTAAAGATCTCTATAGTCCTGGAAGCACACACCTACCCACACATGTGTTCAAAAGGAATCTTACCCAGTGGAGTTAGAGGGGGATGAGTGATTTTTTTATTTATTTATTTATTTATTTTTTTGGATAGGGATTTGTGGGATATAAGTTAAGGTTGTTTTTCTTTTCCTCATGCTCATACATCTCAAAATTGTTACTGTGAGTTTGAGGGCATATTATATTGTTTAAAAAAAAAAAAAAAAGACAAAAAAACAGATTGTCCCTCATTGAGTTTAAATGAAAAAAATAATGTTACAATCACAGTTACACACAGAGCACTGAAAAAAGGAGAAGACTTGTAAATAACTCATTAAATACCATTGGATGTACTGGGGGGGGGGAGGAAAAAAAGATCCCCAAGTGATGTTTGTAAATGCCATGCATTTTTGTATCTTACTCAGCCAAATCTTGATCAATTCACAGCCTTGACATTATTAGGGCCCAAGCAATCACACATGAATCACAGTAGGTGCAAGGACCTATTGGAAATCATGGTATTATTATTCTTTTCTCCCCAAACGATCACTTTTTTGAGGCACGAAACATTTTTGAAAACAGCCAAAAATTGGCACACAAATTAGAACTGCCGAAAAATGTTAAAAAGTAAGAAAAATGTGTGAGAAATGTGAGGTGCAAGTAGCACCTCTTTCACACATTTCCTTTACACGTGGCTCAGTAGCATGGAGTTTGCATGTTCTCACCATGCGTGCATGGGTTTTCACCGGGTTTTCCGGCTTCTCCGGCCAGTTTTCTAACCTAGGTAGTGTTAAAAGCCAGCGAGAATACCGTTTTTTTTAATTGTTCAGGGGTCAGGGAAGCTCTTACTTATAAAGGAAGGCTGTTCCATAGTTTTGTAGCTGCCACAGAAAAAGCTCCATCTCCCCTGCTTTTTAGCTTGAGCATGTGTCTGGAGTATGTGGCCTTAAGAACTCTGTCAGATACATAGGTGCCAGGCCATTAAAATTAAAATGAATCCTAAAAGAGACAGGGAGCGTATGTAAAGAGGCCAGAACAGGAGCGTTATGCTCGCTGCGTTTAGTTCCTGTCAAGAGGTGAGCGGAAGCATTTTGGACAATCTGTAAGTGTTGAAGAGACAACTCTCAAGACCAAAACCAAGGGAGTTGCAGTACTCCAGTCAAGATGTAATGAAGGCATGGATTGCCCTCTCAAACACAAAACACAAAAGCAGGCGGCTGGCTGTAGACTGTGAAGCCATCTTGAATTGGAGTCGATTAGTTTCTTGACTAGTCTGCTCTAAAAAAGCAAAACATAAAAGTATGTTTTGTTTTGTAATAAATCTGTGTCATTCAACTTCAGCATGTGCTTGTAAAAATGCCACAATATCACCAGCTCTGTCTGAACAAACCACATTGCATGAAGCTGTTCAAAGCAGCGGTACATAATCATCAATTTGTAATATGGTGCTAAACTGAAACCTTTAAAAATAGAAAAGAATTTCAGGCTTAAGATCTAAGATGAACAGCTCTCTAACATTTACTGACAGCTGACAGGTCTTTACAGATCATACAGACCAAGCAAATTACCATTTGTTTGATTCCATGCTAAAAGCAGTAATCAACTGGGTAAAGCATTGTGTTAGTAGCTGACTGATTCAGGCAATTGTTTAAAGTAACTCTGACAAAAAAAATAAATAAATAAACAAACAAATAAATAAATCACAGGAACAATAACGATTTCTCTCTGTACGACTCAGCCAGCCAGCACATCTGTGCACAGCCAAGTGACAGCTTGACAAAGCTTATGCTGCTGAGATTTGGTCAGATGTTCAAGAAGTCATAAAGCTGACCTTGCAATGTTTTGTTTCTCTCTTACCAAGGTCTGATGTCAAGATACCTCCAACATAGTTTTTTTTGTGTGTTTTTCTTTTTGCTGCAGTATACAGATGCCAAACAACAGTAGCTCTAACCTTGAAGTTAGCATGGATGTGAGAGGATTAAATTGCTCTTGGGCAGGAAAGTGGCTGTGATTGATATATATGGATTAATTTAAACCTTTTTCTGTGCCAAATGACAGTAATGATTACCAGTAAGTAACCCATCCAAGTGAAGAAGATAGCAAATGAAGTTAAGCATCGAACCATCTCATCAGTTCTCTTTTTTTGCACTATAGCCATGAGGGAAAGGGCTACCTGGGATCTTGCATGCAATATGTGGTGTTTCAGAATAAATATTCCACTTGGCCCCTTTTGCAGGTCTCACTATTTTGTTTCTGTCAGACACAAACAAGCACATATCCACTTGGACATATGCACCAAAAGACAACAAATTAGCTGTCAGTTTTACTACCTATGTGACCTCAAAAGCAAAGAGAAGAGAGATAATGATCTTAGGGTAAGGACAGGTACACACATACCCACACATACTGAAAGTACACTGTCCAAGCACTTTAGCCTCTTCTATGATGGATCAGGGGACAGTCTCCAAGATAGAGAAGGATAAATGTGATTATCGCATGACAAGCCTTAACTGTCTCAAACTAAATTGATAAATTGTGATGCATGCATAAAATTAAAGTTGCTATGATTAAAACTGTGACACAGAGTTGTTCATCCTACATACGCCCCCTCTTCCATAAATGAAATGGATGTTTTGTTGGTTCATTTCTCATTCACTTAAAGGAATTCACACAACATTCATCTACTTAAAGCCAATTGACACATTGTGCATTTATAAAGTAGACACATAATGGAATTGCTCCCCTTGCCTTCACCTTGTAACCTCACAAAATATATTCTACATGGATTTGGTCAATGTTTTAATTTTTTTGGAGTGAAAAATAGCAAATATCCATCTAGGTGAAAATATGCATTTAATAAGACCCATTGTCCCAGAATTGCAAAACTGACACTGTCACTTACTGGCACATTTTCATTTCTATGACCGTTCTAGTAAATCAGCCTTTAATAAAATATTAATTAAAAGTCCCTTTAGCATGTGAGAGCCTGCCAAGTTCTTAGAAATGGTGAAGTGGTCTAATCTACTCAGTGACGGGAGGAAAAAAATGCAAGCTCATTTATGTGGGAAATGAGAAATTCCCAAATTCCCTAAACAAATCATTGAGTACTGGTACAATCAAAACACATTTCTCTTAAAAAAATGGGTGGTTGGCAGAGATTCTGTCTTTATGAAACTGTAAAATGTAAGACAGATTTAATACATTTTCCTCAAGCTCTATATCATCTTACAGTCTGAAATGAATGAGTCCTCCTCTTATTATTAAATAATTCACAATAATAAGTCTCAAAATGTTCTCAGCCCACCAGAGACCCAAGCCAAAAAGATGTAACTACCTGTGAGTTAGGTACACTGTTGCTCTGAAAAAAAAGATTGTTCCAGAAACCAGTGGTTCCCAGACTTCTAGCAGTTAGCGAGCAAAGCTATTTTGGTCCGTCTCCCTCATGAGTTGATACACTGAATGTGCTCTGATCCCTTTGTCCATCAGAGAGATAGAACATTTTCAGCCTAATGCAACTGGACCCTCACTAATGACAGCAGATAGCCTGGTCGGCTAGATGACAGCAGCTGAGAACAATACTTAATGTTGACATCACTTGCTGTGGGGATCTATTTCGGTTGTCTTCCTTTTATAGTGTGCTTTTGGAAATTGCTATCTGGCTCCCCAGACAAAGCACATATAAAAGCTTTAGAAGAGTGGGTGGCCCTGTGTGCTTGGGAATCAGCTCCAATCCATTCAGACTCTTGCATTTTTCTCAGCAAGTGCCAGCTCACCCCCAAATCCCTTTTACTCATGGCACCCAAGAAAATTGAACCAAAGAAACCTGAGCTCAAGAAGCCGGAACCCAAGAAAGATGTGGCCCCAGCTAAGCCAGCTCCAGCACCTGAACCAGTGCCTGAGCCACCCAAGGAGCCTGACTTTGACCCCAAAAGTATCACTCTTGAGTATACCGCTGACCAGATTGAGGAGTTTAAAGAGGCTTTTACCTTGTTTGATCGTACACCCACTGGAGAAATGAAGATCACTTATGCCCAGTGTGGGGATGTGATGCGAGCTCTGGGCCAGAACCCCACCAATGCAGATGTGCTAAAAGTGCTTGGAAAACCACGACCTGAGGACATGAGCACTAAAATGGTGGACTTTGAGACCTTCTTGCCAATGCTCCAACATATCTCCCGTGCAAAAGATCAGGGCAATTTTGAGGATTTCGTTGAGGGGCTCAGGGTTTTTGACAAGGAAGGCAATGGCACCATAATGGGAGCTGAGCTGCGTCATGTGCTAGCAACACTAGGAGAGAGGATGACAGAAGATGAGGTGGACAGACTGATGGCTGGTCAAGAGGATGCCAATGGATGCATCAACTATGCCTCCTTTGTGAAGCACATTCTCTCTGGGTGAATGAGACATTTGACCATAAAGACATTTTATTTCTGTTTACTCCACCTATCTGGATCCTTGCTAAACATTTGTACATTTAGGGGTGAGCATGTGACATTATTTTTACACTGTCAAAAGAAGTAAATGTTCTCTGAAGTAATGTTTACCGCAAGATTTAATCTTTTCAATAAACACACTAAAATGTGATACAATGCCCACGAGATAATCTGGACATCTCTGAAGAAAAAGACATTAATAAAGGAAGTATGAATACAAATTGCCTCCCAAAGTCATTTCAGAATGCTGACATTTCAATTTGACGAGAAAATAATGGCACAGGATTGCTGATAAATGCACCCATTTTAAGCCTATTAAACTTAATCACATAAACTGTGTTAATGTGATTAGGAAAAAGAATTGTTGGGACATCAAAAAAATTTTGAATTTTCATCCCTTGAAAATACAACAGACTTCATTCTATTCTACTTTACATAAAGAGTATTTGCATGAGCTTGCTTCCCATTGTGCTCAAGGGGCAGCTGCTGTGGATCAAGATAAACTCCCACATTCTGGACACACACACACCCACACACACACACACACACACACACACACACACACACACACACACACACACACACACAAGTCCATATCCAATTTCATTTGACAACTACAAGACAGGTGCTCAAAGATAGTCCCCCTCATCTCCCTTGCAGTAGCTGACAGAATATTTGTACATATTTTAAAGACATTTAAAATACTATAAAATACGTGTTTATTTCATAAGTTTATAAGTATAAGAATAAGAATATTTATTTATTCAAAAACATTTCCTCTAACAACAATGGATAGTATTATAAGCGATGTAACTACAGGTGCAGTCTTACTAAAAAGCCAGTCTTGCTGTTTGAACTGAGTATGCACCATACATTTGGCTTCATTGACATTCATTTACACCGCTAGCCATGATTTATATTAGAGTTTTGTGAGAGCTGTTACATTTCAACCTCATGGACTGGTGAACTGAAAGTGGATAAAAGATGGAAAAGTGGGCTTTTATTCACCGTGCAGTTGACGTTTCTTAGATCCTGCACACATCATGAGACATCACTTACTCACTGTTGAAATCAGACAAAGTTGGTTTCATGGTCTGGAATTTGTTTTGGAGTAAATGGGGAGCAGCATATCTCATGAAACTTGAAGTTCACAATTAAAAAAATGTGAACTTCAATGCCAAATAAATGCTTTTATTTGGTCCTTCCTAATGATTAACTTTTTGATACTGGACAATGAAATTAAACAAATCTGGTTACTGTCAATGCGACTCTTTTTTTTAAAATTTACATTAAATTTGTTTTACTTGTTTATTTTTCAGATGATAGATGCTGGAGAGAGATATACAGTAGACTTTACATGGATAAACATGGTACAGAGGGAGACTGACTTGTTGTAAGCTGCTAGTTATGGTTGCAGTTGATAGAGAGATACAAGACCTAATTTAATTTTCTTGTATCAGGATTCTCTATGGGTTCAAATCGATAAAAAAAAAAACAATTTCAAGATGCATTTTGTGACACAAGATTGCACCACAAAATTAGTCACATTAGCCAAGGGGAACTGGGCAGTTAAAATAAAAATATATAATTTGCTTTTGCAAGTAATTCTGTATTATCTGTTTATTGCTGATGTAAACCTGAGTTTAGTGGTAGAACATGCAATGTGTGTACTGCAGATGGAGGACAAATATTCTTAAAGTTGTGAAAACAGTATGTAAAAAAATAGTAATTGACAGTTGAAATTCAGGCCGATGTTTTTGAGTGATGAAATTGTTCTTTAAGGTTGTTGTGAATCTGCCGCACGTGTGTGATTTTCCTACCATACAGTTTAGAGCATGGCAACATGAGTGGTTATGGATTATGTCATTTGTAAGCTTGGAGGATTTTCTCAAGGAAGGAGACGTACTGTACCAGCTTCAATTCAATGACATTGTCTTTTAACAATGAAAGTGGAAAGTATAAATTATTTCCTATTATTACTGTAATCATCTTCAGTTCTCAACATTACAGAATGGTACTCTCTCTTTGCTTTGCATTGAATACGTAATAAATAATCACTTAAATCCTAAGGATAAAATTATTTCCATGATGTAGTTTGGAGGATGAATTCAGAACTCACACAGCCTGAGTAAAAAAAAAATTGCTTCAAAGACTGGTGGTAGAACAACGGATTCTGAGTCTCTTTCTGGGGTGGGTATTGTATTTGTCACAGACATTCACTCATGCCACTGAATTAGAGGAAGGAGAGCCAGCATCCAGGTTGGGTTAAAAATGTGTGCTAAATGTCCATACCCTTCCTAGCTTTCTATTTCCTTGTGTCCACTCACTGAACAACCAACTCAGCATCTCATCCCAAAGGGAGATGAACAAATGTAGCATCATCTGCTTTCCTTAGATCAGATTGATGGACAAGATTCCCCATTATGCCACACAGCCCCAGAGCTCCACAGTTGTTCAGGCAGATAGATTGAGAGGACTCCCAGGAAAAAGCAGAAGAGATGGTGTATGTTTCATGATTAACAGTGTCTGATGTGACCTTCGGTGTGTGTATTCCCTTAGGTTGTTCTGCTCCCCTGACCTGGAATAGCTGACGGTACTGCATCAGCCATTGTGGCTGCCCTGAGAAGTCACAGCAAGTATAATTGTGGATATGTACAGTAGATTCCATCAGACACTGACACAAATCTAGTTTTCAGAGTGCTAAATGAGGTTAAACAACCAGAGGAATATGCACTGCTTTTCTTCTCTCGTAGTTTAAATTGGTCAATTTGAATTAAGTACAGCCTAAATTCCATCAGCCCATAAATGTGTGCATACATGGTGGTGGCATACTGCTACCTCCTTTCTGTAAATCCTAAGCCCCTCCTCTGGCTTCTGTTTAGCAAATTGGACCACTTTTCTTTTCCTCCTTCTTTGTGTTTAGAGACAACGCCCACTCTGATTATTCACTATTAATCAAAATAATTTAATTCCATTGTACAGTATCGTTGTAAGAGTATAGATCACGCATTAGTGTTGAACATGTGATGGAGTTGTTCACTGACTCTCATTTAAAGCAAACACGATGAGGTCCTTACTAAAACTATTTGATAGAGCTACAATAAGAAACAATGGGCAAAGAGCTGTTTAACTCCCTCTGGCAATGAAGCCTTTGTTAACTTTGATGGAAGACTATAAGAAAGCAAAATTTAACCTCAGGGACAAGGCAACATCAGCTCTGCAACAATGTTTCTAGCAGTATGTGAGGATGACTATACAATATAATAGACAAAATGTGAGGTTACCATCACTTACAAGCCCCACAGAGCAACTCCAACATCTGTGTATTCAGCACAATAGCAATGAGTGGCAGTGAGCATGGCTGAACACACAAAGCATGTGAATAGGCATTGAAATGCCAGGTGTGATCTGACACACTTAGGGCTGTTCACTTGTGATCAGACCACTCAAGACACATGATGCCAGGTGTGAACTTGGTCAACAAGTCACCTTTACAGTTAATTAACATTTGAGTCTAAATGTGTACTTTCTTTACATGGAATTTACAATCAACCACATTTTGTCCTACTGTAGGAGGAGAAACTAGACAGAAGTGGCACTCTTTGCATTTGTCAAGTACATTCATATGAGATTCTAAGTGCACTGGGCATCCGGCTCTATACTCAGTTGAGAGTCAGCCAGTAATTTAGACCCATCATGATTAATCAGCAGCTGTTGGCTCTCCCAGCTGAAAGTATCCAACAGCTTACGTATACGTAGATTGTAACTATAGTTTTGCGGATGCTATTTGGTAATGCTTCATAGCTGCAGTTTATTCTGTTGTTGTTTTAGAGCGCATTATATTAAAATGTCAGCCATGCAAACTGTTCTGTGCATTGCTGTAGAAGCGCAGGTGGCAGCATAAAACACTGTAGTACACACACACTCAAGAAATATCAAGTGGCTGTATACTGTCTCAATTAAAGTGGCAATTTGTGAGATCCTCATATTTTGCCAAGGGCAACATGTGGTGTTTGGTGCCAAGCATTTATTGCTGTAGCAATCTTGCAGTGTATCTTATTTTTGGCAGTCAAACTGCGTAATGAGCACTGACTTGTCTGTTACCTTGAATGTTAATTTTCTGGTTCTCTTGCGGTAATATTATGCCATTGTCAGAAATAATTTTTGTGGTACAATGAAGGCAAATACAGTATTTATTTATTTATTTATTTATTTATTTTTAGGATGGGCACTGTTTTTCATGTTGTTTGTTGTAATGTCCAATTAACAACTATTTAGGTCAGTAATTACAAATTACAAAACCATTAAAGTAATGACATGGATAGAATGCAACCTTGATTAAAAAAACAACCAGGAGTCAAAGAAGGTGTGCCAATGTCAAGATCTGCAAGCATCATTTTTTGGCAGCTAGTCCTTTTTCACAGGGAGCAACAAATTCACCTTCCTCAGGACATAACTCTTTTGATTTACTCATTACTCGAACTGGATTTTGAATCAAGTCTCATATATTTGGATAAGGCCCTATTTTGTTTGAATAGAACCTATGATGGATTGCTGGGTCCATGTCATTCAAAACCAAAATGCAATCACCCTGATGTTTACATTTAAGAACTTTAAGATTCATTTGACTCACCTTTAATTATTTTATGTTTGCATGTATTTACATATCAGTCATGCTGGTAATTTGCAGTCTTCAACAGCTGGCACGAAATAAATAATATGGAGACATTGATTTGTATGACTTCACTTGCAAAGGAAATTAGTAGTCCTATTTTTATGCGATGGAAGTCACATGAAGTGGGTGACATTGTCATTATGATGCACAGCAACACCAAACGTGGTAGCACAAATGACATTCATTTGTGTGAAAGTAAACTCAATATGTTAAGCACATCAGTCAAACATTTCATTTTTTGATAACGCATGTAATGTAGTTTGTAACCGGTGTGCTATTAGCAACATTGATGAAATATCACCAGTCATACATGGCATGTAGAGCAGTTAATGTTGTGAAATATACAGATATATATAATATAACACAGGCATGTGAAAACACACATTTGTGGTCACACAGAATAGTCACTGTAAATACAGTCTGGAACTTGCAGGCTGTCGTGAACTACAAAGAAAACCCTCCATATAATAGGCTCCATCCTCACAGCTGCTTTCATTATCAACCATTCAACACATGTGTGTCCAGGGATGAATAATTCTTCACCTTGTGCAGCAGAGATGAATCTCTCCTTTTTCTCCAAGAGCAATGATTAGTGCCTGAGCTTGCTTATCATGAGCCACATGAGCCTATAATGTTTTCAGAAGGATTTCAAGGAGTTTGTTAACAGTTTGCTATTGAAAAGTTTAGTGAGTAAGAATTACTGAAAATGAGTAAAATTGTGTAGTGCAAAAAAAAAAGGGGGACTATTATTGTGGCCTTTTCATACCAGAAAGGATGGAAAGACTGTTTGACAACTCTCCAACTCTGCAATGTCCTCTTTCTACATTCTTGGTTTTTGTTTTGAGCAATGGGCCATTAAAATGCAAAAAAGGCTATTAAAACTGTTTGTGTGTTGAGTGCCAGTTGTATGTGCAATGGTCAAAATGGCTGCTTCCATAATGCAAGCCCCAAAAACAGTGCCTTAGACTAACTTTTTGCATTGGCCACACTTCTCATTCAGGTGCACCAACACAAAATGTAGGTGCACCCAAATCTTTCAACATGTGGCCTTCAGTGTACCGTATACATTCATAAATCTGTAAGTGAAACAGGAAGGGTGTAGGTCTAAGGTGTAATGTTTGTTTTTATTTTAAGCACAACTATAGTGTAGTGCATTCACGTGAGCCTTTGTCCTAGTTAATGCCATGCGTGGCACTCGTTTGTGTGCATGCTAGACTCTGGTGTGCACCAGTGCAACCTAAGAATTATATTTTTTTCTTACTCTTCGGTTGTATTCTAGAGCCCTACCCAAATAAAGCAATTAAAGCAATTATACACATACAGTATATATGGCTTTATGGGTGGTATGTTCAGTTACTGCCAATGAGCCCTCCTAAATGTCACAGACGGAATGTTTATGCAATTTAAAGAAATTATTTGAAGCAATTACTATTCAGTGTTATAAAATATATGACAAAATTCTGTTTGATTGTATTAACCTATTAGAATTATCTTTGGTGATGAAAATGATAATTTTCTGAGGAGAGAGCTGTTGAACTCCCATTTGGTTTTGTACAATTAAACTGCAAATAAAATGCTATCATTGGATTATTCAATTTTATCTTAAAGAACCAAAATTTTTCTCTCAGTGCAAAATATTAAATTGAGAACACCACGTTGTAAACTGGCCCTCCTCAGGCGCATATAAGCAAGTGTTGGAATGAATAATTTTGAAAAATGTGCTTTACCTTCACTTTAAAATATGACATGTACACGTTATAGAGGTTACTGTATATATATATATATGTATATATATATATATATATATATATATACATATATATATATATTAGGTGAATATGTATTATAAGTAAGTTTTCTTCATCCATACTTCACAGTATTACATTATAGTTTGATCTAGAATTTTCTCAGACTCCTTTAATGCTTTTGTGAATTATGTCCTACTTCATCTATTTCCTTTTCTTATTTATTTTCTTAAGCATCGATTTCCAAGTTCCATAATTAACTCTGGAGGTTTGACATAAAAATTAACTATTAACTGATTCTCAACATGTCTAGGAAATGTATCGTGATGCCTAATGAACCTGTACACCATCTTGTACACAGCATGCCATTTGTTTTAATTCCACATTAAATGTCTTGATGCTAGAAACATGAGATTGAAATAGTTCGAAGTGATTTATATGTACAGTTTATACAATATGCTTGAGTCTAAGAACACTATAGACTGTAAAAGGCCCCTAAGGCTTTTTTACAGTATATAATGTATCTCTAACATAAACTGAGAAACTCCACAGACATGCAGTAACAAAGATAAATCAAGCCCAAGAACATGCCCACCATCTTTAAAAAATAAAAAAACAAAAAATTTAAAAAAAAAAATCCTTCATTTGACATTCATTATAGTTGCTGGCCTATAAATAAAAATAATTTGTTCAGAGAACAAAGTTTTTTGTAAGTTCTCTGCCTGCCTATAGGGAAGGTGAGCCCTTGCTTAGTCCTCCAGAGAAGTATCCTTTGCCATCCTCAGCTTCATGAGGCTATTATTTTCCTGTAGTCTTTGCGCCTCGACAAGAAGTCAAGCTGACAGTCATACTGCAAATTTAAACCCCAACAACTCTGCAGGCAAACAAGCACAAAGATGGCTGGATGAAAAGAAATTCTAGTGTCATAATATTAATTCAAAATAAGCTTTTTTTACATATTCAGGGTCTCGGTTTTTATTATTGTTATTAGTTTTTCCAAAAAGGATTTGGCTGTTTAATATGAATAGGCAAAACTTTATTGAAAAAACGTTTCTGAACAAGGGTTCAGGTAAAGTTCACATGATGTACTTTAAGCTGCAGGAAGCAGGATTGCTATAAAAAAGTTGTTGGCTGAGTTTCAACAACTGTACATTGAAATACTTCCTGTCCTGAAAGATGAGCTCCTGAAAGATGAGCTCCTTTCATCAGATGAGCACGGACAGACACAGTCTTTACACACATGACAGATGGTCTTAGGCAATCCCTCCGACTCTGCTTCTTATATTTCTATGTGGTAGCAGAATCACAATCAGAATACTTTATTAATCCAGTGGGGATATTGGGTGCATTACATTTGCTCCTTCCGAATTAAAATACTCTTTTACCTTTTACTGTCCGAATCTCTTTTAGATTATTTACTGTTTTAGCCACTTGGTGATTGGTGCAGTACGGAGCAAGAATCACTCCAATGAAGGGACCTGTATGCAGAGAAGATGTAGTAAAACAGCCAACAGGAGTGCCTGCTGTTTCTCTGAAGTGCCTTTGACTGGTCAAAGCCTCCCATGATGGGACAAATTTTTATTCCAAAGCTGTAAATAGATCACAGAATGGAACTCTTGCAAATCATTTGATTTACCTTAAGCTGACAGTTATCACATAATTACTGAGCAAAAATTCTTTTAAAAAAAAGAATACATTTTAAGTTATCCTTTCAACTAATGATCTTCATTTCTTAGTATCATTAGTTTGTGCTGTGTGTTTTACAAAAGGTATACATAAACCAAAAACAAGGTATGATACTGTGATAGCTCACTTTGAGCTGATACTTCAAAGCAGACCTCAATATTAAGATTAATAAACAATATTACCTTGTTGCCTGACAGGTAGCTACTCCAGCCTCACTCAAATTCATGGGTTTGGGTCTGCTGCTGCCTGTACCTGCACTATATTTGTGCTTTTCACAATGTCTGACAGCAGTGTGAGAGTGACAAACAGAAATACAACTATGGAAGCGGAAGATTCTGAACTAATGACTAAAATCATCAACTTTGAAGGGAGCAGCCCTCATTCTGTTCTTTGTTCAAACAACATTTTATTATTTTATTACAGCACTAATTAGACCTTCAATGCACTAAAACTAAGGTTAGTTTGTCACAAACAAACAAACAAAAAAAAAAAA
>JAFBJR010000905.1:7808898-7839194 GCA_016785285.1 Brachirus orientalis
ATACTGTATATACACACACATAGTCTTGGTATACATTTCTAGCATTAATATACCCATATAACTGAAGTTAAAAGAGAAGACTTGCAAAATTATGAAGGCCATGATCTAAACCATTTCATGAATATGTTTCTTAAGGCCATAATTATAAAAAAAAGAAGAGGAAAATCATCTGATGTCAAAGTTTTATTTAATGACAGAAAGACTGTGGATATAAATGTTAATCAGCTGCCTGCCGGGAAGTCACAGTGATTGTACAGTACATATTCATTAAGGTTTTCATGTAATTTAAAGATTGCTAGCAAATCATTTGTACTGAGGGTGCTGCATGAATGTGGACGTGTGTAAATCATTAGATCAGTTTTTAGACTGCCATGTTGTGAAAGCCTTTTTTTTAAAAAAAAAAAGATTTGTACGTCTGAGTTGTTTTAGGTTACATATATGATATATATATAAACACTAACAGGGAAACACATTGAATTTGTGCAACATCCACATCAATTACAGAGATATAAGTAATCTGGCTATTCATCATATTGATGCCTTTTAAATCTAGAGGGGATCACTTAATGTAAATCTATGTCCTTAGGTCTGATCCTAATTGAGTGTTTCAGACACAGTGCTCTTCTTACTGAGAAACCATTGTAGGATTACAGAGACAGCCTTTGGCCAAAATGTTTAAGTGGCACTAACAGGAAATGCTTACATTTTTCATTAAATATTGCAAGTTTGTTTTGCTTCAAGTCTGCTTTGAATTCACTTGTAAATCAGACAGTTGTTCTTCTTTTTTTTTTCCACAACTGAAGCAGTTTCAGAGAATTACAAAAAAATACATATATTACTTTTATGTGAAAATGTAATCGTTTCAGGGAAGAAAAAATAATCTGCTGAAGTGGCTTTGACTTATAACAAGGGGAAAACCTTCCCTGACTTTTAATGAAGAATTAATTTATTTTCATGAGTGAGCTTTTTAGAAAAAAATACATTGCATATCAAGAGCAGTCATAGCTGCAAGAAAAAAAAAACATTATCCTAGCTCTGTCCCTATGTTTTTGTTGATGTGATTTAGTTGCTGAGGTGATGTGAAACTCTGGCATCTCATATAATACCTTTCATTGTGTTTACAGCTCCAGTGGACAGTCCACGTTGTCTCTAAGGCTTTGAGGTGTGACAGCATGTTGCCACCCATTCTGTAAAAAGTAAATGTCTCGGTCCTAGAGATGATGGTAATTCAATAGTGGGCTACTGCCAGCTTACCAGAATAAGGGGTCACTGTGGCTTAGAGAAAAGAGCACCACATTCTTTTGTTTCTTCAGTGAAGCTAGGAGGTCATTTAATTCTTCAAAGCCTGCAAACAATGGGCCCACCCCATTCTTTACCTGTCCGCCACAAGTGATGTGGTGTGCCTTACTTATCTCCAGAGTAATTTATTAGGCCCTAAACATAGTAAAAGAAAGACTTGTTTTCAATTGCAGTTGGAATTATAAATGTTGACACGAGGTCATTTATATTAATGGATTGAGTTTAAGACGTTAAATCAAATTAGAAAAGGCTTTAACTCACTTTTGACAAAGTACATGGGCCTTTGCCCTAGTTAGTTGCTATATGGTGCACAACTTTTGCTGTGAGACAGAATTTAAAATTAGAGCTGGCCCTCTGCATGATGTATTAGGGTCTTATGTTTTAGCTGACAGAATCCCTGCAACCATTTCAAGGTGGAAACCATGCACATCCATTCCAGGGTGCTGCAATATGACCTGCAGATGAAAGTGTTTGGCTGTGACCCTGGAATGTGTTCTGCAGCATTGTAGGGAGACAGTGGACACACACCAGAGCCAACCCAAGGCATAAGCAAACTAAGCAACCAGCGCCAGGGGCCCCGATAGTGTGTGGAGAAAAAAAGAAAACATTTTAACATATTGAATCTGGATATCTTTAGATATATTTGGATATCTAAATAGTGTTCATCTTAAGTAATTTGTTTCTATTTTGGAGTTGAAGATTGCACGTTAGGTGCACATTTGCCTATCTGTTCCAATTGATCTGCCATTGAACTGGTTGAATTGTTTGATTCAAGTTCAGTATCACCACCTGTGTGGTCCAGTTTCAATTTGAATGTGCAAATCAGTACTAGGTCACTTTTGCAATTTTACTAGCCTCTAACGTAAAGAACCAAGTCTGACACTGCTTTGGTATAAATAAAGCAACTATAATTAATGTATGTTATAGTGTGACATTTGTATCAATAAAAGTGAAACATGGCTGCTCTAAGTTGGTGGGGTGGGGGGGCAAATCAAATTCAGCTTAGGGCCCCATAAAGGCTTAGAACACACAGTTCACTTAGTCAATGCTGTCTGTGTCCGATGTGCCCATTCATCCATGAAAAATATTTTTTGGAAAAGGGATTTCTTGTCTCTACTTATTTAACTCTATTTTACATCAGCCATCTCCCCCTCTAATCTAAAAACTATTGGTTATTGCTTTGACTGAAGTCTGTTCCTCATTTTATTTAGCCTAATGAAATATTGCATTTGATATAAATATTGCATTTGATATTGCATTTGTGTATGGTTCCAGCCTAAATCATATAGTTACATTTTCAGGATTCAATTGTTGTGGTAAAGTTAAAAAAAAAACAAGAACTCTCAAATTGAGTACAGGTGAAATAATAAATATAGTGAAAATAATAATTCAACATCTTGGGAATACATTTGTATTTGCTATACATTTTTATTATTATTCATGATAGAGAGTTCACTGTTATTCTTTCTTATTCTCTGTTAGTGTTAATCCCATTTTATGTTTACATGTTTTTGCATGAACTGAAAAAAAGGGAGCTTTTGAAGGTTGTTTAATTGCTTGTGTTTATTTTTTGTAACATTTTAACTGAAAGCCAGCTGTCTTTCCATGATCCAGTCTTTATACTGAGATGGGTTAAATGGCTTTTGAATGGCTCCCAACAGGGCAATTGTAAATTCTCAAACAATCAGTAAGACAACAAAAGTATAAAACTATTTTTGAATATACTGTGTACTAAATGTCTGCATGCGGTTATATTGTAAGTTTCTCTCAGGAGAAGAATGTGTCAGTATCTTAGGGTTATAAAATTATTGCTTTTTATGGGGGGGGGGGGGGGGGTGAGAAGCTGATTTCTTTTTATGGGGGGGGGGGGGGGAGTGAGAAGCTGATTTGACTGTTACACACCTGCTGATATAATATATTATCATAGATTATTCCAAACCATTACTAAGCACTCTGTGAGAGCACTGCATGCCTCCAGCCAAATTATTGTCTTACTCACAGCACACTGCACATTCCCCTGTGCTTTTTTTCTGTTGTGTTTCATGATTCACAAAACCTATGGTCATAAATGCAAAGACATTCGTCCAGGCTATGCCCGCAAATGGGCTCATTAGGCTCAAACTATGCTGTACAATATAAAAGCAGTACACTAAAAAGCAGTGGGTGATCCATACTGGGCCTCATTTCTATGACAACGTGGAACCTTAGCATGTCGCCTCCTGGAGTTAACGGTGTTCCAAATTGGCTGTAATATTTTTCTAATTTAATAGTATAATGTAATGATCCACAGATTACGTAAATAAGTGGGTGTTCGCAAATCTACTCTGCAAGCCTTGAAATTGAAGAAGTTAGTGCATCTAGGTACATTTGGCCCGGGCTCCTTTTTTTTATTTCCCATCTGTGCCCGTTTGTACCAGCCACTGGGAAATTCTATCCCAACGGCTCCCAAGGGTTAGCTGCAGTTCACGTTCTGACCACAGTGTTATATGGGGGGACAAGAGGGACGCTGTAGTGTCAAGCAGTGACACATGGATAAAAGAACATTTTAGCGTTTGTTTGCTTTAAACATTTACATTCGAAGTTAATGATAATCTTATATAAAATATGACACATTTCAATAAAATCTAAAGTGACATAACGTAACATTTGTTTTTGGCCCACGGCCTACCCATAAAATTTAATTTTGTCCCATTATAGAATGTATTGTGTTTTTGACATTATTTGTTCATGCAGAGTTGAAATTAGTTCCACTTGGCTGCACTATGCTTTTCACTGTCCTTTCACTGTAATAATTATGAGGGCAAAGAAGTGAGAGCACTCCTTTTTTTTGGCAAAACTTGGGCTGACCATTGTGCCCTTAGGCTATGTTGACATTTTACTAGCTTATTTGAGAAAAGAGGATGACCATACAATACCATAACAAAGTCCAGATAGGTAATTAAACAGGAAGGTCCAAACTATTAACGATTAAACTTTTTTTTTTCCTGGAGTCATGTATGTAGAAACAGACATGTAGAGTGCACACACTTGCATGCCTGGACAGACCCACACATTGATTTGACAGTTCTGACACCCACGTGGCATCTTACAAGAGGAAAAAATGCTGCAGTGCAGGATGGCTAAGAAAGATTGCCTGTAGATTCCCATTGGTTTTACCTTTTTGCACACATCAGATCAATTTTGCCTCGTGAGAGTGCTTACTAAATAAGGAATCAATGCAGTTTCCCTCCCACCTCTATGGTCTTTGGTTTTATATCAGAAAACAAAAATAAAAATTAATGCTCATTATGACCAGCCCTCTCTAAAGGCCCTTTCTTAAATAACTGCAATGAAAATGTAGAGCACTAACTGACACAATGTCTAATGAAATAAAGCAAAGGAATTCAAGGTGATGATTATGACACCTTCAGTCCCTGCACATGGCAATTATAATCATGACTCTATTGACACGGTTGTTACAATTTATGGAGGTCTTTAAATAGGATGCTGTACTATTGTTAGATATATGTTTTTTTTTAATTTAGTGTCCTTAAGTATTGATTAAAAAGACTCTATGAAAACGCACAAAACAACACAAGAGAAAGATTGATGAATCGTTGTCGAATCTAAAAATTAATATGCATAATTCATCTAAATGAGCTATAATGCCAGTAATAGGGCATATTATACAATATATGTTTTAATTAAGGGTGTTTTCAAGCCTAGCTTATTGTTCTGAAACCAGGAGTGTTTCTCCTCTGTATAGGTTCTAATTTGCTTGTGTGAATTGCATGCTATTCAAGCACAAATCAACCAAGCTGAAGCAAACTGGACAGGATGTACACAAATTTCCCACAAACCGATGCGACAGTTGCAAACATTGCCATAAAGCAGAACCATATACATGTATATTTAAATATATAATACATACTGTAGCTGTTGATCAGCTATATAACCAAGCAGCTTACCTGATGCGTCTGTCCTGTGAGGCCATTATACATGGCTACCGTGTGTCTCCTTCTTCATAGGTGCCCAAATGGAATTTTTTTTCACGGTGTAGCCTTGCTCATTCAAACTGGAAATGTTGATATACTGAACACTGATGAATGGCTATTAAAAGAACATCAATAAATGCTATTTCCCACACTCACTGGCGATAATCCATTTTCATTTATGGCACTCTGTGGGATTTAAGCCCAAATTTCCCAAAAAACTCAAAAAACTTTGTAAGCGCTTAGCGTTGAGGGCGTATCGATCCAAGGATGCAGTGTGAACATGAATCAAACCAAGGTTAATTGCAACATTGCTAAAAATTAAAACCAGAATAGAAATTAATCAGAATGAAATACAGGTAGGAGAGCATCCTAAATCGTCTGAAGGCTTTGTTTGCAGGAGCTAAAACATAAGTGCTGCAGGGAATTTGACTGAACATCGACTCAAAGCAAAATATGACAAAAGTGTCTATGTCTACACGTTGTATGTTCTACACAGCAAAGGAAATATCTGTTGAATGTTGTTTTTACTTTTAGTCGAAGGAATTGATTGGACAGGGTCGGATATCACAAAGGAGATTTAGTATGGGATGGGCTTCACCAACCGTGTCTTTGTGGACAGCTCCTGAATGCATATTTGATTGTTTGCTGGGATATATTGCTTCAGGCTGCTCACTCACCTGTATCTTCTATTGTGCATTAAAACTGTAGAACATTTATCTACAATCTGTCAAAAGCAATCATTTTCAGTCCTAGACCTTGGATTCTGTGCAAACAGAAAGAGTCCCTTCATGAATTTTAAGGCAAATAATCAAATTCCACAGAATTAAAATAATAATAATAATTTTAAAAAAATGTGTGCCATATTCCTCACTTCATCTTTAAGTCCAAACACACAGATGAAATTCCCTCTGAATGGTCTTGGCATATGTTGTACAGAGGAGTAAGGTGGGTGTATGCAGGTGGGTGGATTTACAAATAAAATACTGCATTTCTAGACCATAGGGCATTTATTTAAATACTTTATGTGTGTTTGTCATTATTCAACTGAGAGTTCTTCATGTTTAGGAAAAAAAATGTGTTCGTCGCTGCAGGTGACCATAGCCTTAGACCAAGATCTAGTCGGTTCAGGCTTGAGTCAGTTTTCCTGTGATAATATGGTCATATAGTGCTAATTGTAAGGCCAACTTTAATATTTGACCACCAATGTTTTTTTTGTTTTTTTTTGTTTTTTTTTCCCATTTCTCAGGCCCAGTAAATCTTTACCCCAGATGAAATGAAATTTTTACAGTATTGCATTGTCAAGACAGGAGGTCACGGGTACCTTGAACTTTGATTTTGGAACACCAGAATAAAATCCACTCACAGGACAGCATAAGGAAAAAAAACCACAGAATTGCATACATTTACTGTACATGATCTCATGCAATATAACAAAGAATATGACAGAAATAAGCAGTATGCAATAGCCAACAAACTCAATAATCTTGATGTTCACCTTAAAACAAAGGTGTCAGCAGAATAAATGCAATTTAAAAAAAGCAGTCTCCAATCATTAATACATTGTACAATTAAATACTAAATCCTACCTTCCATGTTGTGATGATAGACAGAAGCCAATTGATGTGTATCCATGTGTCTCTTTGCAGCTGCAGTTACTCAATAAATATCTGACACAGATATCAACATGTTTACTACAAATAAACTGGCAGTACCTGTGGGCTGCTGTCAAGTAAAGTGTTAACCTGAATGTTGATTGAATAAACTGTATTGAATAAACTGTAGCGAATGAACTAAGCAGTGAGTTTTGAATTTCCACACATACACTCATGATGTAAAGCTGAACAGATTGCAACAGCAGCAGAAGCCATATCTACAGCCATTTTTCTGTTGAGGCGCTTTGTTTCAGAAGAAACTAAAGTCCAAAATGACATCATTATGAGATAAATGAATTATGAATTATATCCTACAGTTAGTAGACCCATAAGGACACAAGCTCATGCTGAGATCACACACAGATCTAAGTGAATTCATGAATGGAGCTAACTAAAATCCCTTTCTCTGCAAGCTTTGTCTCTTTTTATGTGCACCTTATCTGTCTTTCAGAGACATATCTAACTACCCCCCTATTACTCTCCCATTATACACTGCCACTCTGTGGCATTTTCACAAAAACCTTTGCTTCAGTGAGAAAACACGATCACCCCGAATTGAAAGCATGTTAAAAAGGTCACACATCCAAATAAATGCCAACAATGCCAGAGTATTCCCCCGTTATACAAACACTCAAGCAAAACAGATGCTTGCTACACAACAGTCCGGTTGATGGGACTTGATGTAATGTGAGTTTGGCCTTTAATTAAATAGCACTGGATTGATTTTTATTTTATTTTATTTTTTTTTATTTTTTGGCCACAGCAGAATGAAACTAAGCTTCATCATGATACGGCATGGTGTCCGCTGTGATTAAATGGCATTCAAAGTATAATTAAAGTACTGCAAAATCTAATGCTTTTATTAGAACATGGTATTTATAACATGTTTTTCCATATAAGCCCTCATAACGATTGCCAGTGAGTAATGGTGCACAGCTTGTGTGTGCGATAAAGAGCAGTTTCGCAGCTGAGAGTAAAGGCTGTGCATTTGACTTCAACCCTTTAGCTGACAGTTGAACTTGCTTGGGATGTATTTAGCGTGACTTTTGCCAAGGTTATAGAGACATTTATCAGTGTTGGGCTCTTGGTTAACACAATAGAAGAGGAAGAGGAATGGAGGCACTTTTCTAAAGCACTACACACTGGCTGAGCTTTGCATCTTCTCAGCCAAATTCTGTGTCACTGAGAAGATGGAAGAACCAATACCGGGAATTGTCTGTTGTTCCAAACTTACTATCAATCTGTTAAAAATCAGCCATTGGAATGGAATGCATTTCCCTCTATGATTATTGGCTAACTTGAATGAAGAAAAGCAATAAGACAATTATTTAATTCATTCTTTTCAAATTTCATTTATATAGTCTTTGCCAGGATCACCAGTGACTGAGGTGTTCTGGGCAGAGGGCACAAAATGACACATTAAGTATTGAATACATCAATCCATCATTTACTGTATGTCTTTGGGTAAGTGGTAAGAGTCAACCAGATCAACCAGAGTTAACACTTTCACATTGTTTATGTGGCAAAATTGCCCAGTAATCAATTTCTAATAAAAATTATTATAAATAAATTAAAATATATTAAAAATAATATAGAAATGAGGAATTAATAGGGGGCACAAGGCAGCAAGTACTGAGTGTCTTTATCTATGCAGTTTGCATGTTCTCTCTGGGTACATTTCGTCCCACAGTTCAAAACCATGCAGAGATTTACTGGATACTAAAATGGGTATAAAGTGGTAGACAATGAATGATGAATGAAACAGGGATAGCTTAGTGTATGCATTTTATACTTTTAGGCAAAAATAACAATATGAAAATATCTAGAGGCTTTATTTTGTGCAAGGTGCCAAACTCAAACAGCCTCTGTTTATCATCATATATCCAGTATTAGGTAGAAGTCTAGTATTTACTATGTTTCATAATTATTTGTCATCTGAGCTGATGACATGCAATTATGACAAATGTCTACTTAAATAAATTTAACAAGCTGTCTTAAACTAAACGACATGCAAAGTCAAGCAGATTATGTCACCTACATTTTGGCACGATAATTATTTCTTTATCATTTTTAGCGGAGATATGTAACATTCATACTTCCTATAGACTGTGGGTCATAAACTTCTTGACTGTAATTTAGTCTCTAGCAAACATGTATCAACAGTAATTGAAAGCACATATGAAAATACCTACAGGCTTTTTCTTGCACACAAAGTTGCCACACTCAGACAGCCTCTTTTTATGATCATATACACCCAGTATGAACAGTATGAGTCAAATAAATGAAGCATGTATCATGTGTTGAATTTTGGTGTTGCTTAAAACTAAGAATTAAATAACATCGATAACGGCACCATTTTGTCAACGTAATGAAAAAGCAAATGGTGTGGAGTAATAAATGAATTTGTTTAATGAAATGGAAAATGAAAGGCTGATATAGTATGAGCCTCTTTGCATTTTCATTGTGCTCTCTGATGCCACACTTGGCTCCCATATCAGTGTCACACAGGCAGACAGACTACATACAGTATAGACCCCAGTCAGGGGCCTCAACATGAAAGCAGCATGAGCTTCCTCTCACTAACTATAAAGGAGTATCGTAACCATGACACCGCCACAGAGCTGAAAATGTTATAGTTCTTCAAGTCTGCTCCTCACAGTTCCCTACTGACAACTACCTTTTATCCATTCACATACTGTATTTTTAAGGTGAGAAAAGCCTTATGTACAAGGTGACAAGTCCAGAGAGACACAAATATAAATGCTTGGAATTTCAGCACACCCAAGTATTGTGTACAGTGTGCTTATGCAAACATGTCTATTTTTAATAGTATGTAAACAGGGGGAAAAAAAAATATGATGTCAGTATTGAAACATCTGTTACTTTGTTAAATGTGTTAAAATTTTAATCACACAGTTAACATCAGTTTAGCATCCTGAAAGGTCAAAAAGATATGTAACATTTTCAACCACAGTAATACTATACACTAGTAGTACTCACCATACACTACAGAGTGCAATCTTAAAAATATAGTTCTCATTAATTTAATCAATTCTTCTTATCTTTACCAGCTCAAATGCCTTGTTCTTTGCTCTGCTATGTCTATGCTTTTGGTTATTTATCCCCAGAATGCCAAACAAATATAGCACTCACTGTTTAAACTTAACTCTCCTGCGTGTTCTTTCTGCACTCCAGTCCTCTGCGGTGATAGCACGAGACAAAACTTCCTCTGGAGCCTCTGTGAATAACAGCCCTGAAGGTCCAGAGGTACAGTACAATATAGAAAGATCATCCCACACACTGGGCTACAGCTTGACTTGATTGATTAATTGCTTTGCTGATCTTCTTGGTCTCCTTGATATTAGAAGAATGTAATAAATGCTCACGCCTCTGGGTAATTTGGAATGCTGTGCACACTGAGACCAGTTCAAACTGCTTACAAAGAGGAAGCTTCTTCAAGCTGTGAAGATCAGTATGGCCATGTACATATAACAGTGGTCACCAGCAGGTACAGGGTAGCAACATTCATTATTTCTTTCTTTAAGCACAGTGTCTGCATGATAAATGACTCTTTTTGGAAGCTAATAGGATGAGCACAATTGCTCCTAACCATGAAGACAGAAGGTCAGATACTCTGGGAAAACCTGCATTAATTCAAAGCTTTAAATGTCCACGTTGCTTATTCTGTCTGGCAACTTGGCATTACTAAATTGTGTATGTGCATTTATTAAAGTCAGTTTGTGTGTTAACGTAACACTTTTCTTGCTTTTTGTGGCACTTCGTGGCTATTTTGTCACTAGGCCTCTGCAATCCAAATAAGTTCTCAAAACTAAATAGCATTAAATAGCACAACAAAAGCTTTAAGTGCTTAAAATTGAAATTACAATTCTCAAAGAATGAGAAAATCTCATTTACTTTTCATTTACCATCAAAAAAAGGTGGTTTAATTAAACTTAATGTTGCTTGTTACTTTTGCAGATATTTCAGTTGGTATCTGCTCTTCCTTTACATGCACCTTTGTACAACCTTACCTAATTTTTATACAGATGTCATATATTTGTAACAAATATATAATTAATATATACAAACATATACTTTGCATCCAGATTTAAGGAGATGTCATCCACATTTGGCAAGATAGTGATTACAAGATAGGCAAGACCAGTTTTTACCTTTTTTTTGTCACTTTTACCAGAGATACTTGACATTTCCTATAAGTTGCTTTCTTATTTCAATGCAAATAAGTGGATTATTTTATTAGTAATAAATAATAGGTACCTAGCCATTGTACTACACAAAATAAATTGAACTTCTATTTTCAGTGGAAGTTTAGCAATAAGTAATTTATTCATGATGTGAAAGAGCGATATATACATCAAAGTCTGTACATCCTTTTTGACTGCACTCTATCCCTTTTCTATTCCTGTTTTGTTCCTTTGCATTTTCTTTGTAGCAACTCTGTTGCAAGTCTGTCCCTGCTCTCCAACCTCTTTGCTCTCACTAATGCTTCCCTCTCATTCTCTTCTTGCTTCAGTGAATGCCTTTCCCTCTTTACCTCTCTCTCTCCTCTCCATTTCCTGGAGCTACACCAGTCAGTCTGGCTCCCCGTGCTTTTGAAGCTGGCGTGTCCTCCTCTTCACAATCTGCCCAGCTTTTGCTCTGTGCTCTTGGTGGAGGAGACATTGCTTCTGCGTCCTTGGGGGGAGTCGCACTGAGCTGGAGGATTAATGTGATGTTTAGACCTAAGCGTATCGTCCATCATCCTGTACCACTTCCAGGATGCAGGAGAAGTTTCTCTTCTCTCTGTTGCCCATCCCCGTGGGTGGGTCCATTGGCTCCTAGAAGAAATAAAATAGACATCTATTATTTTGAGACACTGTTAACTGACTTGTGCTGTTATGAAACAAAATTGCTTATACTTTCCTGTTGCAGCCTGTTCCTTTTGGTTCTGATTGTGCAGTTTTGTTGTTGTTTTGTTTTTCCTCCATGTAAGGCTTTTAAATATTAAACATGGTGAATTAAAATGGTCATAATTTGCTGATTAGCTGCTGACCTGTTAAACACGTGTAAAATCCCTTTGTGATACGTGTTAACATTGCCTATGCCGTGCACAGTTTAGTTACAATTAGCTGTGCAGCTACCCATGTCACCGAAGCAATTTGTAACCCCTGCTTCCATGCAGATGGTAAAACCTGGCCACACCATGCTCCAAATATTGTAATTCATACAGTGATGTATCTTTTATTCTCTTTAAAGTCAAAAATATCAAGTGACAGTTTGGCATCTTGCACCACAGCAGTTTGTTGTAGTGCACTTTTTTGTGGCCAGTGTCCACGCAGCATAAACAAATTCCATCTTGCAAAAGGATGCAGCATATCGTGATGCTGGTCGGTTTGGTGATATTCTAATACAGCAATAACGTCATGTGTTAGATTGCACTTATCTCTGAACACCCCCTTCATTTTAATCTTGACTTCACCCTGTGTCTCATTTGGCTGTGATGCTACAAAAACTGTGACAATCCTTCCACAGACCTTTATTCCAAATGTCCTCTTCCAAATGGTAGTTCTCTTAACAGCAGCACCAGCTGCACATTATGCCTTAATCTCCTGCTTTCTCACACACACTGACACTCACACTGGTGAAAACACACTGATGTGTCTGGTAATTGGGCAAGCTAAATGGCCACATCAAAGTTTTCACTTCCACTTAATCTGAAAAGCAAGGGGACTTGAATCAGTGTTTCTGCTTTCTGTCTGGCTGCAACATAAGAAATGACCATAAATATCCTCCGGCAATATCCTCATTATGTTTTCCTGCTACAGTAAATTTTTTAGCTAAAAGGTTCTTTAGTCAAGCAAATTACAAGGGCACAAATTCATTATTTTCAAAGTGTATTGTCCAGAAAATGAAATTTCAGCGTTAACCCCAAACAACTGTCAGACTCCATGCATAACAGAATGGAATTATCAGAATAAAATTCAGTATCTCTAAAATTTACTGTATTTAGATACTATACCCTTGCCTTTTTTCTAAGACCTCCAGATCAGTTCATCATAAAGCCCACATCAATACTGGGATGACTATGGCAGCCCAACCAAAAAGTATAAAAACAAATGGACTGTACTCCATTGGTTTAAAGATTAAACATGATGTAAAATGATATACAGTAAGAAAATAATATGGGCTACTAGTGTCAGCCATCAGCTGGCCTCATTATGGGCACCAATGTAGACTTTTAAGTCTCTCTAAAATGTTTTGAGTTTCTGGCAGATTCCCACTCGTAAGCGTGGAAAAAACAGAGTTGACAGCAGGTGTATATAATGCATCACAGACAGGAGAAAGGTGTTATCTCACTCTAAGGCTATTATCCCTTTTCTTCCACCACACACTCGCTGCTTTATTGAAAATAGAATTGACAGCTCTGCGATCCAAAATGATCTATTAACATAGTCCATTGTTTACCCATTGTCACTAACACGACTTTTGGTATAATTACTTCTTGAACAATGAAGCCAATTAGCAACCAGACTTAACCAGAGTAACTTGCATTTTATCACCTATCACAGTTTACAAAACATAATCTGCTGCTTTTTGTAAAGAACTTGGCACCTACTTACTATGGCAACAATGCATTTAACAGTGGCAGGGCAGTGTTTTTTTTTTGTTTTTTTTTTTTTTATTAAGGCAGAAAGTCAGTGCTATATATTCATCAATTTGCCAACTAAGGGAAGATTTTATCTTCCCTTAGTTGGCAACACTGACCTTGAGTTGATGCATCTGAACTTTTACTCTACATTTTGGAACCTGTTATTGAATGACACTGTGCCTATGCCTCTGGCAGCAAATTATTTCTTATCTATACAAATACATAGGGCCATTTATGTGACAGAACTCCCTGTAAACAGCTGTCAAAGTAGGATTTTTACTTTTAAATAGTATCTACACAGATTTCCTGCATTAATTGTGGCAGTGTAGGTGCATAATTTTTCCTCATCATTGTTTAAGACGACATTCACCCACACAACACACCTCTGAACAATCTCTTACATATAAGTAGGGACAACATTTGGATAGAGAAGAAGAATGTGTTGAATTAAACTGGCAATATCACTGTTTTTAAGACAAGAAAATAGCCTCAACATGATTTCACGGTTATTTCATTCATTAAGGTTACTTAGCATAATGTGACACAACACATAATAAATTAATCAGTGTCATATTATTGCATGGAGCTTTGTGAGAGGAAAACTGTGATTACCATGTCCAGGGTATATTTATGGGCCATTACACCCAAGTGGCAGCAAGCTTGTAATTCTTACAGACTGTTGAATGTTCACTGTGCCATTTCTCCCTTTAAAAACATGCCTTTATTCAATGTGCCGTGCATGTCAAAACGCATCGGGACGGTTACACATTTGTTATGTGGCCACACAAACACATGAATCTATCCATTGTTAAATTGTTTCTTCTGGACACTTTCCCAGCACACACGGGGTGAGAAATGGAGCACAACCTTGACAAGCTGCCAGTCTGTCACACATGGCTCTCACATGTAGACAAACACATTGACACTTGTAGTCCAGATTAAAGTCCCCAACCAGTTTAGTTTACATTTACCCACAGCATCCAGAAGAAACAAAACCAGGTATGATTTAAAATTTAGTATCAGAAAATAGCTAAATGTTTGTCCTGCATTTGTGTCGCCTTCAGGAAATGGAAACGGCTGTCTGTACACTGATATTGTGAACTGTTTAAAGCTCAGGGTCCTGGTTTTCCTGTGCTTTATAATATGTTGTGTATCTCAAAGTAACAAAATTAAACCGCCACTAATTAAACACATCTCTCCTGAACAAGTATACACAGGTGTATTTGGTTCTGGGCCACATGGTTGATGTAGTGCCTTTCTGCATGGAGTTTGCATGTTCTCCCCATGTGTGTGGGGTTTTCTCCAGGTTCTCAGGTTTCCTCCCACAGTCCAGAAACATGCAGATTTGGGGATTAGGCCAATTGGACACTCTAAATTGCCCGTAGGTGTGAATGTGAGAGTGGATGGTTGTCTCTATGTGGCTCTGTGATGGACTGGCAACCTGTCTAGGGTGTGCCCTGCCTCTTTCGCCCTATGTCATCAGGGATTAGACACCAGTTCCCCCCGCGGTATTTGGTTTTTAAAAGAGTTTTATATTGATTTCCATTCATTTGGAACCAGGACCAGTTTTTGGTTCCCATGAGGAATGCCAGTAAAGGTCCTAAGCTAACAAGCACATAGCTAAATAAAATTACCACTGTCAAATGTAAGCCAAGAATAAACTTTAATTTAACACCAAGCAAATGAGGCTGGGCATGATATAAGGAGTGAGCTATATTTACTGCAGTATGTGAATTGATTTGACATTTTTCCTAATTCTTTTCTTCCCTCGTAGTACAAATGATTTTCAGTAATTACAAAAGAAAAATTTGCAAAAAAAAAAAAATACTGTAGTCTGTTTGCTCATATTGTTGACACGCATCTCTGCAGCATGTCTCCGATTTGACAATTTGGTGGCGTCATATGTATGAGGTGTGTTCACTTCTTTAAGAGTAAATACATGTATATTTGTTTTTCTCTTTCTCTGCACTCATAAACACACACACCTTGACGCAAAACCTTGCACTCCAGCATTTGCATTAATAGTATTCTAGGTACTGGCCATCTGGCAAGTGACCCTCTCAATGTGGAGCATGTGTTTTTATAATAACTACCATTAGTTCTCACAACAACACTGTTTTTATCATCCAAAGAGAATTATAAAATTAGCGTAATGAGTCAGAGGAAGTAGGCTGCAAATGTATGCATATGTATATAATAGAGAGGCTGAATAAGAGAGGAGGAAGTGAATGACAACAGTGAGTGGCACGAAAAACAGCTGCGTGAATAGTTTGGTACAGTCTAGTGTGTGAGGTATATGGTGGAATGGAAGACGGCATGCTTCACGAGTGCAGAGTGACATAGTTAATTATAGCCATCAGGGTGTTTTTGTGTTCAAAGGAGGAAGACAAAGCCAAGTTAACAGAGAAAATATTCAGCAGGTGAAGACAGCTGTGTACAATCCCTGGGGGACAACAACACATTCGTTAGCATCGTCTTATTAGCAGGATTTTTGCATAAGAACTGCTACACCATGACGTCCTTTGCTACTTGTAAGCTTCAGCAACTTATAATGATTTTTACCTTCCGCTCTGACTGTATTTACACCGCCCCAACACACACACACATATTTTATCCCGTCAGTGTTTCAATGCACCCATTCATTTTTCACTGTGTCAGCATGTGGCCTGTGCTACTTAACCACTGTCACTAAGCACATAGCAGCAGTTAAAGAGGGTCAACCAAGCACCTGCCGGAGATAAACTCTTTCAAATCTACCAACTTTTTATTCTTTCCAAAGTTGTCTTTCTACGCCTTCTTTTAGCAAAGATTTTGACGTCCGACGCTCTACCTGTCGCAAACTGTCCCACTTGTCTGGGAAAAATTTCAAACATGTGATTTTCACATTCCCCCCCACCCCCCAAAAAATAATGATTTCTTTTAAAAACAAAGTTAGGTAAGAATGTATTGTTAAACAATCCAAAAGGTGCTAATCACAACGTTGACTTTCATGTCAGGTGTGCCGCTTGTTAAGATGCTGGATGAATTTATTCGAGAGGGTTCATTAAGTAGTCTTGGAAGGGAAACATTTTAATGAGAATAAAAGAAATACTGTGGTTTATTTTGGCATCTGCTTTGTGTTAAAAAAAAAAAAAAAAAAAAAAACAGGATGACAGCGGCAGCAAAAAAGTAGAAGCAGAATGATTAGGGCATGTGACACGATAAATGATTGTTGGCTCCGTTTTCATTTTTAGAATCCAAAATGAGAACTTGCTAATGGTTTTCAAGGCTGTTGAAGGTTGGCCCCTCTTAGTCTTTAAATTCAGCTCCTTTATGTCCTTACCTTTACTGTATACTGTATTTTACAATTGTCTGTAGATTATACTAGCTAACTTTAAAGACCAGTGTGTGACAATTTATCAGCAGAAATTGAATATAGTTATGTATGAGTTAGTTTATAATCTGTAATTACTGGAAATTCAAATATAAATCTACATTTCCGATATTCAGAGACCACTGTTGTTCCTCAATATGTTTGAGAAAGGGACGAATGTGTGAAGGAGTCATCCATTTGTTACAGTCTGCAATCTCACCTTAAGAAGTCACTAATTCTTACACATCATTACATGTCAATGTGTTAAAGTAATGATTTAATGTGAAGTCAGATCACAATTTCAACCTCAGACATCTCTTGCATTTATATCAGATCTCTCAGAAAGAAAAGGCACAGTATAGGATCAGTGCAATTTGTCCAAACATCATCAAATCTTTCTTTGATGCACACAGTCTACAGTGGTAAAATTGAATAAATATAACTTGTGTGTTTGTATGAATTGGTCAACCATATCTGAACAGGTTACAGTTTTCCAACATGCATTTTTATTAGCAATACATGAATGAAATATGCGCATCAATAATATGCGCATGGCATTTACAGTTGTAACTCCCAGTTGGGATTTACAGAAAACTGTCCACTGTTGTCAGTTATTTAAACCATGCTAGGTTTTCACTGCAGATGCACAACAGGAAATGGTAATCCCTCCAAAATAAATCAGAATAAAAATGTCCCTCGTTGTAATGAAAAGCAGTGTTCAGAATTAGCCACTAATGTGGAATGTGTTGTTTTTTGTTTTTTATTTTTTTCATTTTATCAACCTGCACTGCGTTTATATCACTGGTATTTGTCTTGGTAATAGCCGCACCTTACTAATTTTGCCTGCCAACAAAATAATAAAAGGAGAGAACTTCTAAAATGTTATCAAAAGTTATCACAGAAAGTGATTTATATGAAAGATGAAATAAACCAAGCCCTTACACAGTTGTGTACCTGGTAATTACAGTGTTAGGGAAACATTTCCAACTTCAAGTCTACACTCCCCTGCAATTGATTTTTCATAGCACAGAGCAGAAATGCTCACTCCATCTCAATTGTCAGAGGCAGCAGGATCCACTTATAGGTTCTTTTTAGATAATTGCAATGCAAATGAGGTTCTCCAAAGACAAATTAACCATCTTGAAAAGGGAGCCGCATCCTCAGTTTTCTGTCTGACTGGTGGTGAGTCCACCGGACGGTAAGAAGCCCCTACTTTGATTAATAAAACATGGCCCAGAATTTCTGATGATCTGCATGGGAGGCAGCTTTGATCTCTGTCTAACTGATGAGAAACAGTGTTTTGTGCCCGCCAGTCTGAATGACACCTGCAAAACAATGGTCAAACCAAAGCTCTGTTTCATATAAAAGGAAGATAACAACTCGCTGCTGAATGATCTGCCATGCATTGCCATTTCAAACATGATTTATTCAACATGATTCACATCAGTCAGTAGCTAATATTTCAAGTGTCACAGGTAGCCCAAGACTCTCTTCTGACTTTGACATTTCCTTTCTCCCTTTTTGTTTATTTTTTCGTCTGCATTTTTAGGTGCATGAGGACACTGAGGGGAGCATTTACCTTTGTTTTGCTTAAGGGTTGATGCACAGTTTTTCCTCTTTGTTAGAACTGCTTTCAATTCACATGCCCTCAGCCCTGCAAACAAGTAGTATCATTTCGTCTATTAACATTGGAGTCATGTACGGTCTCCAACTGCGGTAATGCAGAGTGAAATCATTCATGTAAATTTGTGCATACACAAGGTGCGACTGTGTGAGCAGCCATGCATTTTAATGAAGCTGATGGAGAACTCTTGGGTGGCAGTGTGTTCAAGTGTGGAAAATGTGTTGGTTGGAACGTGCTTGGCACTAAAGCCTTACTTGGCCCTGTGAATGGGACACCAGTTGTAGAGCATGTCAGTAGAGAATTAATGTGTGCACTGTCTCATTGCAACTCAATTTAATACTGCAGTGATTAATAATTAAGTCCTAATTAGCCATAGCTTACCCTTGCCTTTCCGATTTGTGCTCTGTTTATGTTCCAAAAACTGTATAAAATTGAAAATTAATAGTATTATAAGTGGTGAAATTCAGTCGTGTAACTCTAGGTATAATATGTCATTTAGTTTGCATTTACAGTTTTGAAAACATCTCATTTTGTGCAGCAGATGTTCAATCTAACATGATTTAATGAATGACAAACCAAGCTGCTTGACCGCTGACCTTTACCCTGCTCCTGAACAGCTGATATTGCCGCTGATATTATCAGTTTTTTTGTTTTTTTCTATAGCTTATTAACACAAAACAGATAAAGTATAAGGCAATTAATGAGAGGTCATGTATGTCTCATGCCTAGGAATGTATGGCATGATGCCAAAAATGTGGAAAAAATAATGTTGAGCCCCACAGGATTTGCTGGTAACTACACACACATACAATGTACTGTATATATTTATGTTACATGTAAAATCAGGGTTGGGGTCAGATGCAAGAAAGGGTTGAGAAAAAAGTTTAGGAATTGGATTTTTTAATGAAGCCTAATTTTTCTTTTCTCTATGCTCACCATGGAGACTTATGAATATCATACTTAAATTGCATCACAAGCTTTTATTTAAATAGTAGAATGTGCTCCTATAGATAGATAAGATCTAGGTCTAACCTTACTGCATATATACCTGCTGCAATTCTGCAGCTGTACTGTTGCATGTCCATGAATAGTTTAGTCCATGATACAGTGTCAATATGCAGCAAGCAGTCATGTTTGTAATATCCAGGCCTCACCTACTGTAAATAGTTTGTGACACTATTGAAAGACCTGCATGTGACAAATAGATGACAAATTGTCTGGGTTCAAAATGAATTTCACTGATAGTTATTGGTACTTGTGCAGCTGTGTGGTTTCAACGAAGGTTCTCTTCTCACAGAAGGTGGACCAAATGGCTCAGGGTTAATTGAGTGGTAAGACATTATGTTATTCTAGGCAACAAATATTTTAGATATTATTATGTTATTTGGTTTTGGTTTGTTAGTTAGTTATTGAACTATGGCTGTGCCTGACAACCAAACTTTGTCCTCATTGTGAGTTAATACAGTATGTTCAGAATGAAAATACAGACAACTTTAACACATGTCTAACAAACACAAAGATTTTTCGTGCAGAAATCCAAAATGCTCATTAAAGCATTATTTCCTCATCTGAAAACCTTACAGTATCTAGAGTCCAATATATGTTGCTAACAAGCAACAGAATCTGCATTTTGATCAACATATTTTGTTTATTCCAAGACTTAAGTGTAATCAAATAAAACAGCCTCAGCCTGTGTTTCCCATGGAACCATCCAATTTTTCAATTTCTGTCTAGTCAGAATGCTTTGAGCTGTGTTAATACTTTCCACCACAGAGCCAGACAGTGTGTGAAACAGCAGAAACACACTTTATTAGGAGAACCATGACTCAAAGTTTTTATGTAATTCCAGCGTTAATCTACTCTTCCTCTCCCTGTCATTGGAGGGAACAATTATAGTGCTGTGTTGTCATTTTTACAACCCCCTTAAAAAGTTAGCACTGGTTCAGTGATGCTGCAGCAACATTCATGAAAACATGCTCAGCATCATTAATTATTTGCCTTTTAGACCCGCCATGCATTGACTTTATATAACACAATTGGATTGTGCTGCACAAGCTGTTTGAAATAACTTCCCAGAACTTTCAGGTTTCCATATGGTCTGCAGCTGCCTCTGTTGTTTTGGAGAACACTGACAAAGATCTACAGTGACATTATATTGTGAATTGGAGCTTCATATATGTCGGGTTCCAGTTATTGAAGTTGAATAGCTAATTTTTACTTAATTTTTTTCTCTAATGAAGTTAAACCTTACACCTGAATCTTAACCCTTTCAACTTTATGACCTGCTTGCATTATATTTACAGTATATTACACATAATTATGCACACTGGGAATGTGTGCTTTGTGTGTGGACCTCTGAATATCAGAAAGTGCTTGAATGTTTTAATATGAAAAACTTTCACATTTCAGAGGAAAAGTTATGTGTTGCTGCCTGCAAACAGAGTGATTCATTCAGTTCACAAGGTTCATTGTGGAGTACTTGCAGATGGCCACAGAAAATAAATGAGTTTTTCAAAGTGTGTGTAGGTGGAATATTTCTGTGTAGATGTTCTTCTGCTATAAACACAATTATATGTCTAACCCCTGACAGCAAGCTGAGAGACAGAGAAAGCAATAGTGTTTGCATGTATCATTTCCTATCTTCCATGTCTTTGTTTGCATCCCAAGCTACAGTATATGTGAAAAATGTGGGTACAGTAGAACATGCACGAGAACTGTCAAACTTCCCCATAAGAATTTCCTAGCCTACAGCATATAAATAAATAAGTTAAACGAATAAATAAACGGAATACAAAGTTTGAGCTTCTTCAATAAATCTTTCCCAAACTGTTGTAGCAGCACACAAGGACAGACACAATGTTTGTGTTGGCTTTAATTGCTCCCCATTAAGCCTGAGGATGCACCAGCACTGTTGAGGAACTAATTATGGTGGATACCATCCAAGATGTGCTGAAGTACATCCCTGGACTGAAACACCATGTTTGTGCAGTGATGTCCCTTGATATATCCACAAAAATGGACCAAGTACTCATGACATCACCGTGTTTGTTGCTTTTTTGTCTTTATATTTAGACTGCATATACTAGCCTCTGTGTGATGATTATTTAATATTGACAATATTATACTTACTGAATTTGAAAGTTTCTATGTGATGTTCACAATTTATATCTCCAAGAAAAAAAAATGAAAGCAAACATGGTTACCTTGTATCAATGTGTGAGTAGGACATACTTTCAGAGAGATTAGTTCCCAAGCTATTCGAGTGTTTAAGAGACAGACAAAAAAGATTTGCCCCCGTTTTAGCACCTTCATAATAGCCATATTGTATTTGCATCATTTAGCTCCCACAGCTATTGGCTTGCATGCCTCACTGTCAGAGAGGCTGAGAAAATATGACCATTGCAGATGACCGCCTGATCTCCACAGGGATTAACCACCTGTGAGGGCGTGTGACTTCACCAAAAGAGAAAAACAGCCAGTCACAGACAGGTGAAGCTTGCTGTAGGCAGTTTGAGGCAAGGCAGAAATAAAGGATTTTATCAGCTGGGCTGTTAGTGGAGACTCATAATGTATGATGTACAGCATCTGCTGCATATGTTATCAGTTGATCAGGTCCCAGTTACAAATGAAAAATGTTGTGCAGGTATTGTTTCATTTAAAAATCTGTACAACCTAAAAAAAAAAAAAAAAAAAATTGATTGTACTTTATGATGGATATTGTTTATCAATGCTCACTAATCTAAAGGTAAATTAAAGGTTCCCTGAAGAGTTTTGTTTGTTAAAAATAGAGTTTGGCTCACATTCAACATTTTTAATTTGGTTTGTAGTTATATAAAAATATATACATATGTATATTACTTACTGAGAATTTGTTTTTGACCGTTAAACCTACATTATTTGAATTTTGAACTTTTTCTTCTCTGTAATTGGTGCATTACTACCACCAGCTGCAGAAGGTAATGTACTGTGTATACTGTATGATCTTTTTCATGGAAACACATAATAGAAAAAGAAAGCAATATTGGAAGCCACTCGGCCAAACACCATTGTATTTTCTATTATAGTCATAATTCAACAGGCTACCTTTAACATTTTAACTCAGTATGACTTTGTCACACTTTGGCGTGATCAAATTAGTCCCTCTGGCAAAACAGCATGTCCATCAAATTAAATTATTTAGTTTAAGGTTGAAAAAAATTAATGCATACTTGTTCATGCAAGCGTGTATGCAGTTTAGTGTTTGGTTAATGAGAAAAATAACCTGCAAAGAGAGTTGTCTCTGACTCTCATCTGAATTTATTTAATTGCCTCTCTGGTTATTAAAAATCTGTTTTCAGACTGTATGATTTATAGTCAGATGGTGGAGCAGGAAATGGTAAATTCATTGCCGTGTGTTGCACCAGCTAAGGCGCCACCTGCTCAACAGCATGTCCGAGGGGAATCACTGCAATCTATTACAAGCTCTCTCTAGAGCACAGCTTGTTTTGTCACTCCATGCCCAGTGGGTAACTTGGAACCTAGCCCACTGTTTTCTAAAAACATCCAGGACACTTATACAGCAAAACATTCCATATGTGAAAACATAGTCATTTCATCCTGTAAGGAAACATATTCTCTCAGTGGTAGAATGTGCGTTGATTCACATGATGGATATTGACAGGTAAGTACTGACCACCGATCATGATGCATGAAGGCAGTGTGTGATGTATAAACAAGCTGGAATGCCAGTATAGCCAAGCAAGTAAATAAATAAATAAATAAAAAGTCATGAGGCACAACTCTCCACTCATCAAAACAATTCAGAAAGGCAAAAGGCAGCAAAAAAAACAGTTTATGTCAAGTCAGCAATGTTGTCACAATAGCCTAACACAGTCAGCTGCTTACCTCCTTTTACCTGTAGGTACCTGTAAGTGTGGCAGTGGTGGCGTATACTTAAAATGTGCTTGTTATCAACGGCTGCTGGTCCAATCGCCTGCACTGACAGGATTATTAAGCATGAGTCCCCTCATGCTGTATGTGTGGTAAGTTTTATGCTGAATATGGAATATTCTGCTTCAATTTAAGTTTATTAACACTTTGAATTTGAAGGCAAATGCTGGAACCACGGAATTTAATCACAAAAACCATCCTCGTTCCTTAAGTTAGATGCACAATTATGCAGTGCATAAACCTATCAGCAAAAGTGCCCGAGTAACCGAAATAACAAAAAGAACCAATCCCTAATGCATACGCTCAACACTGAAAGGTGGCTGGGTGAATAACTGTAATTTATTTAGATTGGTCTCATATTGTGATTTTAATTCTATATGATATCTTTTACTGCATCATGTGAGAGATTTTACGTCCACTATTGAACTATGACGGTATTTTTACCATCTTCTTGTTTTTGTTGTGTCGGGTTTTATGGATGACACACATTCTTGTAAAAAAAAAGCAATAATTTTTTCTGTTAACCGCATTCAGTTCTGAGAAAGCACTTTAACTGGCTTATCCCATATTTTTCGCTTTGATGTGTTTGCATCTACGTGTAGTATTATCCAAACTACTCCATATACTGTAGATAAATCTGTTTTGCTCACAAGCACAAAGGTCTTGCACTGTACTTTTACAAACTATACACTTTTATACACGTTTACAACCTATAAAAGCATTTAAGGAAGTCCACCTGTTGTTCAAAAAAACAAATGTGACTTTAAACTTTTATTTTCTAAGTGGATTAACTTCATTAATGCCAGCCACAAACAACAAGGTGCAGTACTCTCCACTGTGTCCATCTGTATTCTTTGTCCACAGTCCATGCTCTGACAGTTCCTTTCTGCACTGATGGATCTATGTGTGTCAACATAGCAGTAAAGAGTTGTAAAGACAAAGTCACCTGTCATTTTGACTTGTTGTTTTCTTTATGTGGACTGATCCAGGCCCCTTGTCTCTGTTATCATAGTCTCAGTAAAGCCTGTTTGTACTGGGGAGTATGTTTGGGTGGGTGGGGGATTCCGGTTAAATTCAAACCAGAGTCACAATGAAGATTAAATCGTTCACCTCCACACGACTTGCTCTGTATGTTTCTCAGTATAGAAGTTTAGATCTTGTGTTCCCTGGTGACAATCCCTTACTGAATATATGAAGTATTTTTCTTTTTTATGTCAAGACAAATGAGGGACCAGCAAAATTGCAAAAGACACAGCATACAAATAATGTTATATTGTCTCTGTTTGCTAAGATCAAACAGAGGAAGAATAATAAAAGCATCATTAATAGAATATACTCACTACAACGTTTAATATTGAGTCAGTTATAATTGAAAACATGTTGGCTCTCGTAATCAAATAACACATTTTTAAACTTTTCTTGTTAAGCCCTGGTATCATTCACCTCTATGTTTGACCATCATTATTCTCTACTCTGTAAAATATATAGAATAATGATTTTGATATTCATTTATGACAATTATTAATTAATCATATTAAAGGACAGTAGAGCCTTTTCCATAATACACACAAGGACAGAAGTGAAACAGTGGCTATCATCATAGATCTTTTAAAAGCAAAAGATAGATCGCACCATTCATTACAGATTTAGCCTGGTACAAGAAAGTGCACTTTAGGCCTGCATAGGCAATGTCTCTGCACTGGTCCTGCTGTCAGGACAGACGTCCCTCACTTCACCCTGTTCTCTAACACACAACAAAAACGACTCTGTACAGTTTGATCAAAACTTCTTAATAAAGTTCCCCCACAGTAATGGCTGGCTCCTTTTTATTAGTATCACCAGATTTAAATCCAACCGAGCACAAACTGGTAAACCAGTGACAACGCACCGGTGCCATGACAACAGACAGCGACATTGAGCAACAACACAACAGACAACAATGGACAACATCCAGCAACTTTTTTTCCCCCTGCTCGGTTTTTGTTTGTCTCAATAAGATGTTAAGCTTTGTGTGAGAACAGACTGTGTTGAAGAAATATCACTGGTTGCAAGGAAGTGACGTTTATCTGTCGCCCAATCAGCTGACTGTCGTGCCGCACTGTGCGCACTGAAAAATAGAATGGGGACGGTTATTTTGGTACTATTCCTAATGGAAATGCAAAAAAAAAACCCTACTGTACCAAAATAAACCAAACCATTCAACTATTTTTGTTAGTGAGAAACCACAGCTGTCAACAACTCAGCAACCTTCAGGTAAAATAATAAAGGGAATGCAGATGTGTTCCTAAAAAAAATAACTCATTAAGATTACATTATATCTCACCATTGAAAAAACCACCATGGTCTCTGTTGTGTCTGTAAAAGTTAGCAAATACAGAATGTTGGTTGAGAGATGAATTCTTCTCACTCTGTAAACACAGGCCCTATTGAAGCTGCATTTGTGCAAAATATCCCACCAAATATCAGATGTGCTGTTATCACATCTATGTCTACCTCAGACTGAGTAAGATAAATAAAGCAGATAAATGTCAGCAAATATTCATCTATATATCAAACTAAGATTAGTTGAAGTTCTCTCAAACGTGTGTATGGTAGCATTTATCTATCATTTGGATGAAGACTTCTGGTCCTGTTCAGATTTATTTTCTTTTAAGATGTGTATAAAAGATGGAATAAAAGGCTTTAATACTGTTTGCATTTGCTAGATTTGACAGACTGAACTAAAATTCCTTAATTGCTTCATTCTACATTTACCTATATGCCTGCCATCTACTCAACTTGTACAATGCACACAAAGCACTAGCTTGACTGCTGCAGAATGCAATATAATTGGTTTAACCGTATCATATAAGGACTGCAATTTGCATTGTTGATTCACAATCCTCCTTTAGAATTAAGAGCAACAATTACAATTAAATGTGCATTGCTCAGCAAGACTGGTTTTAAATTAACGGGATGTATGGTCTCACACCAGTAACTTAGTAGTCACTTCCATGGAAACTGCAAGGGTTTGTCTCACTTGTATCACCACTCACCACAGCTATATGTAATACTCATTTAAACTGCCTTCACCTCCTATTAACTCATGGTTACTGTGCCAACGTAGTATATCATTTTAGAAAGATTAGTTGTGGAGAAAGGGGAACAAGTTAATGGCTTGGAGCATGTCTTGAAAGAATGCAAGTTGTCATCCTACATGTGACTTATATTTATCAAAGTACCTTCATTCTTTTGATGTGTGTCATACACGCTGTAATTGATTTTATTCCCTTCTTTCGTGCTCATGCCTGCAATATCCTTTGCAACATGCCACCCTGAACCTTTTGAACCAATAGCATAATGGAAAAGCTGTAGGGCCAGTGAAGCACAAAGTATCACCTGGTCCTGCAGATAATGCTGCTGGCGTAAGAAAATAGACAATCACTCAGCATGCTGTCCACACTAAGACAATTAGAATTCTAATGTGAAGTTACTCGGACCATTTCAAACATGAAAATCCTGTTTGGCTATCATCCTCCCCCCCTCCTACCATTTCAACTCGGTCAAGTGGGCAAGCTGGCTTTTTTATCAGTCTGTCCAGCCTCTTCCTGTCTGTTGCTGAAATGCAGAGTCCTAGTCTGCCCTGACCCTTCTCGAAGAGAGCAGCAACACCGTCAGTCCAGTCCAGTTTCTTGATAAGTCAACACCCAAGTACTTGTAAGATGTTTGGGGAGTGTCTCCTCCTGTGTAAATTTTTTTAGTTTTCCCTGCATTGATCTGGAGGTGGTTCATAAAGTACCAGTCCACAAAGTCCTGTATCAGCTCTCTGTACTCTCTGACAATTACAATTACACAGTCATCAGAGAACTTCTGCGGATGACAGGAGGGGTTGCTGTAGGAGAAGTCTGCAGTGTACAGAGTGAAAAGGAACAGAGCCAAAAGTGTTCACTGCAGGGCCCCTGTACTGTAGATGGCCATATCTAATACACAAACCCAGCTCATCACATACTGGGGTCAGTTGGTCAGATAATCCAAAATCCAGGATGAAAGGTGGAGATCCACTCCACATGCTTTCATTTGTCCTTTAAAAGTGCTGGATTTATGGTGTTGAAAGAGCTGGAGAATTTGGTCCCAAACCTCCAGGTAGGAAGGAGCGCTGTCCTCCAAATAGATGACAGCGCCATCCACATCATTGTCAGGCTGATAAGTTGCAAAGGGTCCATTGCTGGTCTCACCATGGAGCAGGGGTTCATTAGGTGGGATGTTAGTGCCACCAGCCTGTATCTGCAGAGGTCTTTGGGGTGTGGTGTCTTTGGTGTCACTGGTACCCCAAAGGAGGTCTTCCGAAGCTGTAGTGCTCTCCCCAGCTTCAAGCTTGTGTTGCAGATGATCCCCATCACCCTGCACAGCTGGTCAGTGAAGGATTTGAGGAGCCTGGAGCTTACTGCAGGAAGAAGGCTGGAGGTGGAGTTGGGGCAATGTACTGGGGGTGCAGATAAGGAGAGATGCAGCAGCGCTGAGTGGGTTGGGGGAGAGGTGGGGTGGCTGACCAGACCTATAAGTTCATATTGTCCCCTATGGCCTGGGAGTCCTGCTCCCTATGGCCACAGATGATCTCCTCCTCCTCCTCCTCCTCCTCCTCCTCCCCCTGGTGGGTACTGGCCTGGTTCTCTACACAAAAGTTTATGTAGAAGGGGATTATGTGTCAGTGAGTTTTTGTCCACACAGTGTACTCGAAAAGTCTGTGATAGCTCCATCAGTCTCCACAGACCATCTCTTAGCTGTGCAGGACACAGCTGGCTATCTGGGCACCAGAGGTTTGTTCACAAGCAGGAGACAAACCAGGTTGTGCAGATCTTCCAAGAGGGAAATGAGATGTATGTCACCTTGGTCTGAGTCATATTGGTATGGCACTGAATGTTGTGACATATTTTACTGTTAAAACTACAGGAATATCAGATATGATCATGTCTAAGATTATTACAAAGTAAAATGTTTCCTTCTGAAATTAGAGGCATGCTATATCAATTTAAGTAGCAACACAAGGTGCTGTTTTCTCTCTGCCATTTGCATCTAGTGCCATTTATCATTAATTAAACCTTTAGCATTTGTTTGTGGTAATGCTGCCTTTCCCTAATACAAAACTTCTTGACTGGAAAAAAAAAGTTTGCTGCCATGAAAAGACTTTGAATTAGCACAGTTGAAAAGACAGAAAAAGGAAAGGCAGATCAAACAAGTATGGCCTGCAGTGGAACGAGGAAAGTAAGTGTGGTGTTTATTTGCACTTACACTATACATTGCCCTGTACATTGCCCTAAGTTGACTTTTCAAAGTCAGCTGACTTTTCAAAGTCAGCTTAGGGCTAAAAAGTCATTTGTTTAATGGTTTGTGCCCAGCAGGAAGCCAACAGTCTATTTTTAACAAGCGATAATGATAAAAAGTCTACACCGTCAGAACATACATTACATTGTGCTGAAGTGTATCACCGGATGACCTCCGCAAAAGTGCAGCTGTGCAGTTTCTGCGTACATCTCGGCAAGAAAGGCATTTAAAGTGGATGACTTTTTAAGACATTGCATGGTGACTATAGGAGCGAACAATGTCAGAGGGTTAGAGACAGGGGGAGCGATAAAGATTTGAGGAAAGGCTGGGGGAAGTAGGCATCTTATTCCTCTGTATATCTGCTTGAATCAAAGGCCTTAGTGTCTTTTTTTCACCCCTTTCATCCCTTTGTCTATTCTCTCTTGTTGCTTCTCTCTGTGCTCACAGAGACTTTCCACTGTGTGTTGCTCCCATCAGTAGAATACTGTAAGACTGTAAAAGGGTGACTCTGAGTGGACCTCTGCTGCCACCTAGAGGTCTCAACAACAGTGGGATCACAGCACATTGTACCTGTAGACCAGCTTTCAGGTAACTGTATAGATTAAGACTTTTGATTCGGCAAGCCACACATTTAGACATATATTTCTTTTTGGTACAAGTGTCAACCTGCTCTGTTAAAACACCGTCTACCTCATCCAATAAATTCCCCTGGGTTAGGGAGAAGGTGGAGACTTCACAGAGAGAGAAATATTCTGTTTCAAAGCTGCCAGTCAGGACAGAATTTAGAGCACCTTCTCAATGTTAAGTTTCCTATACTTTCACTTTCAAAAACAAACAAACAAAAAAAAAAGAAAAACAATGCTCTCTTTTTTGGCCTTTTAAAATTTGTATAACAGTCCCACATTGACAAGTAAATGGTGTAACTACTTGACAAGTAGTCAATCTTATTCCTACCTGAGACTCAAGCAAAATGTTTAATAAAAAATCTCATGGCTTTACAAGTGTATAACTGCAAACATATTCAGAGGCTACCGTTTTTCTGATTGCAAGACAGGGATGGATATGTATGTGATAGATTTCCATAAAATTTTCTGATGACTCCTCTTGTGGAAAATAGACCTCAATGATAATTGAGATCACATAGGACAGGCTAACTTTGGATACCCTAGAGGCAGTAGAGGGTACTGTCAGGACTGAACTCAATTTGGTCTTGCATGCAACCTCTCTTGCCTTCTAAAATGAGCTGATGCTACTTTTAGCAAATTAAGCCTAAGCACACTTTTTCAGGAGGTGCAAAATGGAGCGTTGTAGTCACTTTTTTGTGCTGACAACCACACCAATGTATACAGCACTTGCTTTATCTCACAAGCAAGTTAAGATGCTGTGGCAACGGTCGACCCCTGACTCATCATGCTGCTATTTCTGACCTAGACATGAACAACTTCCTGTACACTCGAGTTATCAGACAACATAGTTTTAAAATGTTTTGACCTAAAGGACACAGCACATCGTGTAT
>JAFBJR010000905.1:7839203-7910224 GCA_016785285.1 Brachirus orientalis
ATTAAACTGGAACTGGGAGTTCAAGTGTAAGGTAATACATTTGTATTATTCATGTCTTCAGAACCCCCACTTCCATAATCTATTTTTATTTTTGAAATACACAGTGTAACATTAAATATGTAAACAGTTGAAGATGTAAGGTATGTATGGATCGCAGGGCCTTAGCAACACGCATTTCAGGATGTATTATGTTTTATATTCAGTGTATCTAAATTACTTGCATGAGAGCCTTATCGTTTGTTACAAAAAATTGCGGGCAACCCAGCTTGATGTTCAAATTATGGCTACACAGCA
Source organism: Brachirus orientalis (assembly GCA_016785285.1). NCBI lineage: Eukaryota > Metazoa > Chordata > Actinopteri > Pleuronectiformes > Soleidae > Brachirus > Brachirus orientalis. The sequence goes on from JAFBJR010000905.1 coordinate 7,839,498, forward strand.
GTTGATTGCATACAATGTGCATTGGACGCCATTGAAAAACCTACCACTGTAACTCTTTAATGAAGTCTAATGCTCATTTATATTTATCTTGGATGACAATTTTACAGCATCAACAAATTTGTGTTGTCTCCTTGGAAAACAAAAGGGCTTACATTTAATTGAAAATGTCAATACAAATCATGTGAGATAAACTCTTAAAATAATTACAAATAGCTTCAGAGCCTTTAAGCCTTTTAGATTTATAGACAGGGAATTGGGGCTGACCACTGAGATCAGGGATTTAGAGACCTTCAATTCTCAGGCTGACAACAAATGTAGAATAGGAACAAAGCTTTGCACATAGCAGTATCTTGTTTGAAATATTCTTATTGGCTCACATATCTAAATCACACTGTAGATATTTCTGACACTCATATTATAAGAGCCTGCTATTGGCTAAATGACTGGTACGCACATGGTGATATTGAGGGTCATTTTTTTTCTGGGCAGCTATATCCCATGGCTTAACAATATAGGATATTTTGAACACCTCTGCCTGGAGAAACCTAACAAGGGTAAAGGGTGTGTTAACCCTAAACCCAACAAAGTGTGAGTCACTGGTAGAAACAAGGGACTACTTAGCAATCTTAGCTACAGTATAGCTAAGATTATATATATTGCAGCCTCTTCATGGTTCCCATTTGCTTGTGGGATCCCAAGGTATTTGTAGCTGTCCTCAACATCTGCTATGTTCCCTTTAAGTAGTTCTACTCCCTCAGTTTGGACCATCTTCCCTCTCATTGATGTCATTTGGTTGCATTTATCAAGTCTAAATGACATCCCAGTGTCTTCGCTGTAGACCCTGGTGAGATTGATCAGTGAGTCAATGTCTTGCTCATTCTTGGCATACAGCTACAGATCATCCATGTGCATGAGATTGCTGATCGTTGTCCCACTACAGAAGAGTATCCAAAGCCACTCTTTGTGATGATCTGGCTGAGGGGGTTCAGGCCTATTGTTACAACCAGAGTGCTTAGAGTGCTTGGTTGGTGTATTGGTGAGGGTGTGGGTGTGTGTTTCTCCTCAAGGTTGACTTTCCCCCCCTGCCCATAGATGTGTTGAGCTGGTCATCATTTGGAGGTAATAAAAGGAGGGTGAAAAGTCTTGCGCTTTCTCTACATTGTGCCTCTACATTGTGGTGAAACATTGGTGGTATTGGTTCTCCTCTATGTGGAAAGGATGGTGTTAGGGCAGCATTTTGGTTTGATGCAGTGTTTCCCCCCTTTGGTTGGAGTATGGCTTTTCCTTTGACTTTTATTGTGGAATGACCTGGTTCTCTTGTTTGACAATTTTGTTTAGAGGCCAGCAGGTTAGTTTATTGAATTTTGCTTTGAAAATTGAATATTAACAATAAGTAATTTTAAATAAAGTAAAACCTTGTGTTTTGAAGCCTCAACTGTCTCTGCCGCCCTTCTTTTCCTATCCTAGCACACAAATGTTTTTTGTTCATCTCTTCAACCCCTGAGCCAAAACCCAGGGATGTAACACCTATGCAAAACAGCAGGGGGGACAGCGCATCCTTGGTATATTCCACATTTAATGCTCACCTATGCAATGAGCTTTGAGTTGGCCTCCAAAGTTGTCGTCCACAGTTCCATCGATTTCTTAGTCCTGTTAATATTGTAGAGCTCCAAGCATTCCAGTATTCATGTGTATGGTAGGTGTATGTCATAGGCTTTCTCAGTGTCAATTCACGTAGTACACAGGTTTGTGTTCCTGGTCTTACAACCCTTCATGACGACCCTATTAACCAGCAGTTGGTGCTTGTCTCCTCTGGTGTCACTGCCAATTCTTTCTGGGCTCTGCTCATGTACTGAATCATGTGCCTATTCATCTGTCGCAATAATGCTTGGTTTCTTCAACTTCACCAATCAACATTTATTGTCATTTGTCATTTGACAATTTAGATATTTTGCTCAGTCCCAGTCCATTCCCCAGTGTACTTTGTTGTGTGCAAGGTTTTTATGTTGTGGTAGTGTTCGTAGAGCTGTGCATTGAAATTAATTTTTACATAATGTCAATTTATTTATACCTTTGCTTGACCTTTTCCTTGTTTGTAAACTCGAATGAAAAAGGGCACAATTGAATGAGTTCTTGGCTTCAATACTCCAAGTCTACCAAACGTGTCAATATCAAATGACCCATTCTGACTGATGAACAAAGGAAGATAATCCACACATTCTCAGTCTTGCTTCTTTGAAGAGAGCACTTAAGATACTGTATAATTGTTATTAACATCTCCCTTTATGAACAGAAGGTTTTGATTACTTTTAGATCCATGAACTTGAAACTGATATTGGATGATTCCATCTTACAGTGAACAAGATGAATGGGCCTAGTTGAGCTTTCACTCTTCGGAAAGACACATGGCTCTTGATGAAATGATTCACTGACTGCATCTGTCATGTCTTGGTTACAAGAGAGTCTCTATCCATTTGACCACTTTGACACACTATACGGTTTCCTTTATGTTTGGTTAGGGGTAAAAAGTGTCTGTGCTGTAACGCTTTAAGTGTTCAGTGTAACCTTCAGAAGCACTGCACTAAAAATAGTGTTCTTAAAATAGTAAGGTGGACAGGTGTGTGGTGTACTGTATGTGCAGGGTTGGCTATTATGCATCAGCAGGGATATTATATACACAGCATTTAAAGGTTCTATTTTGAGACATGCAGCGTGTGTGTAATTATTCAAAAAAGAAAATAGTGCATGTAACATGATTAATTAGCTGCATCAGAGTGCACCCAAATGAATCCTGTGGCACATCTTGAGCAGGAAGCTGACATGACAGAGACATCAATGTTTTTATTACTGACACTGTCTGATCAATGATATCAGAGGTATTAAGGACAATTTTCCTTCTGTGGCTACCATGGCAACATTATGCAGGAGATGACAGGTTCAGACTTGAACTCTTTCATAAGCTGATATTGGGAGATATCATATTAAAACATGTACAATTAGGCCGATGTTTCTACATCACAGACACTGGAGAAGCAACATGAGGTTTTATCACAGAGAATTTCATAATGTTGGTCAGTAATAAGCATGGGTCAGTTTCAGACTCCTTCCTTAAATAATGTGTGGCTCTGAATCTCTATCATGATACAACCTGGTTTAATGGAAAAAGTTACATTTGTCCGACTCCTATGTTGCACATCTGCAATTACTGGTCTGTTGAGTCAATGCAATTACATGACTCACTGTGAGGTTTTGACAAATACTTTCACACACATTTTTAAGTGGTATACTGATGTAGACACTTAGTGGCAGACCTCGGTTAAAGAAGATTTGTTGTGGTATTATGAGAACATTCCATGTATATATTTTTTTTATTTTTGTATGTTTTTCCCAGCGTTTGTTTTTGTCTGTATGACTGTTTGCGAAATAACTCAATTTTTATGTGCGGATTTTGATGAAATTTTCAGGAAAGGCGAGAAATGGGACAAGGAACAGTTGATTTGATTTTGTTGGTGATCCGGATCCAGGAATTTCTTTTGAAGGACTCTTTATTATTGCTTGGCAGAGGTCTGCGCTATCTGAATGCTTCTACTTTTAAATTAAACTTATGCTTGACTTAACTTGGTTGTTTTTTTTTTTTTTTTTTTTTTTTTTTTTAGCCTCATCCTATCCATATATTAACCCATCTAAGTGTCATTCCGTCAAAGTGAAAAAAGTGACATTACAACAGTAACAAAACTTTTTTTTTTTTTTCTGGCAGTCACTTTAAAATATAAGACATTGCATGCAAATTTTAGGCTTTTACATTACCGAGAAATGTTTGACCCTCATTTCCTCAAAATGCACTTTTGCACTTTATCACTTTGATATGTGCAGTATGTCTGTATAATGAATGTAATTTTGGTTTCTATATAAGCAACACACGGTAGATTTTCGGAACTGTGCATTACTTCTTGATTAATTTCTTAAATTACTTTCATGTTTCTCCTCATGTTTTATATCTTACCAAAGAATGTTCTCTACCTCTGTTGATTACATTCTCCACCTGATTTGCCTACTGTATGTCTTGTTGCCTCCTCCGGATGTGTGAATTTCTGGTTGTCAGTTTGTTTATTCAGGTTCCCTGTGTCTCTGTCTCCCACAGCTCTGTTACCTTGTGTCTTTGAAGTTTGCATCTGACACACACACAGATCTTCCACAACAATCCCTCCATTTATATATATATATATATATATATATATATATATATATATATATATGGTTTGTGTATTTCTGCACAGAATCAATCAATCAAGATGTAAATACATCTGTCAAGGATTATTTGATAATAGAGGAAATGCACACACCCATGCTTGTGCATTCTGCGAAATTGCATCATTTCTATATACTTCTTGTTTTCAAGAAGTCGTCTGCTAGGGATTGCATTTAATAGCTAAATATCGATAACTGTGATATTATCAACTAGAAGTTACATTTCTGTCTCAAATTATTTACAGAAGGAAAAATGTAGACACTGCTGCACTCACAGTAAGACTGAGTAAAACTTTTACAGAAGCCAGAATAACTTTTAATCCCCATGACGGGGGGTGGGGGGGGGCGATCAGCTGTTGCAATTCGCTCAAAGTGCAGAAACAAAATTGGATTCTAACACTTCAGTCATGCATCATACAGACAGAGAAAAAATTTAATTAGAATGTGAATGATAATTCTGATATAAATGATAGGGTTAGGGTCGAGCAAAAGCCATTTTGTTGCTAATGTACAATTCTGTTAATGACTAAAAGTAAACCACAACACAGAGCTGAAAGGAAATGACTTTCCGAGTAATGTATCCTCTCAGTTAAGCTACAGTCAATACAATGAGAACTTTGCCCACTTTTCAGCCAATGCTACAGTGACAACACACTTGCATCATGTTTTGATGTGGAGGAGAGGAGGTTCCAGTCAATGGAGTTTTCTGAATCATCCATGAGGGCACTAAAGACGCAATGTGGTAACAGAGAAGGAAATAAAATAGAAATAGATGTTTCTTACCCATTATGACAACGATTGGTTGTGTTTTCAACCTTTTGCACCTTCAGTTGTTTGTGCTGTGATTTTGTTAAATTAAGTGATAATGGGTAGAAACTGATTACTGTTACTGTTTGTGAGAACACACTGGCGTTTGGAGCTATCCACAGTGGATGCTATCCTTGTCCTCCACAACAACTCAAAATACACAACGGTTGCATTATGTAAATAGTGATTAGTAGTTACAGTCCAACAAGGGTTAATAAGGCAGAGCTGAATCCCGTTTACGGTCTGCCTGAAATGTTATTTTCAACAGCATACCACTATTTCTGATCCTATTGTTTTATCCCTTCCATTTCCAAGAGCTATACATGCAGACTTGGTTAAATGTTAACTCTTTGAAAGCATTTTGACTGTCAATTGAGTAAAAATTAGTGCTCTTACTTAATGACCAGTACAAGTCTCTATATTATAAATTCAGACACAGGTGGTTCCTTCAGCTCTCTGCCAACATGCTCTGATGATATTGGGTTCAACCTTTGCCAAGGATCAAACAATAAGCCACCAGTTCATCAAACACTCTGAGCTGGACATTCATAAAACATGTTTTCTCCAGTTAGCTCTTGGCATTGGCCAAGATGTAATAAATCATATATAGTATATTTTATAACCCAACTGGTTATGGGTTATATTGAGCGTTTTATCAAGCCCGCCGCCTTAGAGACTGAAACCAGACTTGGCTGCAGGTTCAGTCATTTACTGACCCTACCACCACAACAGAGGCTACAAATTTGAAATGTGATGATCAATGATGCTTGAATCAGCCCTAACCCTGCACACACAACTACGCATACCCCACCCCCAAGCAAAAAACAAACAAAAAAACAAAACCTTATGTTCAAAAACTGCATAGGCATGTAATAACTTCACTGGCATGTATTACTTTGACTTCTGTGTCACAAAATTTTGCACATTTTCTAATCACTTTTTCGTAGATGATAAAAGTTTACTACACCATCACACCTCCAACCTCCTTGTCTTTCAAATGTATGCATGCACACACATACACACACGCATGCACGTACACATGCATACACAAAATGAAAAATTTTTCCTTTTACAGCCCTCTTGTTATCGCCAGTAAACTGCCCCCATGTTATTGCCTCCATGTATTTCCAATTATTTTATATGTGAAAGAGGGCAAAGGGACAAATGGAGTGGAGATGAGAGAGAGAGAGTGTAGCAAGCCAAGACACTTTGTAATGCCATGAACAGCTTATAAGGAAGATAAATAGCGTGACACCTTAATGGAGCCATACAGTTATCCTTTATGAATAAAGTGAGATTGCTTCATAAAAGGTACCGTCCATGATTAATGATAGGACTGAACCACTTGCATCGATCCAGGACATAAAAATACTCTCTAGTATTTACAGCTGTTAATGTTATAACAAATGACATTATAAAAGTTGGACGTACTGGAAGTCCAATAAAATGCTGCCTCTGGTGGTCGTGGTTATTTCTGAGTCTCAGAAGTGACAATACAGAAACAAGACTGCTTTAGATTAGCCTATTCCAGCAAATGTCTTTGAATTGTTATAGAAGATTTAAAAGCACCACAACACAATTAAGATCAAATTAATTTTTATTACTGTGATGTAATCCGTGCTAAAGCAGACACGCATGAAAACCAATGAAAAACATTTTAACAACTAACTTTCTCACTGAGAAAATTTGTCTTGACTGATTCATATAAAACCATGCACTGAGTAACATCCAATAAAACAGCCCACTTTAAAGATTGGAAGAATCTGCCTGCAGCTTTTTTAGCAGCACAGTAGCTGCGAATTCTTATGACTGGAGATAAAGCGTTCAGGCACACATCAATCACACAACTTGTCCACATGCCCAGCCATTAATATTTAATTCTTTATGGTCATAAAAGCTATTATTTACTTCATTTTCATGCAGCTCTTAGCCATTACTTAGCCAGAAGATATAGTGGTGAACTGAGAGTGTCTGCTATGTGAGGCTACGTCACAAGTTATTATTTTATTTCCTGTCTACAAAAGTGTCCACTTTGTGGCATCTCTTTGGTACAGGGACTTAAATAGTATTTTTCCAGAAAGCTAACGTGAAAGATGCAACAGACAGTTTTAGTCCCGGGCAGTTTTAGTTCCAGGGCGTGTTATTGTTTGGTCATTGTTGTCACAACGCAGCAAGAGCAAAACAGTCGAGAATGTGTTACTTTACCTCCAAGCTCTTTTTTTCTATTAAACAATGACAGTAAAGGGGCTGTGGTGCTTTTCACTGCAGGACACAACAGCTTGAGGAAGTTATCCATCACCACTTTGGTGATAATGAAGGAGAATATAGAAGTATGCGCACTGAGTTGAGATGTTTTCAATACTATATGGATTGTGCAAACAAGCAAAAGCTGTGGTGGCAATGTGCATTGCATAGTTATGATGTTGTTGGATTAAGTGTTAGCATGGCTTCAGAGCTGGGGGGGGGGGGTAACTTTAGAATGAAACAGCAGGAGCAGCCGAGCTGCTGTCAAAAACTGAAAGCAGCTGTACAAATCCTTAAAGTCTGCATCCTGGTTGCCAAGAGAGTGATATAGCGAAACAAGGACTAGAGCAGAATATGAACACAGAAGGTGTCGTTTTTCTGTTGCCATTACACTGTGCAATCAGTTTTAAAATTATAATGACAAGTTGATGCCAAAAAACTGTCTATTTTGGCTTTAACCATAAGATGAAGTGGGAATAAAACACCCTTCCATTTGCTATTCACTCTTTTGGCAGTTTCCTTATTTGTCCAGCCCATTAAACTTGAACAGCTTGTTCTTCATCTGCAGCACCTGCTGTGAATGAAAGCTTGCTCAGCTACACTTTTATAGCTTATTAGATGAGCTTGACCTCTGCATTGAGTTTTTCCTCTGAATGGATCCTGTGAATGTGGCTTCATTTGCTTGGCACGAGACATCATTCGGTCCGCCTTGTGCACATTCGCTCACAGTGCGTGATGCCATGGTGCTCACAATCAACTACAGCAATGGTATTGAATGTAAACTATTCACAAAGTCATTTAATTGTGTGACCATTTGAATTCGACAAGATTTAGAGGTGAGTTTCTCTGTATGATTGCACGGTAGTAATGCCTTAAATATACACAAATGCCTTTCTTACTAAGGAACCAGAAGTAATTTCCAGTCTTTAAAGGCTGGATATTAACATCTCATTGTCAAGTCATGTTGGTAGCTCCATCATGATGATCATCTCTTCTTTTTGAAGAAGTACCAAGAAGACATTGTTTTTTAATAAATAAATAAATAAATAAATAAATAAATAATGTGTTCAAAAAGGTGGACAACAGTGGCTGATGGTCAGATAATAATTAACATGCAGACAATAGTGATCAAATTATGAAATGATAAAATGTGATTGTAAGAGACAGCGATTATGAGAGACGGATGATAATGATCAGCTGAGCCATGCACAGCTCTGCCACAACTAATCCAAACCTTGGTGTTAATGAGGCCTGCCTATGAGGGAAGCCTGAGGCATTCTACCTTGATGGGAAATCAGGATTGCTAACTTCCAAATATACAGTCTTCACCTGTTTGCATGTTAAATGGAGAATCTGTGGGATCCAGGCTAACATCTCTGCACTCGTTCCATTCTTGACTCTCAATTTTTACCAGATATATGGTTCGACTGCTGATAATGGCATTTGAAATGTTACAACCCCATGATTATCTTATATTAAACTATATGTCTTAAAGATGGAATAACTGTGTAGCTTTTCCACATTAAATAAAATTATATATTCTGTTGCATCATGTACTCACTGTTTCTCAGCTCTTTTCAAAAAATAGAGAAATCTGTCCTTCAAACATTTCCTTTGATTAACAATGGCAGATCCCCCTTGTGGTTATTTAACTGAACTGATCAAAAATTACTTTTATCCAGTCATTTTTTATATATATTGTATATGGCCATACATGGATGTGGTTCCAGTGTCTGTGGTCCTTGTGAAAAACGTTGCTCTCACCCACAGACCCCTCTGCTCCTTGAAAAACAAAATGAAATACATACAGTCTGTTCATTTATCAAAAACTATCAAAGACCATTTGAGAAAAGGATTGAGACGCTGATGTCCAAACAAATTATTTTCTGAAAGGAAAGAAAGATGTTCTTTGACTAAATCAGTACTTCTGTGTTGTCATTATGTACAAATAGTCATCAAGGTCTTGTTTTGCTCTATTTAGTTTTGAGTGATGTTATTGGCAACCATTTTGTGAAACCCATAAAGGGATTTTGAAATAGTGGAGTTCATTATTTAATACGTTTGCAGTGTTGTCTTACTTGGAAAAAAAACAAACAAACAAAAAAAACATAGGTTCAGTATGACATTGAATGTGTGTTTTTAAGCCACACTTTTTTTCCCAATGTGTCACAGACTCTTGTGATGAGGACCAATGAGGAGATGTGCTAAGATCAATGATCTCTTGAATGGCCTGTTGAACCTCAATCAATAGCTACTGGCTGAGTGAGGTCTTGTTCTCTGATTAGGTGTTTTTCACTGTCAGATTCTTTCTCATAACCTACACTCACTCTTTCAACCATCCACCCCCGCACTAAACACACGCACTTTCTCTCCAGGCTAAATAGGTTGCTGGAAGTCCCCAGGATACAGCATGGTTAAGTCATCATCATTTTGACAGAGATGGAAAGGGTTATTATCTGATGCTGCTTTGGATTCATGCTGTGTGAGACAAAGGTGCATTTGGATCAATACCCATACAAGTGCTGTGGCTCAGACATTAAGCCTGTTGTAGTGTCTCATACACACTGCTATGATATACTCTCGTTTTTTTCTGACATACTTAGTCACACTTTCCACAATAATTTTAATAAATTAAAAATCTTAAACAAATGAGAAGCTGAACAGCTATACACAAGGACACAAGGTTTCAAAACAAAACTTGTAGATGATTCTTTAAGGGTTTCAAGTTTCCAATATTTACGCCATGCCCTGAAAGGCTTTTTGAAACAACACACTCAGGCTCGTGTCCAATTATATTTTAGAAATGAAATTATCTATCATTGGGAAAACACTGACATTTTGTCCCTTCCCTTGCAGGCACTTCCAATAAAAACATCCTGCAAATTTAATTGGCTAATGGAGTTGCCAGTGACAGAGAGGAATGAAAATAATTGCATATGAATTGCAGATTCTCACGACTAAACCTTTTGCTTCTAAGGCATAGGAAGGAACAAACATCAGCATTTTACCTCAGGAGGAAAGAAGAAAAAAAAACAGCAAGGACAGCAAGATGGCTGACTGCTGTGAGACAACAAACAGCTGACACAATAGGTTGCCATGCACTGATGTAACCCCACTTCTGTGACTTGTGAGGCAAATCTCTTGCAGAAATCCATGCTCTCGAGAAATCCTTGCTTCGCAAAAAAAGGTGAGCAAGGTTAAACTTAATGATATCAGGCCAGTGGCTTTTACACAGCTCGTGAAGACCCAGCACGTGCCCTGTAATTTGCATTTTTGCTGTAAAGATGATGCTTTGGCCCCGGTGAACACCTGGAGAGAACCAGCAGTGTCATCAGGATTCACGTGTTTTATTATCCCAGTGCTTTTAACGCAGTGCAACCTCCTATATCTGAACGTCAACACCAAATAAATTAGATTCGGAGGGTATCGAACCAATTTGTTACTTGATGGGAACATCAGATCTCCCCATAGAGCCCCACTCAGTGTTTTGTTGTTTTGTGCTTTCTTGTTTAATATGTACAAAAAAAAGGATCTAAGAAAGCCATAAGGATAAAAAAGCCATGTGCAGAAATCCTCCAGTGAAATGGCATTTATAGTCATGTACTGTTATGAAACACTATATGACTGTTGAAAGCAGAAAACTTCAAAGTATTTTTAGCTAAAAAAAAAAAAAGGTTTGTGAGATAATTAATGTGCACTACTCAAAAACTCAACCACAGCTATTGTAGTTCTCTGAGGCTTTGCAATGGCACAGTGTTGCTTCAAGTTAAATGCAAACATAGTCATCACAATTATGATGTAACATGTTCATAATGTTACATTATTTATTTAAGTGTGAAAGTATGCTAACTTGGAGTAGCATATAGTATTTTGCCATTGTCCTTGCCATGTAACTCCAAGGCAGTTTCTGCCACGCAGGAATAAGGGATTCTATTCTATTCTATTCTATTCTATTCTATTCTATTCTATTCTATTCTATTCTATTCATATATATATATATATATATATATATATATATATATATATATTATATATCTCTTACATAATACTGTATGTGGTGAGTTGTGCATACCCATTAACACATACAATTATACCCTTTGTTTATGGATCTTGCACTTGTCGTTATGTTGCTGTTATACTGAAGAGTAATTACACCCCAAACACGCCTACTATATTTGTACTAAGAGAAGCCTCTTACTTATTGTGCTGAAACCATGTATGACCTACAGTCACTATTGTGATAAAGTTTTCAAATGTTCACTGTTTTATGCAGTATTTTGGTCAGAGCAGGTTAGGGTTTGTCAATTAAATCACTTTGTTAAGCCTAGAGGCTAACAAAAACACTCAGCGTTAGGGTAAATGATGTACTGCAAATTTGTCCATTCTTAATGTAATTATAACTGTGTTTGGATACAAATGTGTTATGGATTGCCAGCTTTTAAACCACACATTCTCATCTAATCTATGAATTACATCATGACTCACTTACATTCGTACAGTACAGCACGTCCTACACGTCCTAACTGCTATTCACAAACTGTCTTCACCCTGACCCACAGTGAATGTCTGTGTATGCAATGATCTCCTGCCGTTGCCTCCACCTGCCCTCAACCTCATGCACACAAACTCTGCAGTGTGAACCTCATATTCGGCCTTTTTTGTATTCCAAGGACAACACTCACTGGACAGAGTCTCCTACCAAGAGAGCTCTTGATTTGAACTGTACTATATCGATCTTTCCACTTCTTTTTTTTTTTTTTCCATGAAAAAGTACTTTCCTGTCCCACACCTTTCATTCTTGGGTTCCTTTTGTCGAATTTCAGACCTTGTGTCCCACCCTGCTGAAGTCCTGTGTTAATTCATCTGTGAGTCTCAAATATGAGATATCTGTCACCTGTTAAGCCTTTTCCAAGCCAGTAAGAAAGCCCAGGCGATGCTCTGCTGCACCCCAGTTGTGAACTGTGTATGAAAACTATCAAATACAATAACATCATGTGGGTCAGTGGCGGACCTCTATGACCCTTACTCTGAAGAAAAACACCACCGAGGTGTTTTTTTATATATATATATCTTTATTTCTTTTTATATAAATATCTTTATTTCTGCTGAACACAAACTCTTGTAAAAAAAAAAAAGGAAATAAGCCACCCAAACTGGACTTTTTAAATGTGTACATGCAATAAGAAATGCACCCCAGCTTGGTTGAACATTAACAACACCAAAAATTTACAAAATGTCACAAACAACAACAAACTCTGCTATCACTCACATCATGGCAACATTAATCACAGCGCTTGTAAACACAAAGTTGTTTCAATCACTCATGTGGAGAGTGGTGTGGGTTTTTGTGAAGCGGAAATGCGTGTTGTTCTGTAGCCATTCAGACGGAGGATTGATGTGCAAATCATTTCCTGACAAACCCCTTATTGTTACCCACTTTCCCATTAAATTAATGGATAAATACAGTGGAAACGGAGAAGGAGGACAAACATGTTATGGTCCAGTATTCCTGTATTTCTTTTTCAAAGAATTGGCTGGTGAGATGCTGCATCAAAAGAGAGTCACTCCCCACTGAACCTATCTTTTGACTCTTTGACTCTTAGTTATTCCTGCCATGTACCAGGCATTGTAGAGACTGTATAAAAAAAAAATATATATCGTGACCACATGTTTTATTCATGGTGTCTAAACTTTCATAAGATAAAGGGTGTCACTGTTGCACTATAGCACAAAGTTAGCGGAGCATCCATGTAGTGTAGATGTTTTACCTTCAGCTTTTGCAACATTCTGCTCCAATCAAGTTCCTGTTTCTCTTGGGGGAATAGTATGAGATAAAAGGGGGAAGTTAAAGCAAACAGGACAGTAAGCTGTATCTAATCTGTGATGTTTCTAGTATGGAAGTATGAACAGTAGTGTCTCCTATCGTAGACTGTAGTTTTTCTTTTATACCTGCAAGAGCAACACACACACATGCATGTGTGCACAAAACTCGAAAAGAAATATGTTGCCATGCCTCCTGTAAACAGATTTGTTGGAGGTGCAATTTCTTTAACACAAGGTTAGAGAAACAGAGGAAAGAGCTGCCTAACATGACTTACACAGTATTTTGTGGTGTTGTACCTGGATGTGATAGCTTGTGCTGATATATTTGGACTGACATGTGTGATAGCCTCACTGTATTCCGTAATTATTGTGCAATTTCAGCATAAAATCGGATTTAGCGGTTCAAACGAAGCTGCCTAAAGTCATTTGGCTCTGGCCGAGACTTATCTTCTCTGGTGGTTTTATTCATTTGTTTTGCTTTATTTTCTTCTTTTGTCTGCCTTCACACTGTATATGCCCCTAAAGCACTGGAGGCTGAAGTATTTAATCAAAGAGCAACATTGCCCCCTGTTGGTTACACGTGAGAAAACCATCGAATCCTTACTTGACACAGCCATGATATGTATGCTGGAACCACACTTATCTACTTTGTAGTCACAGACTTATTGTTGTCACAACTGGTCGCTGACCTTGTTTATCCCCATTATAACACTGACAAACAAGAGTCCTTAGGTAAATCACTGAGGTGGACACTTTACATCTCTGATATTTCATTAAGATACAAAGCACCTCAATAAAACAGTAAATTGCAATCATTTGAGTGTGGATATCATACAGCATGATGTCTATATATATATATATATATATATATAGTATTTTATTTTAGGTGCCTTTCAAAGCAGTCAAGGTAACCTTACAGGCAGACTTCAAAAAAAAAAAAAATGGAAAAATACCCATCAAAATAAATCAAACCAGAAAAAAAAAAAAATCATGACCTTACCCTGACCCAGAGAAACGTACCCATTTATATCTGTCTCAAAAGAGTTTTTGCTTGATTAACATGAAGCCAAGGTTTGTTGCATGGCTGTATTCAATTATGTGATTCTGTGCTTTGCTTCTGAAAAAGTACACTTTTCTTTTTTTCTCCTTGTTTGATTCTTTTGTGCTTGTTTTTATTCATGTTTTTCATATTCAGTATTTTGCTACTTTTTTACATAATGTTCTTCTTACCCTAATTTTCGTTGTTTGAAATCATGACTAGGTGTATCTCAGCCATGACTATGACGATTTCAAAGTATACAATGGGAAACTGTGTGTTTCTTTAAGAACTGTCTTTTTATTCCTCTGTGTTTCGCTGTAATATTTCTTCTTTTCCTTTATTTTCTGTTTGAGTTCCTCTTCTCTTTGCTTCCTAGCAAGGGTGAAGCTGAAGATGTTGTTGCAATTTATTGTACTTCACCCCTGCTGATGACGTTTGGCATTTCCACAGAATATAAAATGGAAGGCAAAATTAAATTTGCACGTGCATAGTGCTCAGAATAAATGCTGACTGCTTGTGCCAGTGTTCCTTCCCACTGATTCTTTCCATTAACCAAAGGCAACACACCAGAGGGGAAAAAGCTGTTCTTTTAACATACTGGGCTCTTTGGTATATTTTGAGCTTTTTTGTCCACACTACATGTCCTTTTTAAAACTAATGGAGAGAAAACGTCTTGCTGCAAATTATTATTATTTGTTTGAAGCTGAAAAATCTCCACTAAGCAGCATTTGATGAGGGTTTCGGTTTTATTTTCTTTTTAAATTCCAAAAAGTTTTAGTGAGATTTGTTTAATAGCTATATTTATTTAATATTTACTTTGAAAAATAAGAATATGTTTATTTATTTTTTTAATCGCTGTTGGAGATATGTGTTGCTTTATGGAGTGATAAAAAAGAGGTATCCATAATTCTCTTTGCAAAAACCTTTAGCTTTAATTAATGTTCTGGATGCACTACATAATTTCATGATGCCTTATTTGCATACTTGCAACTTGTCATACCTAAAAAAAAATGAAAAAAATGGGTATTTTAATTTGGGTTATCCACTGGAGAAGTTTGATGGTGATGTAAACTTTTATTTGTTTGAACGCACTACAATTATGTTTGTTTGTCGTCCCACTCGTTTAAATTCATGTAAATGCAGTGGTGATATGTGGAGCTATCACTGAACCAATCCAGAAGCATCAAATGTTTGATAATGCACATACCTGGATGTTTTCAAGTCTTAATTTGGTCCTTGGATTCTTGCCTGTCGCCTCAGTTCATTCATAGCGTACTTCATCACTACAGACACCAGATCATCACTTAAGTGATCTTACCTACATGGTCATAAAAGGTCGTCAAAGTAAAGTATGTTTTTAATCTCAATATCCCATCTGAGGTTTTTGAATGCGTGAACTACAAACAAATATGGACAATAAGTGTAATGTACCGTATGCTATATTTTACATACTAAGGTGACCTAACCTCGGGTATCGTCTTTTTCATATTCTGTAGTTACACCCTTTCTATATATATATATATATATATATATATATATATATATATATATATATATAAAACACTCAGCACACTACTACATCAGCACCTTTACCTTGTGAATCAAACTCAAGGATCCATTGAAGTAGTGTATATTTTACATAAACATACTGTTGCTCCTCTTTGTCTTTAACATCTAATCCACTGAAATTATTATTAAGTTCTTATTTTTGAAAAGCACTTCATGTAAGTGTAACTAAGTGGTGTGTCTCATTCTCATTTATACAAATCAAGTTCCCGGGGCAGTTTATTAATCACATTTGATATTGCAGTTTGAGTTTGTTTTTGACTTTTAAATGGGTCTGTATCAGCCTCGTCTTTTGCATCTTAAATATTTGTATGACTCTGAGTACGTTTGTTATGCTGATGTTGCTTATGTGATTCTGTCTATCACATAAGCTCATAAGACTCGGATGAATGTCCAAACAATACCACGTGACCCCGAAAATCCAATAGAAAGAAAAGGAAAATAGAGTCGTACTGGTGCACAAACGAATAACTGTCAAAGCTATCATAGAAAACTATGAAAACATGGGAGTGAGAGTTAGAGTGGTGTAAATTAAGGGAATGGAAAACCAGCATAAACATAAACAATCTCTATACTTTTAAGTGCATATCTTGTGCTATAACACCTTCCACAACAGCTACCTTTTTATCTAATCATGTTCCACTGAGGAGGAAAAAAAAAAAAAACAGGTCCAGGCACATATTTAGCAACAGTATTAATTACCAGCAGCTCTAATTGTGTTCTGTGTCCGTCTAATTAGTTTGAAGGCATGGATTTTACAGCAGTCAGTGTGTGGATGGGTCATGTCAGGCAGTGCAAAATTAGGTCTGGGGTCTTGCTGCCGAGCCAAGGGCATTGGAATTGATAGCTGAGTACACCGTGGCCAGATTATAGAGATACAATAACCTTCGAACAATCTCAGTTGCATCATCTGAAGCTCAGTTTCTTCCTCCTTTGAAATCCGGTTTTCATGGAGTGTTTTGTTTCTGTATTAGGTCAAGAGCTGTTCTGGACAAAAGGAAAAAAAAGGGTAAGAAATGTGATATGTGTTCATTGTTGAGCTCAGTTTTTAGCCAAGCTGACAAATGTTTTTTTTGATGCTTACACTTTCTTTTGGAAAGTTTGTAGTAGAGAGCTTTGGTAAGGTTGTCTGTTCAATGGGCTTTTTGCACAGCAGCCATTTTGACAGGTTTTAGTAGGAAAAGCTCTTTTGTTACTAATCACATCAGTGGTTGCCCTGTTGAATTAATTATATCATACTGTAAACTGTGCAGACTGGAACTGAGGATGCTAAATGATTATTTACACTTTTGATGTCCCTGTTCATGTTATGTTATGACCTGGCAAAATGGCTGCTGTGCTTAGGGCCCATAAAAGTAACAATTTGGACTGTACTCTATTTGAATATACTCTGAGATTTTATCTTACTTCTTTAGTACTTAGGCTGCAGAAGTGGGACATTTCCACAGCAGTTACTGTCTATGAATAGTTTAAAACTCATGACTATGTTTTCTTTTTAATTAAAATGCAAACGCCCCCCTCATCATTTGAGGGAATTCTCCGTTTGTTGTTTCGCTCACTGATCATGAGAAAAAAAAGAAAAAAAAAACATGTAAAAATGAGTGTTGAGACAAATGTGAAAATGCTTTAAAAATAAAAGTGAAAGATGTTCAACAAAACAAAAAGCAGCAGTTAGGAAAAATATTACATGGTTATATTTCCATCTGATGCTGAAGAATCTTCGAGTTGGACTGCCAAAAAGCAAAGGGCTTGCTGGTATTACTGTGTTATGGGATTCAAAATTAGGATTTTATGGATATGAAGGCTCTCAAATGCACATTGTGGAAATAGCTTTAATTTTCCATCGCAATTCTCCACATGAATGTCAGTGGTACTGTGGGCTACTCTAGTCCAGAAAACCAGCTGGGAATATCGATCCATTGGAGGCCAGTGAAGCAGGAATTGATTTGTTAAAATCTCTGTTCTTTGTTCTAGTCTAGCGGTGTCTGTGTGTAGAATCATATTGTATTCAAGCTATGGTTTTCAAGGAGGAAAAAGGGAAATACTATATACGTATATATATTTAATTACATTATGAATTATATTATTATTATAATAAACTTTTTAAGCAAAAAGTTTTGAAATGATTTTCAGCTGATAACAGAAGAAGAAACTCTCTTCTGATTTAAAGTCAGATTGTAATGTGTCTTGCAGATGGACATTGGTGTCAAACTTCTCAACCTGATGATATATTGGAAGTCTGATTTTTAGTGCAGCACAGTTCCCCATGTGTGTTAAACTGCATCAGCACAGCACTGAGCAGCGATGTTATGACTAGAGGAGATGAAACCACATAGACACAGAGGCTCATAAAACAAGACGATAATGTAGAAAAACACATATGGCAACACTCAAACAAAATGCCCTAGTTGTAAATTTAGCTGCAAAGACAAATACTTCAAGATTTTATAGTTACATTTGACAGATTTCAGTTTCCACTGCCCTGTGCACTTACTATACACTCATTTCTATTTTAATTATTATAATTGAGTCAATAAATACCTACTGTGTTTAAACAGATTTAAATTCTCCTTTATGTCTGACAACAACTTCCTGTCGTATAGTCCAAGTGTACCAGTTTAAGTGTTGTAATAAAAAAAAAAATGCCCAGGGGTGAGGAATATATTGCTCTGCTCTTAAAGCCGGTGACAGATGGATGGGAGGGGGAGTAATGGCAGGGAGCAAGGCCAGAGTAATGAGAGGGAGGCCATACTTCTGACCTTGCCTGGCTGTCCCAACTTCTCCCACCGTCGCCAGCGAGACTAACGGATGGGTGAGTCACTGGCTCAGGATGTGGACAGTAAACGGCACTGACAGCTGACCTGGCAGCTTTCAATGGGCATGATGGAGGAGGATATGAGGGATGAGCGGACGGGGTCATTCGGAGGTAGATTTTCCGACACTTGAAGAGAGCCATGGGCTTGTCGATGAAGTGGCCCCAGTCCGTGGCTTCAGTGTAGTAGAGACATGAATCAGGTTCATGGATCCTTTGCAGCAAGCATAAAGTATACCGGTGAATACACGCTTGGACAGGTCCATGGTCATCTTTAGCATTTTTAGCAGAGCATAAGATGCAGAAGATGTAAATGCCATGTATACGTTCACTATATAGCAACAGTACATAGCTGTTTGCTGACCTGCTACTAAATAATATAAGTGAAACCACACCACATACCAACACTGTCTTTCATCTTTTATACTTAAACCAATTACTATTAACTACTACCACTTATTATCAACTTTTGTTAAACTTTTAATTTGCATTAAATTTATATTTTATATACCTTTAACATACCTTTTATTTTTTAGTTTTCTTGTATTCATTTTCTCTTTATATTTTTACACCTTAAACCTGGTTTAAGTTTTCAACAATTTTAATCATTTTAAATTATGTCTCTGGGTTGCTTTCAAATGTGTTTTTTTTTTAATGTTCCTGTACAGCACCTTCAATCTGCCTTTGTGTACGAACAGTGCTCTATAAATAAAACTGCACTGCCTACCTATATGATTTACTTAATATGTAATAACAATAAATACTTTATTTGCTCCTGTTTATTATGAGTTTATTATGGTATGACTTTGTTTGCAGATTTGTTTGAGTCAGTGTTACTGAGTGACAAAATAATCCTCCCACTCGACAGGTGTGGCACATCAAGACGCTGATTACACATCAGAGTTGCTGCACAGGTGTTTTTCAGGCTGGTCACAATCAAAGGCCATTGCAAGATGTCAGATTTTGTCAGACGTCACAGTGCCACAGATGCTGTTAGTCATGAGGGAGCATGTAACTCAGCATGTCGAGAGTGGGGAAAGTCAACCAGAGCAGTCTCTGTAAAAATAAATGTCCATTATTATAAATGTCCACATTAAGCGTCAGCCATCTATGAAGGAAATTTCCCGTTGTCTCTGGTGTTATAGTAAAATCTGTAGGATGAGAACAGAAACAAAAAGAAAAAAATATTTCTGGTGAACAGAATGCTGACACTGCAATATAAAAACTCGCCTAACTCATTATCACATTTTCACTAGAGAAAACGAGCTGGTAGATTTGCAGGAGTCTGCACATTTGGCAGAAACACTCATAATTACTTTCGAACATACTTATTTTTCATAAAATGTACCCATTCTGATAGAAACCATTGTTAATAGTGAAGACACCCCCCCCCCAAACATGTGTTCAATCATTTGACAGAAAGGGTAAGAGATATGAATTTTCAGTACTTTGAACTAAAAGGCCTTATCAGAAGCTTGCTGTGTGTGCCAAGTCAGCGCCCACTGAAAGAAAGTTTTAGATAGTGTTTGCAACATATGCTTTGTGTATGCGTGTGTGTGTGCGATTGTGTGTTTGTCCTTCAGGTGTAACCCAGTTTCTAACTGAGGAGCTTTCTGTTTACACCTGGAGAACTGGGGCAGGCTTGAGATAACTTAAACTAATCAGTTAACATACTGTAGAACAGGAAAACAGCTACAGTGCCTGTAGCTATTTCCATGCAAGACACCATGACAAAGACACTATACATCAAATGACAGCCAGGAATCAGCCAGTGCTGGTCATGCATCAGTATATATTCATGCATAACCACCACTGATCATTACACATACATGCAAACTTAGTGGCATTTCCATAATTTGTTTACTGGTACATAGTAAACATGTTAAATAAACATAGTTAGTAACATAGTAAATGTGACATTCTGCTCAAACACTGCCCTGTTAGATATTGTTTTTACTGTGACAATCTCTTATAGAATGTTTAATTTGTTTCAAGACATGAAACACTGAGGTCAGTCGTAACATATTCATGTTTAAAATCCCATCATGTGCTCAATGCATGCTGCCTGATCTCACCCACCTTGGCATGAATATATCCCACACTTGCACCATTTATGCTATTTCTGTAACATCCATGGTATTTCAGTCCCTTGCAGTGCGCTAACCTCTATCTTTACATTAAAATATATATATATTGAGGAAGGTATACTTGTACTTATACTGTTTGTATCACTTTAAGTTAGTTATGCACATTTTTAGGCTAATCACTTCATCCATAGCCTCCTACAAGTTGGCCTTTGCCCAGGCACACTTAAAGAGCAGATTGAGTTATAATTTCTTTTTTTTTTCATCTGGAATAATGGATGAGAAAACAGTATTCATTTTCCCCCACTTGTGTAGGACTTACTTTTGAGATATAACCTAAGCTAAGCTAGGGATCAGTACACCAATATACTCCGATGTCCATAGTCTTCATAGAGGAAAGAATATTCAACGCCAAACAACAACATACTGGTCTTGCTGAAGGAAGCAGAGACGAAAAAGGTCAGGTCCTTCACTCATTATGCCACAGAAATCTGTTTAACCGTCTCTGTCTAGGTGCACTGGACATTAGCTTGTTGTCTATCAAATTAAATTTTGAGAGAGTAAGGGGCTGCTACGGCATTCAGGTCGAAGCAATTTCCTGAGCAATAAATCTCACGTAACCAACCACAGACTGTTTAAAAGCTCTCCAGCATGAGCTAATAACAATTCAGTTTTCCTTTCCATCCCTGTGTTTCAGTTGCTATGTGTAGCTTCTTTTTTTTCCCCACCACCTTACGAAACACAACATCAATCAATCTTATCAGATGTCTTGTTACTTCTTGCCCATTAGAGATAGACAGTGTTCTGTGAAATCTATCAGCAAAAGAGGTCATGTCTGCAAAACTCTGGCACATGCTCCTTGGGCTCACACTAGATCTTTCACCGGTGTCAGCACTTTCACTGGGAGGACAGAAAAGCTTGTCAGATTTGCCCTTTAGGCTAATCTTAGCCAACTGTTTTATCAGGAAATCATTATGACAGACAGATTAAAATGTCAAATTAACACGAATAGAAAAGGAGAAATTGCCCAAATTAGAATTACTGTAAGGGCACTGGATGTGGAAATGACAAGTATAAATGCACTCTTCAAAATGGCGTTTGAATTCTGGAGTCAAAGAGCAGTGGTTTGAGGGTACCTGTTAACTTTTAACTCCATGCATCAGAAACCAAAGACTACGACCACAAAGTCATAGATCTGACTTTGGATCTGCCACTTTAGATTATGGAAATAGGCAGGAAGAGTCTGTATCACTGGAAAATATCACATCTGCAAACAAGGCACTGTTTAAATTGATCCGTCTTTGTCTCAAATTTATAGAATGTGTTAAAGTGATATAACTTTATTGTGTCTTTTATATAAAGAGGCAATTAAGTTACTAAGGGTTGAGAATGGAAATCAATGCATCATTGAATTTTGGTTCATTCTCTGGCAGAATTCCTATGATGGAGATCTTGTGGAGTGGTTGAAGAAAACCACGTGTGTGTGTGTGTGTGTGTGTGTGTGTGTGTGTGTGTGTGTGTGTGTGTGTGTATGTGTATGTACCTGGTATTCCTTATGTTGTAGGGACCAAACTCTGTTTACACATCACATTATGGGGACTTGTCTTCCTTATGGGGAAGACAAGTCCCCATAATGTAAATTACTACATTTTAAAGTGGTTAGGGTTAGGTTAAAGTTAGGGTCAGGGCTAGGACACTAGTAATTATGGTTAAGGTTAGAGTAAGTCTCTAGGAAATGAATGTAAGTCAGTGCAATGCTGTCTGAAGTAATGGAAACCAGTGTGTGTGTGTGTGTGTCCGTGTGCATGTTTGTTTGTGTGAGTATGGGATAGAGACAAAAGCATACTAGCAATATTTTGCTAAAAACTGCCTGTGGTGATGTTGCTGAAAATAAAACAAAACAAAAACAACAACAACAAAAAAAACGATGCAATATGAAAATACTTATATTCACGTTTGTCCCCAATGTGCTCTTTAGTTTAAACAGAAAAACACAGAGGGTGCGGATGAGTGTTTCAGCACCATGGTGAGAGCCTGTGCTTGTGAATAAATACACACAGGCTTCAGCTTGTTTGTCTTGATTGTGTTTTTGTTTATCCTACTTTCTTGCTTTCATATTTGTACATGTTTCCTAAGATTCTCTCAGAATGGACAGAAAAGATGCAAGGATAAGGTGAAAAGGTGTTGGAACAGAGGACAGGCTTGCCATCAGAATCAAAGTGACATATGATGGTTGCATTGCTGGATCAGCTGTTCCTGGGGAAAAGTGCTGTGTGGTTTCTTTTGTAGACTTTGGATGTATTTATTTGTAGCATGTGGATTATGGGGTGCACCGTGCAAATAGTCTGGCTTTTAATGGATATATCACACGGGCTACTTTTAATTGTTGCATACCACTATCAAATGAGTTCACATGATGCTGATCAAGTATATCAACTCCACATGACTCTGTTTCTTAATATAGCCATGTTTTTTTTGTTTGTTTTTTTGTTTCTGTGGTAACAGTCTCATGCTTTACATAAAGTTGGAATTGACTGTATGTCATTACTGAGCAGGTGAGGTGGAAGAAGCACACAGTGCAAGACAACTTTATACACCAGAACAATGGCTGAAAACACCAAGAAGTGCCCATGAAACGCTTTCAGAAATGGATTCTACTGCTAAATGTAAACCTAGGTGTTCACTAGGACACTAGGACTCTTGCAAATGTGATTGTGCAGAATGCAAAGAAGATTGGGTGATCTCTGACCAGCTGCCTGATGAGGCACAGTACCTGCATGTGCCAATATTAGCTGCTGCTGTTTCCTTCATTATGTTGCTCCAAGTTTCCTCAGCGCAAGTAGTGCTATGTTAAATGACGGATTTGCAGCATATAACCTGCTGAAGCACCATAGACACGGTGGATAACAACACTTCTGTCTCTCACTTTGTCTGTTTATCTCTCTCTCTCTCTGTTTGTGTGTATGAGAGTACATGAAAATGGGTGGGGAGAATAAAAGTAGGTCACTACTGTTTTGGTAATTATTCAGAAGTCCACGGGGGCAATGGAGGTTCCACACTGTAACTTTGAGAGTCACTGTTTAAGAATTTTTTTTGCTCATCACTGCTCTTACAAAAAATAATAAAAGTCATACGACAGTCTTGAAAAATAATTTAATTGTGTAATTTAAGAACAAATAAGAGTAGATATTTGTCTCATATATATATATACAAATCCAACATGTCAAGGTTCTTGCTGATCTTGTCTTACTTGTGCTTGTATCACTCAGAAACCAGGTTATATCAGGAATAATGGTGAATTATGGGATGCACATTCAAACCAAATAGCTTTGTTTCACACCAGTATTATGGTAAGTCTGCATCATGTGGGGTTGTGTTACATAAGTAAAATGGCTACTTGCCATTATATCTGATCATGCCCAAGAATGAATGTGCTTTAGTCTTGGACCAACACACAGCTAAAATTAGCACACATTTTATTAATTAATTAATCACATTTGGAAGTATCCTAGGGTTTCTCAGAGATGAATATGCTTGATGTGATAACTCAATACTCTCAACAGTCTACAATTAATGTTAGTTTAATTTGGGCAGACATTGGGTTGACAAGAGTCGATGTTCAGGCAATGTTGTCATTATGGATAAGACTTAGTGGGAATACACACATTCAGTCTGGCGCTGCTCTATAATATACAGCATTCACAAAAAGGACACACTTTCTTTCATGCATAGTGCTTTTGTGCCTGTGCCTGCCTCTCAGGTGGCATGTGATTGTATATCTATAAGCACTCAAGACTGTAAGTGCAGTGACGGGGACAAACCATGTGACTGAGTGTTTTCAGCACCATGAAAAAGACACATAGAAAGAATGTGTGTGTTTTAATATTTCAGCACCATGGAGAGAGGCAAAGAATGCAGCTGGCTGTGTGTCCCTTTTCCATATTCATCTTAAGTATGATTGGAGTGAGCAGCATGTTTACACCAGTAAAATGACAAAAAAAGAAAGAAAATGACAAAGCTATGTACACAATTTGCATATGTTTTCTTCTTTTTGTGTTGACACTTCTGTCCCACAATGTGATACACAAAGGAAATGATGGTGGTGCTCCCATAGGGAGTGTGTCACAGTTTCTCACAACAAAGTATTGAGAAATCTATAGGAAGATGATGGAGGGATAATATTAAATTATAAAAATATGGAGTATAATTTTGCTTTCTCTTTGTTCAGATGTATTGAGAATAGCTTGATACACAACATTCATACACAGCTGTTATCCTCTTCTTTTACGAGATGAAAGGGCATCTATTTATTTCTGTTGCAAGTCTAAAAACAGTACTACATACCATAAAATCTGTAGACATTTACTGTGCATACTGAACAATATGTTGTGCTTGTTGTCTATTGTAACAACATTAATAGTGTATGGAAGTAAACCATCTCATATTTAATCCGAATGAATGCATCGCATTAATAAAAAGCTTGATTCTGAGGTCTTGGACCACAGCATCTTGGGGACTGGGACAACCTGCCTCATCTATTAGGTTGTCAAACACTATTGACTTTTCAAGCAATAAGTGAAGAAATAAATGTTCATACACTCAAAGCTCTATAAAAGTCCATTATGTAACTATCTTTATTATATTATTCTATATTTTTTTGGTACTGTTGCATTTATATTTCTTTGCAGAACACCTTTATGTTACAATTTCCTGGTTCAGTAACCAGACTGTGATGTTTTGCATGGTAGAGTGAGCGCACTTTACCCTGAGCTGGGATTGTTCAGGTGAAACTGCACGTTAGGTCGATGTATTAATACTATAATACAAACTAAATTAAACTTCTTTTCACAAATCTGGAGTATGGCTAAATGAAACTCATGTGCCAAACTGCTGAGTCTTTTAGTTTGAGGCATCATAGGGGTCAATGCAAGTGCTCAGAGGGAAAACATATTAACAGCTATCATAACAGGCAAAGTCCATCCATCAGTGATCACATGCAGTGGGGTAATGCACCATCCTTAATTAATGCACTTAAGTTTTCAAGAACTGCTTCTTTCAACTCCAACCTTCTATATCAATGCTTCCAAATATCCAGTAAAATACAACACACACACATGCAAAGACAAAAAGTGTTCATTTGTGTACAGTATGTTGGGGCATTTGGTATTTTCATTCTTGTGGAAGTACTAAAGATCCAAAGCTACTTCCACAGGAGATACTGCATGGACATTGGGATGCAATAGTCAATGAGTAGTCAAGAATAGACCCTTTTCACCTGACGTCAGACAACTTCCGTTTTGAGACAATGCTGGGTTAATCTACATCCGGCATTCCAGTTAGCGGTAAAATGGAATATACACAGTCCCTCCTCCAGCTACCGAAAATAAGATTTGCAGACGTGCACAGACTGGCAGGAAACCCTTTCATCCACTCCAGCCTCAAAATTAGACAAGGGTTACAACTCTGACGTTAGCGGACATGTTAGGATAATGATAACTGAACGTCTGAAAGTGTTTTCGCTATTGGTGCTTTATTAAACTGTTGCTATATTTGCACGATTCTATTTCACAGCTGTTGGCCATCAAGCGCCAACAATATAGTTTAGTATGGCTCAGCCTTCATGAGTAATGTTAATGTCGCGCCCTCTCTCACCTAACATTAATATTGTTTTGGAACAGTGTCCAACACTGTTGACCACTCGGTCACAGTAAGGGCAAGATGTCACAGGTCTATGAGGAAAAACAAGGAGCCTCATTACCTCCGTGTTTTTAAATAAGATTTTAGGGTTCAGTTTCAGTTCAGTTTTCAATTTTGTTGCTATGCTGCGGTTGCAGTTTTTGCAGTATCCCACAAAGTTCCTCTGCGGGTCCAGTGTGTTTCTCAGTCTCACATCAGTATTTTAGGATCCTCAATCAATTTTAAAGTTGTCTCAAACAATAAGGTCACAGAAGAGCACACGTAAAATGTTTAGAAAAACACTTAGATCCATGCAAAAGTGTTCTTTTACTAGTTATTTGCTAAGTTACGCAAGGCAACGATCGCTAACGATACCAAGAAAAATGAAGATGATAAATACAACAGGTGTTGTCTCAAGCTTACCTGAAAATCCGCTGTTCCCGTATCTACTGTTTACTCCGGATGTACCGATACCCAGCACCGCTTCAAAGCGGAAGTTACCTGACGTCACTGTGAATCGGGCCTATTAACCTCATTAAGAGAAACCCATTTCTAGCAACTGAGGAATGTGTAAGGTGAAGTCTTTCATAGTTTGACTTTATTTACTTTGCCTGCAGGATTTGCTCCAGTGATGGAGCATGACCCAGAAATAAGTAGTCTTTTTTTTTTTTAAATTAAGCATTTCAAGAAATTGCTTTTACCTAATTTTACATGAAAAATGTCCAAATTTAAAAGTCTCTCTCTCTCACACACACACACAATCAGACTACAAACAAACCAAAAGGTTTTGGTTGTCGTTTGGAAAATAACAAAAGATAAATACACTTTGTCTAATATGCTGACTCCACCTCACATCCGTCTTTGAAAGAACACGTGCTCTCATGTCCGTGTTTAAGTGCTTTGCTGTCCCACTGTGGGAACACGGGTGGATGTGTGTGCAGAGCCGGGAGATGTCCTCTTCCTCGCTACACCTGTGCTGCCGCCTCCTGGACGGACGCGACTCCTTTGCAGCGACTTTGCTATAAGTGAACGGGCAGCTCATGAGCCCCACTCAAAGCGTGAGAACCACACACAAGGAGCGGGATGGAGGGAATGGCAGCGGTGCAACTCGGCGCCCTTCTCGTGGCGCTCTTACTGACGGGGACCGTGTCAGTGCAGGCGAACAGGGGCGCGACATCGCCCGACGAAGAGAGGGCGACGAAAGAGAGCGACGCCGAGACGCCATGTGTGGTGAAAACCGTCACCGTCTCTACCCTGCCCGTGCTCCGCGAGAACGAGTTCAGCTTCACCGGCGGAGCCGCGGGGAACGTGGTCGGAGGAGGGGGTGCTACTGCTGATGGTGCCGCCGCCACCGCTGCTGCTGGTGCCGGCGGTGGAGGTGGTGGAGGAGCAGGTGGTCCTGGTGGAGGGGGAACTGGAGGAGGAGCGGGAGGAGGAGGAGGAGGGGAATCCCGACTCCTGTTGTTCGTTAGGACAGATCTACCTGGGCGAATTTCAGTAATGGATGATCTTGACAACACAGCTCTCCCATACTTCACTCTCGGTAAGAACTGCTGTGGCACTCACTGTGTTTTTGCAGCTTCACATAATTTTGGGCTCATGTTAGACATGCAAACACACTCAAAGTGGCAGTTTTCACCCTGAGCTACAACCACGGGTCATACACACACCTGTCTCCATCACCTTGTTCAGATTTCTTTTAACTTGGAACCCATAATCCAGGTAACCCCGCTGCTTCTGTGTCTAAAACAAAACTCACGCTGAAGAGACATTTCCTTCACCTTCTCATTACTTGTCTCCGCCTCTGGTGTTCCAGTCAAGAAGTGTAATTTATCATCTCAAATATAGGCATTAAATGAGTCATGTATTCTCAGGTGTGCACATCCTTCATACCACATGTGCGTCACCTTTTGTGTTTCACTCATTTGGCCAGTTTGTTTCAATGTCAACATGTGTCATGGCAGGAAACACATGCTTACGTGAATCATAACATTGTATTTTGTATTTGACAGGTCATTTAAAGTTCTCTTTGAAAGCCAGTCTTATCTTGAGAACAGCGTCACTGTGCCTTATGACAACCGAAAAGGGTATTTCTAAAATGAGCAGATAAGCTGTGCATAAAGGGAGTGTGCACACACAGAGAGTAATGTGAAAAGAAAAAAGCATGTGATGGTGTATTTGTCCCTTTGATATGTGAGCCAAACAGCTGTTGTTAGTGTCTGTATCATCGGCGGACATGCGGCATACACTTTAGCTTACTGAATGTAATAAACCACACAAAGGCAAAGTATATTTGCAAAAAATGTTGCTTTTTCAGTCCCCAGTCAGTCAGTTCAGGGTTACTAAATTGCCTCAGTATGACAGAAAATGTGTTTGATTCAAGGCTTGTTACATGATTAGAGACTATGGAGAAAATCCATGATAATCTCTCGTTACTTCAATTTTCAGACTCTGGCTTGCTGTCCTCTTTTTTTTCTCTCTCTCTCTCTTGTTTCCCCTGCTCTCAATTTCATTCTCTCTATGGTTTGCGCCAACTAAACTAGCAGTGTGAATCAAAGACAGGCAGGCAGACTGAGGGCCGGAGCATCAAGCTAGTAAATCTCTTTCTATTCTCATTAAGGACAGCCGTTGACTGGTGAGAAAGGCCTCTCTGTCCTCCCAGTCAGCCAGCTAGCAAATTTGCTGCTTTACCCTTTCCAGTGCATGACTGCATGCTGTGGAGGGACGATGGGGGGAGGAAGGAGCTTTTATCAGTTCCATGTTTGTAATACTTGTTGACAATGGTGTCAATCTGCCCTCTGCTCTTTTACAATAGAGGTTTGATAAGGTGATCATTTAAAGTAATTTCCTAAATGTGCAGCAGCAGCGGTGCAAGGCAGTAAGGAAATAATCAGAGTTAAATTTGACAAGACTTTAGTGGAGACAAGTTTGACATTGTTGGACAGTGTGTTTGAAAAGTGTTCTTTACTGCAAATATCATTTATTTGCTTCTTAAGAGGATTGCACATTTGTTCACTCATGCTTCCCATGACACTGTAAAGCTAAATAAAATCTTTATTTGCTGTGTCCATAGTAAATCATTTTGGCTACAAACCCTGTGAAATTTAATGGAATTCATTTTTGGTCTGCCAGTAATGTAAAGTATTTCAAAGCAATAAAAAAATCCTTTGTTTTTAGAAACAAAACTTAATATTCCACAATGATATTATATGAGTGAGTTAATTAGTATATGTTAAGATTCTGACTTGGACATGGACAGTTTAAGTGAAATTCATTGTGTCAGTCTTCACAGCTGGGAGTTTTTAGTAGCAGAGTTCTGCTCGCCAAATGAAATGTTGAACATCATAAAATGGCACAGCGTTGCTGGTTCCGTAGAACTGAAGGAACAGACTGAATCACATACACAGTGGATCTTTCTTTCTTTCTTTATTTATTTGTTTATTTATTTTTTTTATCAGAATTTCATTTGTTGCATTTCAATTTCCTGCCCTATCATTTCCTCTTTCCTGTTACAGTTGTGAATTATGATGCTCCGGGAAGCTTGAGCCTTTTCCACATACACATGAAGATCCACAAGCATATTACTGTAGATAGGTTGAGGCATTAGCCATTCTTTATTATTCTCTTTTTCAATTCATATTTTAATACCCACTAAAGAGTGACTTAATTGTATTGTGTACATTGTGTTTGTTTAATGTCTGATGTTTTATAGTGTTCATGAAGTGTAAATGAAGTGTGAATGTTTCTTTGACAAAACTGATGCACAGCTCTAATGACACACCAATAATAGTTACTTTAACACATAGATCACTGGCTTTTTATTATATTTGACACAACATCCTGTATTTTTTTCCTCTTTATTGCAATTTTTATTATAGCAACATGTTTGCTTTAATCGAATTTTTTGTATAGTGCCAAATTATGATATACACGATAACAAACATTATTTCAAGGCACTCTATAGAATAACACGGTGCCAGACAAGTAAGACTGATCTGTAAAGGTACAAACCATGAAGCAGGTTCTTTCAGTGAAAAATATCAGCTATGTTTCACTCCCTCATCTTCTACCACTTTACCTTCCATGTGAGGGTCAAGGGGGGCGTTGGTGCCTAATCCCAGCTGACATAGGGTACACCCTGGTCAGGTCACCAGTCTCACATTCACTTTATAGTGTTCAAGTTTTTGGACTGTGGGAGGAAGCCAGAGAACCTGGAGAAAACCCATTCACGCACACGGCGAGAACATGCAAACTCCATCCACAAAGGCCCTTGTTCCAACTGGGTCACGAGCCCGGGTCTTCTTGCTGCAAAGGCAAGAGTGCTATCCACTACACCAACTGTGTGGCCCTCAGGTGTTTTTCTTTTTCAGAATTAAGTTAATCACAAAACGGTAAATAATTCCCCAGAGATTTGAAAATGCTCGGACGCACTTTATGAGCCAACTGCCATCCAAACCCCAGTGAGCGTAGTTTAGTGTCTCATTCTATGATATGGTCAGATGTCTGATTGCTTTTGGCAACTGCAGGACCAGCCTTAATAAACGTGAATGTCTGTCACTGACTGCCACGCTCTTTAGGTAATAAAGTTTCACTCTTGGTCAATCAAATGCCTTTTGACTGAGCAAAAAAAAGAAAAATCTTTACCAATTTTTTTCTTAAACACAAACGCTTCACTCTCACTCACTCATTGTTCACCACTTTATCCTCCACATGAGGGTCATGGGAGTGGGGACAAGAGGTAATCCCAGCTGCCGCGGTACCAAGACTAGGGTACACTCTGGACAGGTAACCAGTCCATCACATCTCACATCCACTCCTGTGGTCAACTTAGAGTGTCCAGTTAACCTCTACATGTTTTTTGAACTGTGGGAGGAAACTGGAAAAAATATAAAGAAAACAGTATGAAATATCCATGTAATTAGTAAGCACACAGCCTAAATTGCTGATATGCTTTATTGTTTGTTGTCTGGGTGCGTGCTGGGAAAAGGTACTGAGTTTAAACTACGCTCATGGTATTGGAAAGTGTTGCACTTTTGAGCCGAAGGGGTTTGGCTTAAAAAAAAAAAAAAAAAAAAGGTACCTTTCTGTGTGGTTTTAGTTTGCAGTGTGCAGAAAGTCTTGGTAATGCCAGTCTGTGGCATCATACTGAGAAATCCTTACTAGAGAATTCCATTCTGCTACGCTTTGTCACACAAAATAATTTTCTGACCACATTTTAAGTGATGTTGGACTGGGTGGAAATCAATACGTTAAGCACACGGCTGACTCGGTAAACACCTCATTAGGAGTTCACCTTCTTGAAACCTTCGGGCACTTAACACACAGTTGAAAACAATCACATCTTCTCCTCTCCTTAATTGTCTCTGTCTGTTGTATCAGCCTAAATCCATATACTGTACATTTACTGTGCATCTCAATGAAATTTAAAGTGTCAAGCGGCCTTTTTGTCCCATTCAGTCTCCCCTCTTTTACCTGCTGTATCTTTCTAAGCAGGAGTTACAGCAAACCCTGCTTGCTTAGAGATGGGAGATTAAAGGGAACACTGGTAAAGTGAAAAGAAAAAGGCCTGAACTGGAGCTCAGAACATGTACACACTGCACACACCTGAGTTTAATGTCAGGGGCTGAGTTTAGCTCTGCGGGAAAAGTAATGAACAGGAGGCAAAGGTCAGCTGGGAGGTGGGAGCTGTTACATAGTGTGGAGCTGAGATGGTGGTGTGAGTTATTGCTGTTGTGTTACATTTACGTAAGGACATTTATTTTGGAATAAACAAGCTCATTGAACAGATATATTGAGGGTGTTAAGAGACCATAGCAAATAGGATTCATGCTGGAGCTCGAACAGGCCATCAAATGGTCTATTTACTATCATTTGAACTCCTACAATAAACCTACAGGAGGCAGTCTTTTTTTGAAGTGAATGCTTTACAACACACAGTCAGTCTTATTTGCCGTGTGAACTTTATTACTGACTGCGCTGTTCAATGAAATTTTTTCCACAGCGATTTCAGTCTTTTTCATACACAGTAGGTTTACTTTAGTAAAGAGGGTCCATAATTAGCTTTGACTGTCTCCCCTCACCTGCTGTTAGTCAAAAGGATTATTTCCAGTAATTCGATTTTAATATGAACTTTATTGCATGTATTCTCCCACTGTGGTTTCTCAGTTACCATATTTTCAAGAACATGTTTCACCTTTCATCCATGAAGCCTCTTGGATTAGAGGTGAAATGTCCCCTTGAAAACTTACCAAAGTCCACTTACCTATAACTACACTCTTGAGGACACAATGACCTGGATGACTGAGAGGCCTAACAGATACTGTATCTCCAATGGGTATCTTATACTGTATGTCCTGCGAAGAGTAAGAATTATGGTCATTCAGTCTGATGATTCGAGACATAGCTAATGGCTTCAAAAAGGTTAAATGAATTGTGGTCAGCAATCCATGCCGGTTTCTTCGTCTTTGCAGAAAACTTTCTTGGTAATGCTTTGTTTAACCGCCAGCGTCTGTTCCCCTGCGTTGTGGCAGCGTGGACAACTTTAATTCCGCGATAATCAGTTGATCATTATCATTGTAGTTGTCTTTCACACAATGAACAAAAGACGTTTATGTAAATATCCCTAATGAATGCACCAGCTCAGATTTATTTGCCTTTCCCCCCTCTGATTTATGCAAAGCAAAGACTTGCTCCATTGTTCTGTTTTTCCTGTTTTATTAACTAAAAAGATCAAAGGTAAAATTAGTTTTATTGCTAATTAAATAGTTTTTGGTTTAGCATGTTCCTTTTGTTTGTTTAGCAGCTGTTGTGAGTCGGAGAGGATGCAATCTCTTGTTGACTTTCTGTAAAGAAGCAGGTGGATTATGATTAAGTGCTGGTCCTTCTTTATTCATGAACATGATGTATGAGTTTTGTTTACTTGTGTGTCAGATCCATTAGGTGTGCTCATTTGTACGTATTTGCTCAAGTAGAATTGGAGACTATGATATTTAGAAGTCTGAGCTGCATGCTGGCTTGTGTGTCATGTATGCTTCTTTAAAGTTGCAGGGAGTAACTTTCAGTGGTTTTTTTGTTGTTGGTGTTTTTTTTTCTGTCTGTGTTTAGTCTACGTGAACAGAAGTGATGTACATTTTTTTTTTCTGAAAACAGGATGAAAATGAATTACTTGTTCCTCGGCAACATAAGATCTAAACACTGCTTTACTGAGAACAGTGTGATGTGGAGCCTATACTATAGGCTGTACTATAATCCTATAGGCCCTATAGGATTAATTAGCACTGATAATAGTGAGCATTTGATAATAGTTTGAATTCAGCGGACATTTGTATATATTTTAAAGTTGTACATTACAGTGCAGTTACTTTAACCCAGCTCACAGCCATTTTCGTAATTAGCATTTTACTTGAAATCTTCACATGGCTTCAGAAGCTTTCAGACATTTATTACCAGGCCTTTGGATTATTCTTTGTATTATTGTGTCTGTCATGATGCAGACTTACACCTTGAATGCACTTAAAGATCAGTATTATAATGAAAGGTAAGCCTATATGTTCTTTACACCTTTTTGATGGATTTTCTGCAGATCTTTGTCACAGCATCTACCATATACATCTACATGTACCTTATTGTTGTTCCGCTTGAGCAATATTTTATCAGCATATGTATCTACAAATCTATATATGATTCTGGGCCAGTATCAATGAACAGCTTGAATGCTTTATCTGTTGCAAACAGATTCCCAAAAGATTCATAACCTTTTTTTTTTTTTTTACTTGTGTACTGTAGAGGGGCTTTCTAGTCTGTACACTGAATGCATAATGTGACACTGATTTATAAAAGCAATTCCATTTAGTTGCACTCTTTGCTCCTTGGTTTCCTTCTCCACATAATAGGAAGCCCCATGTGACAAAAACTGTGTAATGTATTTGCTTCCTTAGGAAAACATATTTTAAATATGGGGCGGACATTTAAAGTGCAGGAATTTCTGGTCAAATCCATCAACTTGCACACAAGTGTCTTTTTTTTAAAAAAGGACACATGAAATGTAGCCATGCTGAATAGTTTCCAAAGTTCAAGTTTGCCAACATATCCTTGAGCTCATCATCTGTGTGCACAAAATAGCAATCACACCAAACTGCGTCGGTAAATGGAAAGTGGAGCAAACATGACCTTCTCAAACAAAGCCTGGTCTGATTGAATATAGAGACAGGAAATGGAAGGGCAGCACTTCCATCAAGTGTTATTTGGACAAAGACACAACTCTGAACCCACATAAAGAAAAAATCATTGGCAATTTTCACTTTCAGGTTTCCATAGCTGATTAACAAATAGGAACATATTGATCGAATACACTGTCTCTGAACCTGCAGAAAATGGAGGCCTATTAAGTTTCTATCATTCCGTAATACAGTTTATCTGGTTTTGTGAAGTTGGAGATGAGTTCAGTAGTCTGGGTTGAATGTGTTTTTGTCCTCCTCTTCTATCAGAATTTGTTTCTTTTTTTTACCTAGTATTTCGCTTTCTAAGTTGAGCAAGTCGACACCAAAATCCATCATTCTGCTGCTTCCTTTACGAACAGATCCAGGTATTAATACTGGGGTATTTTCTGCAACAAGGGGTTGTTTATATTTTAAAAAAAATGAATTTTTATTTAGGGCTGAAAATGAAAAGAAAATAGTATATACTGTAGATAAACATAATGCTTATATAGGGAATTTCTCCCTCAGCTACTCATTCATACTGACTGCAATATACAGGGAGAAAGAGAAAGGGGGGAAAAAAAACAAATAATTTCTGCAGTTTATTCCCTTGATGTGAATGTGGGTAATACAAATGATCTGTGTAAAAACAACTCTTAAAAATATAAAAAGACATTTATTGAATATTCCCTTTAAAGAATCACCACAGTAATCTGGTTTGTCTTTGTCTAGCAAATCCTGGTAGCTGTGCTGTGGACGGCATTGGTATTTCAAAAGCAATGTAACAGCCAATTTCTCTCTTTTTATGTACACGGGTAGACTTGGACATAAAAAAGTGAAAGCCACTCCTAACTTCTGTGAGAAGACATGAAAGAACACAATAGATTAGTAATAAGACCAACCCCTGACTGTGTAAACTAAATGAAATGTAAGAGAAAAAGGCCTGTAGAGAGGCTGTATTTTTATGTGTATGGGTGAGACTCTGATGTTTGCTTCCTGAGGTTGTGTGTGTGTGTGTGTGTGTGTGCGCACAAGTTTTTGTTTGCTCACATTTAAAATTCTGCTTGGAAGCTGCAGTATTGCTCAGAAATGTTGACCCTCGTGTTAGTGCTATCAGGGCGCTCAAGAGCAGGTGGGTGTTTCCTTTGCCAGGGCAAAGCTCTTAGTTGCACGCAAGCTCTAACTTATCTTGTGTGAGTTGTAATGAAAATGCTGCTGATGCTGATACTCAGCCAGTCTGTCGCTGACTGCTCTGTACCAACTCTCTGTGTGAGTCACATAAGAGGAGCAGATTTTGACGAATGGAAGCGCTGCTCCCATCTTAAAAGCTGCAGATTTTTTTGTGTTGTTGTTGTTGTTAACTGTTCATGGACATGCCAACTTTTCAACAGCCTTACCATGCATAATTAATTTAGTGCATATGAAAGGATCATCAGAACATGGAGTTTATTTTCAAAGCGTCTTCTCTCTTTTGCATCCACTTCTTTCCAGCAACAGAAATGTGTTTGGTAACAAAGACAAATTCACATGATTGTCAATCATAAAGGACTCCTGAAATTGTAATTTTGATGTCACATGTCCTTTTTTGCTCATGGAGATGGAACTGCATAAAATTATATTCATTATTTGATTGTGCATGGTTGGGTTCATTAAATTGCAATCTACGTGGAGTAACCTGGCTCACATGAGAATGAATTCACTCCATCTCTGGCTTCAAACAGACAGAATGGCTTGTAAATGTCCTCCTACTGGTTGACGGTAGGAGGACATTAGATTTTCAGATCACAGACAGGCTGAAAGCCCAGTTGTACTCAGGTTGGGGTTCAGTTGCTCTCTCTCCCTCTTGTTCTTGTATCTTTCATACACATCTATTGTCACCAACCTGTGCCTTTATTCTGGATTTGTCATATTCAGTTTTTTTTCTCCCTCTGGCCTCGAGAAGCTTCTGCTCTGCATTTCAATCACTCTAGTCATCTTTTTGAAGTATAGTTCCAACAAAATCTGTTTTCTTACCCATTTGTCATCTTATTTTTCCCCATGATCTTCTCAAGGGTGTAGCTTTTGTTTGTGACTGTTAATATACACTGTATATTAGTCAATTATCACTGTGGTATTATATTTAAATTGTCTTAACTAACCTAGTTATTTGAATTATTGAAAGCCCATAAGGGTCTTATTTTGCAGACATGAGTGAGCAGTGTGCGTCTATGTGAAAGAGGGAAAGGAGAGTCATTGTTCGTATAAGCTGATCGCAATGATGTTTAAGACCCATAAAATTTGATCCCCACCAGAATTTGTTCTGCACCTTGGAAACATGCCAGCCCTGCACAGCTCACTTTACTGTCACATCCCTGTGGTTGCTACAAAAGATGTTAAACCTTTTATCTATGCTGGTGTGTTCGCACCTATTTGCATTCCCTCCAAGCCGTACAATCGCTGAGATTTCCTTTCAGATAAAGAATTTGCACCATTAATCTCCCCTCGACTGATGGGTTCCCTCCCTGATTTTTGTTATGCTCCATCATTCATGCACATCCATCCAACTTCCTGGTGGAGTTGGCGTTATCTGCACACAGACACATGTTATAAGTCTTCTTTTTTTTACCCAGCTGTCAGCATGGATAATATCACCCCATTGATTTCACACAATGCTTCCCCGCACCAGCAAGATGTGTCAAAACATTCTGAATGACCCTAGGTTGTGTGGATGTTATATTTTACAAATAAATTATTTATTTCTTTGAGAGTCCCTGTAGCAGTTTGTTTATCAGAGGTGCTCCTAATAACATCTTTTTCCTAGCCAGTGTTTTCAGTTCTGAATTGTTGTTGATGCCATATATCTGCAAGGGCCTACTGAGAAATTGTTTTGCACTGTTTGCATCATAATACAATGTTTCCCATATAATTATTCCAGTAGCGGTGCTGTTGTGCCATTGTCCGTAAGCCCAAATTCATTCAGGCCAAAATATTTTTCAATTTATCATTATAGATGATAAATATTTGTCTTTTGTGTCTTAATTTGCAGCTTTGTGCAAGGGATGAGTAACGATCATTAGTGGCACATTGATATTAATGATTGTGGAAAATTTTAGCGGCTTGTGTGGATGATGTATGCTGTGAGATTTTTAATCAGACAAAGGAGCAATTTTTAGAATGAGTCGGATATATTCTCTTTTGATTACATACACCAAAATAAATAAATAAACTGAATAGAGCACTTCACATCTGCTTGGCTGTAGGGGAAAGTGGACATATCGCCACACACATTGTATGCTTATCCAGGGAAGCTCATTGGTATTTCCTGGCTGTTTCCTTCTCATCCTCATTTGGAGGCAGAGCACACTGCATTTTTTCTGGTATTTTGTCTGGCTCTGGATTAGCTCTGATCCAACAGCAATTACCCTTAGAAGTGTAACACAACAGGACATGCTCTTCTGAGGTCACTGGGAGGTGAGGTGTCTCTAAACTGGCTAAGAGCATTTTCAAGGAGAGCAATAGGCACTCATAGATTATCTTGTGACCATTTTGTTGGTAATACTCTATAACATATTTGAAGATTTTTTTTTTAATACAAGAAGCTGAGTGTTTTGGAGTTTTGCTAATTAAATGTGACTTGATCAAGATTCCGAGATAAATACCATATTCAGTAACACAGTCATGGATAGACCAAGTGGTGAGAAATCAAGGGTTAGTAGATTACACACATGAGCATGAAGACATATCCTCTTCCCATCTGTTTCACAGTTTTACACTTTCAGAGGGAGGCTGAAAGAAGCACATGCAGAATGTCTGGCTTTAGTGTTGATTCCACCTCTTCTAAATAAACAAATCACACTTCAGTCAAACAGGGAGAAAAACAGGAAGGTCTGTAGTCAATTTGAAGCACCTTGGTGGCTTCCACTTCAAAAAGGGATGGGGGTGTAGATGAAGTTGACAGAATGCAGGTGTAAGCACATGAATACATTAACTTGCTCTTTGTTCTGGTTCCAAAAAAAAAGAAAAGAAAAGAAAAGTGGGGCAACATTGGGACCTTCAGTTGCTCAGTGGTATAACAGTTTGTGGGTGCCCAATTGTGATTCCATCCATCCAGCCATACACTGTCTACCACTTTAGCCTCCACATGAGGGTTGCAGGTCACTGGAGCCAATCCCAGATGTCACAGGGCAAAATGCATGTTCCACCCTGGACAGTTTGCCAGTCTATTGCAGGGCCAACGCTGATTCTGTCCTAACAATTAGACATTGTTCATACTTTTGTACGTATATAGAGTCTGCACACATTTTAGTATCTGTACTGGTAACCGAAAATAGTTGCATTCCCTTGGTTGACATTAAGAAACAAAAAAGAAAAAAGTTACCTGCCATTTCTTTTTTCACTGAAAAGTGTTGTCTCTCTGTGTATAAGGTCACAGAGGGCAGTGTCCATTACCTGTAATAGTCAGTTCCCTAGATTTGATTATGATTCCCATGGTCGGAGGGTAAAAATGATATAGTGAAGCTGCTTTTTATCTAACTTCACACTGTTCATCACTGCTGTAGGCTTTAAACATTACCTCTCCATCAGGCTGAGTCAAAACGACAAGGGCGGTATGGCCTCCCTGACAGTTCTGGGTCTCTCATTTCTTTCTTATAGATTTTTTTTATTAACTGTAAATACTTTCTATTTTGTAATTCTTGTACCTGCGACTATATGAATTAATCTTGCTGGCAAACTCTGTGCCTGAGCGACAGTCCAACTATAATGCAATATAATCTAGGTATCAGTCCTCATGTCTTAATCTGGTTAAGCAAAATGGTCAGATAATGTCCGAACTACTTATGTCGAGGTTATGTAAGTGAAATGGTAAACAGTGTGGCCAATGGTTATTTAATATAAATGTGAAAGTATAATTTGGTAACATTTTTACTTACATTTTTAGCACTCCATACCATGAAATTACACGAAGACATCACTGTCATTAGAGGATTTTTATAAATGAATGGCAGTTATAGTGTAATTAATGCACGTTAAATGTACCAGTTAATACTGGTAACTGTTAATGGTGCAGAACACAGAGCAAATGATTATTCGACCAGGTAATTGATTTACTCATGATTTACAATGAAGCTCAAAGTGGAGATTTTTATATATAAATGGGCTATTTTAAATAAGCGTACTATACTTGGATACAACCAGAGACATTGTTAGGTACACAACATGGTTGGCTTAGTGGACAGTGCTGTTGCCTTTGCAGCACAAAGACTCGGGTTCATGATCAGGTTGTTACAAGATCATTTCTGCATGGATTTTCCATGTTCTTTCCATGTATGCATGCTTCCTCCCTCAGTCCAAAAACATGTTTAATTGGGCACGCTAAATTTACCATTGGTGTGAATGTAAGAGTGAGTGGTTGTTGGTGTCTGTGTCGCCCAATGTCTGCTGGGATTGGCACCAGGGACTCCGTGAACCTCATGTGGAGGATAAAGTGGTGGACAATGTATGAATGAATTAATATACCTGAAGAAGTGGCTGCTGAGTCTAAATCAATTCAGTGGCATGCAGTGACTTTTAAACCCCACCCAGACCTGCTATCAGCATGTGCCCTGATTGAGTTACCCGTCTGAAAACCCACAATCTGTCCAGAAGGTGTCATCAGATCCGATTAAAACAATCCAAATTAGTAGTGGTTTGAGGACAATTTAAGCTT
This sequence comes from Brachirus orientalis, assembly GCA_016785285.1. Taxonomy (NCBI): domain Eukaryota; kingdom Metazoa; phylum Chordata; class Actinopteri; order Pleuronectiformes; family Soleidae; genus Brachirus; species Brachirus orientalis. The sequence goes on from JAFBJR010000905.1 coordinate 7,879,681, forward strand.
TCTCAGCTGAAGTGCTCTCACCTGCATTTTATTTTTAATCCAATCAGTGATTAAAACCTCACTTATGTTACAGCAGCAACTGCAATTTTGATTCACTTCTCCTCCTCCTATCCTCTCCCTCTTTCTGTCACTCATGTGCACCCACACACACAGAAACACTGACAGCGGACACATCCGCACAGTCGTTAAAAACTTAATTTCACTCTTGCAAGCACTCATGACTTCATTGTGGATTGGAATAAATGGTGTGGACGCCACATCTGATCATTCGTGGTCCCAGGAGATGCATTTGAACAGTCGTCCAGATCAGATCAGATTTTATTTTACTTCAGATCACTAAAGACTGAAGTGAATCGTTTCTGAACTGGGCCAAGACAGGAAAGCAGATGTGAACCACCACATTTGCTGACTTCACTAACACTTCTTTACTTAAATCGGCCGCTGACAAGCATGACAAGGGAACTTTACTTCTTGGGGAGTTGTAGCTGTTACTAATTACACACAAATAGCCTAAACTGCTCACTGCACCGCTATGTTCACAGATTGCTTACTTCTAAATCTCTGCTCCAGTCAACAAGCCTCACACACCTGCTTCCCCTCTTTTTCCCACTGTGTGAGTATGTCGCAAACAGAAAAGTCTTAACCCGGATTCGCAAAAAGTAAAAGATGTTGAGCATGGCAATTAGAAAGACATCTTTGAGAAAATAAATCACAGTATAATTCCCTCATTTACTTGCCACTGCTGCATCTTAATGCTTTGGAGGAAATGACTCTTGAAGTAATTTTCTAATGCGCATTTACACACATCTTCCATATGTCTGCAAATGTGTATAATACACACTCTCCGATTTTACACTGGTAGACGCTGAGGTAAAGTTAGCTTGACAACGACACTTGTCTGCATGTGGTCACCTGTCAAATATTGAGGACTACTCACAATACACATGCTCAGACACCCTAAAACTCCTGCTCTCCCATCTGCGTGACAAGTCCCAGACCCTGAAAATGACAGAAATGATGGATGCAATGTCTGGTAGCCAACATACTCAGCCCTGCCTTTCCAAAAATGATTCTCAAAAATTCCTCTAGTAGCAAGTGCTTTAGGAGAATAGACATTTTGGTATAAGTTAGGCGAACTGATCATCATATTGCTCTGTGTGCCCTCCACCCATTAGTCCAACAGTGTGATCACTGTTCTGTAACATGACCGCAATCAGGACAAATGCACTATTAACTCTGTAATGAGACAGCTCAACAAACAGAATTAATGGGTCCATTCAAAATGGCACTCTCCGGTGATCAACATTTAGTTAGGCTTGTAACTATGGTGTCAGAGAGAATGTTTAGCCTCAGCTGATATGATGACACACATCTTTTAGATGATTTGTCTTATTTATAACTTCAAGGCAACATTTCGCCACAACAGCTATAGACCACTGACAATTTTAAATGCTGGAGAAAATGATTCCACAGTAGTAATGTCATCTAATATTTGTGAAACCAATGCAAATTTCAAGGCCACTCAGGTTCGTACAATGTCAGTTTGCACCCCCTGTTGTTTGTTGTTAACAGTTGTTTATACAGTCCTAGAAATTGTATTTGAATCTGGTCTTTACTTTTATAATTATGCAAACATGGCCAAAAACTTTGGTAGAGTTAATAAAACATGCTGATACAAATATTTCCTTTTATACATGAAACATTTATCATGGATCTTGCAGGCTTTGATTGTTAAAAAAATGTTTGTTGCCTTTATTTGATAGCTCAGCGGAGGAGACACAACAAATAGGAATAATAAGTTAGGGAATGCTGCATAGTACACTGGGTTGCCACTACCTTAAACATTGGCACAAATGTTTTAGACATTGTGGGATTCCATTAGACCTTTTTTGGTAAATGAAAAACTGTTTATTATATTCTATTGATAATTAAATGCACTAATTAAATGTTATTGCATACTGTAGTTTACACATACATTTCATACAAAAAAGGGCCATATATATGACACCTCATTGTATGTATCCACATTTATTTATAAATAAAATTCAAATATTCACATGAAATGAAATCAGAACTTGACATCCATACTTATTTTTTTCTGCAGGTAAATTACGACCAAGGTTTAATATCAACATCGGTCAATGATAAGTTAAAGTTAAGATGACTACCGTGAGAAGCCATTCGAAGAACATTAAAAAGAACATCAGGACATTATACAAACTCTCTAGCAATCAGATGATGGATTTATTTCTTAGCACTTTCATTATTACATCCACTGATCTCATGGGATTTTCCAGACAGACCATAATGATGAAGTAGGCAGATGATTGTCAGGATGTTGCCACTCATCAGTCATATTAATTTCATTTATGTGTCATTATTACTGTCTCTTAATGCATGATGGCTGCTTGCAGTCAAGCTCCCTTCTCCTTAACTTAATTGAGTTTCAGCCAGCGTTTTTCTCACTATGTAAACTGCAACTTCAGTGTGAGTTTTTTTTTTTTTTCCGTGCCACCCTAAAACCATTGCTTTCTTAGACCATTTACTGCTGATTAGCAGTGGATTTGAGCAGGGGTCTTGGTTTTTCAACCTATTGATCCAGTGACTGTTGAAGGTCTCATGGCTTAGCAAAGTCAACCTTTAATACAGCGATCAGAAAAAAAACATACTGTGTTTTTAGTGTATCGATTTATTTCATGCTCTGTCCTCTTAGACCAAATAGGAAGACAGAGTGCTTGCTTCTGCTGTGGGGAACTAATGATTGCATACCACCCATCAGAATTAGAATAAATTGTTAAAAGGTCAGGCAAAATTAATGCATGTTGGACTCATCTATGGATTTAGAAAAAAAAAAAAAAAAAATCCATGAAGTTGCATACTTTATCATTAGAACAATACAGTTTGCTGTCAGTGTCTGAAAGCCTTGAGCTATTGTATTCATCCAGAATGCCACTGTGCCATTCAAAACTTCTTGCTCATTGTTGCATTCCTGGTGCTCAGCCAGTTTGACTGACATAAGCCATTTGATTAGTTGCGAGGCCATTTCCCTGCTAAGGTCGGACAGATTCCTAATGATGTGTTGTGCAGTTTTATGGATTCTTCCCATGAGAATTGGCTAAGCTACCGTAATAAGCTGTCACTGAGGCAGAATCACCCATTAGAAGCCACTCGTAAATGTCCATATTTTTTCTAGAGGTGGAGGTGAGAAGTGCCTCAGTTATATCACATCCATGACATGGCAAACGGTTAACCCTCTCAAGTCAAATGGGGTTGTTAAATTGGACCATGTGTGCTTGGAAATATTGCATCAACCTGTTAAACTCTATATTAAAATGTTGTTACCTCTGGTAAGGTTATGGAAAGTGCAGTCCTGAGACACGGTTGTTACAAAACCCTTTGGATGTGACAGGACTGAGAATGCAAATGTTGTCTTTTAATCCTGGTTTACAAAAGGTGTAAATACTTGGTTTGGTCCTTTTTCAAATTGCATTAAGTCTAGTTATTCTTGTGTGTTTGTTTTGTGTGTATAATTTCTTGTTGATGCATCGTTTTAATGAATGTTTAATAGAGGTTGTAATATTGACACCCCACTGTGAGAATGCAGTTAGCTGGGACTTAATGCTGCTCTTATATCTAATTTTGGATCCATATATATGAGAGGGAATTACAGGGCTGCTCTCACTGTTTGTTTACCTTGGTGTATGTGTAATTACTCTTTATCTGTCTCATGGTGTTTGTCTCCATGTGACAAAGGAGACCTTGTTGTCGCATTCTCGGTCTCAGCACACCCATATTGCAAGTCCACTTTTTAGTTGTTGCCTTTGTTGACTGTAATACAATCATCTCGAGTCTCATGGCTTCATAAGTCCCATGGATGAATATGGAACAGACGATTTGTCACCAAATGTTTGCCAAAATGTAGTAGAAATGATTGCATTGCTTTGTGACCAATCCTTTTTCGTTACGTAACGCATCTTCTCATATGCATGTAAAATCATGTTCAGGTACATTATGTGATCTCTCTGGTTTTATCAGTGCATTCAAAGTCAAGAGTCACTTCATTCAAACCTGATTTAATTACTGTTGAGGTGTTAATATGATTGGTGTCACCGCCAGTTTTATATTTGCTTGATTACTTGGTCTGGCTTTAATATCACTCTCTCGAGTTGTAATATATTAACTGCTATTTTATTTGACTGTCTGAATTGATGCTCAGATTCTTATAATAATGGGAAAAGGTGTCTGTGCAACACCACCTTTTGCAATGCATGGCTTTTTATAGATGAAAAAACACTCCCACAACACTACACCTGGCACTGATATGCATATACATGATGATTCACAAGCCTGAAATCTCAATTCACTATACAGAAAGAATCATTTCTAATAAATTCAGTGTAATATATTCATTAATAAATACAGTGTAATATATTAATTAATGAGGGTCATTTCACATACAGCTTTTGTTTATATGTGGTACATTTTGCCAGTGAAGACCATTGGCTTTGTTCAGTTTATTGCCGATTGTGATTCTCCTAAAAAAAAAAAAAAAAAAAAAAAATGTTTTACCTGGTACTTTATTATTTTTATTATTATTATTTTTTTTAAATTAGAGGTAGAATCCACCTCTATGTCACACAATTTATTTAGTTTTCTCTCTGTCATGTTTCAAAAAAGGAACTCTATGATTTTAACCCTCCATTTGGCCTCAATGTGAAACTCCTGCTGGTACCAACCAAGCAGCGACTGCCAGATTTCTACATCTACATTTGTACTGCCAGGTTTTGTGTATACCAGCTTTCCTTTCAGACTTCACATGACTTGGGGGTAGCTACATAATTTAGTTGTCTGAAGTGGTGACCTCGTCCATGTTGTGACAAGAAGCATTTGTTATACTCTTGGCATTTCTTAGTATTTTTTTCTTCATGTGTAGCCTGTGGGAGCTTCAGACATTCTTCCATACCAGTTTGAATATAACAGTTTGAAAAGATGATTGATTACGGCATATCCGTATATATTTGTGTTTGTGTCTCTTTTTATTTACCTGTAAAATATTAAAAACATCCTAGAGGAACATTTTCTGCCAATAATGCTTAATTACAACTTACTTGTTGAAACAAGTACAGGTTAGTAACAAATTCTGGCTTTCAAATTACTGGGAAAAAATTATAATACAAGATAATTTATTTCACTTTTTAAATGGGCTTAGGCAACACAAGCCTCATATTTGTTTGCAAGTCCTGGAGAGTCGTGCCAACATGATTATTTCAGATTTGCTCAGATGTCCTGTCTCAAACCATTTAAACACAGAACCTCTCTGACTTAGTTTAACGGATGCTGTTTCAGCACTAGGGATCATCGTCATGAGGAAATGAGAAGTCAGAACTTCTGACTGAACAGCTCACATGTCAATTTGCAGTAACACAACAATAAGAGAAACAGCCCCAAACTGAGAAGAATCAAATGAAAATCAGAACAACTCCACTGAGACTACATAAATTATCAACAGCAAAGCTAATTACTTAGCCGTAGTGGTATTTAGGGAATGGCTGGACCTGAATTTTGTCAGCTGAATCATCAATAAGCTGGTTCTTGCTTCGTGGGACTGCCAGCCATTTTAAAAGGATTCAGGAGAATGTGTAAATGTCAGCGGACTGATGGGTCGTTGACTGATGTGTTGAATCAGGGCAGTGATAAAAGTTTTTTTTTTTTTTTTTTTCTCCACTTACTTCCTCCCACAGTATTGCAGATTGACATTAGGGTGCCTGAAGACTCAAAATTGCTCATAAATGTAACTGGGTTTATTTTCCCCCTGTATCCCGTCTCTCATCAGCTGGATTTTGCTCTGGCTCCAGGTTCAGCTGTGCGTTGGCAAGAATATAGTAATCCAGTTTTCTTTGTTCCATGAGAGACGTAGAGTAAAACGATAAAATGGTGGAAAGCCTGCTGCCAAAATAATGGTCAAATCCTTAAACAGAACTCAAAAACTTTGTCAGAAAGCCACTGTCTGGAATATTTCCATATCAATATAGCATTTAAATGAATCACTATAGTGTCAACCACAAAAATACAGTGATATTTCAGTATTTTCTTACCCCTAGCTCCAGGTCACAGGACAAATGGTAAATGCTGTATGGTGGATACACTATATATTCAAATAAAACAAAGGGTGGCTATGTTTTGTTGGCATTGAGGGGAAAAATGAAAGGGAGGAAAAAAGAGAATTCTTAATTTTAGCTACCAAAGTATCCCAGCAACATCACTTACAAGGCGATCTGTCAATTATCCAAAGGATTTTGTTTTTGGGTTTTTCCACTTATATTTATTCAGCACATCGAGCAGCACAAATGAATTAAATTCCAGGCTTGGCAGATTTGTCAAATTTTTTCCACATAAAGACTTAAAAGTCTGCAGAGCTTGATACAACAAAACAAGCCCTCCAAACAGTTTTTTTTTTTTTTTTTGTGACGGTAGAGTGATCCTTTAAGCTCTTCACATGCAGAGGTTTATGTAAAACCTTGGTGTCTTTGTTCTTCGCAAGATGAAATTGGGCCATTGTTGATTCTGGACATGGCCAGTGATGTTGATAGCTTTTTGGTGTAGTCAGGTGTCAGGACCCACGGGTGGTGAATCCTCTGGATTCCTGGGAATTTCAATGCGTTTTAAAATAATGTTCTTGAGAAATCAAGTGTCAAACTCCTGACTGATGCAGGTATAGTTCAGTATGCTTATTATCATTAGATATACTTGTATACAGTGTCTCCTCTATTTTTATTTTCAAAACGTTTTGGTCATAAAACCCAAATTTGGCAATTTCTGGAAAATTTTGATGCCACTAATCCACTGTGTACTACAAACTACAGTATTTCAAGTATTTTCAATTTTAAGAATTTAAAGAAGTCATCAATGAACATCTAATTGGTTTCATAAAGAAGTTGTTTGCATATTGTTAACATTTAAGCTGTAGACTAGAACTAGTTGAACTGGTTGTGCGGATGCGCATTCATACAGTAAATGTATAGCTTTCACAGATGCAGGAAGAGGTGACCGATTTAAGTGGCTGCACAGGGTGCAATTTTTTAACAGCAAGTATTAAAGCAAACACAACCGTGTTAAAAATGTAAGCAAACTTTGATTTAATCAGAACTAGATGAACATTTTAATCAAAGTCCATCTGTTCTGGTGGTGCCTCTGACAAGAACCATGTGCATGAAGATGACCTTAGTTATACACACGCACACACACCAAAAACACCACAGCTATTCTTCTTAGGACACTGCATTGACTTCCATTAATTTGGACAGGCTAAACAAAGCCATATATGTAACCATAACCAGAGATGCCAAAACCTAATCTTAACTCAACCACAACGCAAATCATACGTCTCAACTTCAACAGTTCCTCAGAAATTAGGTTTTGGATTCCATGGAGACTACTGGTCTGAACAACATGACAAGATCAGTGTTTATGCCAGCAAAGGTCATCATAGTACATTTACACATGTTAATCAAAAGAAAAACAATTCCCAGTGACACAAATTGTAAGCACAAGTTAATATAATAACTATATACTATCCCTTGAGCATTCACATTTACTGTGTGATTGGAAACAAGTGTGACATGTCAGTGAAACCAATCACATTCCAGAGTTGTGTTTAGACGAAAAGAAGAACAGACTCATCTGTCATCGGTTTGTCTGCTGCTCTTTGTCGTTGTTGAACAGGTGGTTTGATAGCTGTTGCTTTGATGTAAAGTTTTGCACAAATGGTAATGTTTTAAACTGGAGTTAGCACGGTCTCCACTATGACAGTAGTACCTGTGTGTGTGTGTGTGTGTGTGTGTGTTGTGTATATACAGTATAACGTACAGTGCATTAAACTGCTGATCAAAACAAGCCATCGTAGCATAATGTCGGCTCTGAATCCTCACTTCAATCCGCCTCATGTCGTGTTTATCAGGTTGAGCGACCAAAGGATGGCACAGAGCAGAGAGGCTTTTGTTCAGTCAGTTGTTCAGTGCATCCCTGTTTATGCATGGATAGTGATTTTAATGAGTCCATTCAGACTTTAATGTGTCTGGGATGCAGGACTGTGCCTAGCAACATCACTGCATGGCTTTTGTATATGTACCACTCTTGGAGATGCTATGTTTTTGTGGAAAGGCAATGGGAGTGTGGTTGTGGGTGTTCATGAAAAATTGTGATGAAAATCTGTCAGTTTGTTGGTTGCATTGCAGACATTTGCTCAGGGAATGCTGATGTTGAATTACACTGGTGTGTTATTTATTTTATTTATGTGACAATTTCATCAGCTACTGTGGTTGATGGAGAGCCCTATTAAATCCGTTTTTATTTTTTTTTCCAAATTTCATTACAAATTTCATACAGTTTAATTTTTCTCAACTCTCAACCTGATAAGTAATGAAAATACATTTATAAAAAAAAACAGTGCACTATTTTTTTCATGTGCTTTGTCTGAAATATGTAACTTCAGACAAAAACTCTTATTTCAGAAATTATAATTATAATGAAATGTCTTTCAAGCATATTATGGTGTTCTTCAGGCCAAAGTCCTGGATTAAACTCTTGTCTAGTTTCTGCCGACTTGCTTGTAGCTTGTTCCCATGTTGTTTTGCCTTATTCGTAAGAGCTTAAGAGCTAAGTTGTTGTCGCTTGTCGCTTGTGTTTTTACAGGTCCGGTCAATTGTGTCCTTGCAAAATTTACAGAACACCAACTCTGCCATAAATGTTGTCTAGGGAAACTGTTCCAACCTCTCAGTTTAGCAGTTGATTCCATTTTCATCGCTCAGTTACGCAGTTCCGTCCAAGATTTCTTAATCACGGAAATCATCATGTGTCATGGGAATGGAGTGACTCATGTTATCTGGACTGGTCTGATTTGACATCCAAGAAAGATGATTTGCTGACTGAGACCTTCATGTGTAGCATCTTAATTGACTTATCTTCGATTAATGCTAAAGTACTTTTTAGTCATCCTTGAAATACCCACAGTGATCAAAGAACAATATTATATTCAATATTATGATAATTCAAATTTAGACATATACATTCTAGTATTGGCCTTGAAAACATTACATTGATCACTGATGCTTCAGATTTCAGAGGGAAAAATGTTGGATTTCACTTTTTAAAGCTGAGGCATCTCAGAGACAGCAGTTTGGAGAGCTCAGCAGATGGAGAGTGATGCAGCCAAAATAAGTCACTAGAGCCAAAAGGAAGGACAAACCAAGTGGTCAATTATAATGTGATAACCAATTAAACAATTTCTGTAAATGTTACCTTGAAGTTTATTTTCAAAGACATGGCTTGGAGGCATTTATACCAAGCATGGAGTATGAATGTCACAGTTCAGATGGAGCGTTTTATGTCTGTGAATGCCACAAGACACAAAATGGATACCAGATTTTTTTACATTGTAAAAAGCGCTCTTAATCAGGACCTTGGATTGAGGTTTCCAGCTTTGCTATAAACAGTTATTCTAACCTGTTTTACCTGCTGTGTGAAACAGGCCCCTGGATGCTTGTATGAAAACAGCAGCATGTGTACATTTTTGCATTTATTATTTGCTCTTTTGGTGCCTGTGCCTCTATCCTCACTGTGTGTGGATCTTTACACTGTCTGCTGTCTGAGGGAAACAGAGTTGCTGGCTAATGTCATCTGACAGAGGCCGTCTGTTATGGTCATGTGATACAGTCTCGGAGCAGCGAAGGTCTGCTTAATAGATGCGATCTTTCCATGAATCGGTGCAAGAGAACAGACGACATGCCACATGCAAAGAGCCTGATGCTTAATTCATCATGTTGTAAAATGAGGTCTGGAAATATGACTTCATACACTTAGACAAAATATATTTATCAACAACACAATTTAGTCTTAACAGGTTTGGGGATATCCATGCCTTTTAAAATGTCTGGCTGTGTCAGACAGTAGATGGGGAATGCTTTAGTCTTATCACTGTAACATGATAGACAATATAAGATTTAATCCATCACACCCTCTAATAATCTCATAAGGAGCAGCACTCATTTGGACTTCTTCTAAATAGTGTCAACTTTAATTTGTGATAAAATTCATCTTAAATTGGGGTTAGAACAAGAACAGCCTATGTATTTACCCTAAACCTACCCCTGTGCATATTCATTGCTGAAAGAAGACATTTTCTTTATGTGCCTTCCTGTAGACCATAACAAACATGGCAGCATTTGCTGTTTCAAATATATACTGTATATATATATATTTTTTTTTTACACCAGGTTGACAAAAGGAATTTAACGAAAATGTGCACAATACATTATTATAAAATTTGTTTTATTTTCAGTTCCAGGATAATTAACAGACTTAAAACGGTTTCATAAAAATGTGATGTCATTTTCATTTCTTTAGTTTATTTAATTAATGTTCTCTTTACATCAGGTGTGGAATAGGCTTATTAGGCTAATATAAATGGGAAAAATATGCATTACTTTGCTGCTATACCAGTGGATAGGCACATATTTACAAACTAACTACATGTTGGGTAAAGTTGATTAGTAACTGTTCATGCAACTATCTGCATATGTCTTCAAAAGCTTAAATATAGGCAAATCAAATACTGTACCTAATCACAAAAACATTTAAATGTGTTTTTCACCAATTGGAATGTGTTTATTTGCATTAACTTTCAGGTCAAATGACTGCAATGTCTTCTGATATACTGGTTTACATGACATTTCATTGACTTACATTCATTTCCTGGAGACTTACTCGAACAACCATAGTTATTAGTGCCCTAACCTTAACTCAATCCCTAACCTCAGCGTAACTTAAAAACATGTCTTCACCTTAAACTGTAGTAATTTAGATTATGGGAACTTTTGTCCCCATAATGTGACTGTGTAAACAGATTTAGATCCCAACAACATAAGGAATACCAGGAACGGTCGTAACCTCCTGAGGCCCTCAAGATGGCCAGTCATGAGCACTGTTAGATTCTAGTCAAACAACATGTGGATTGAGTATTGTTTCACTGACACTGATAAGCTCTTCGGGTATCAAAATTTGTAATTGAATCACAACGCATCGTCTGATATTAGGTAATAAAGAGGATGTTTGGTCGATGACACAAAGGTATTGGAGTTTGATACCCTGCCCAAATGGTGATGTTGTGTTTTTGTGACTCGTTACAGCTCCTCTGAAGATGCATGAAATGGAACAGTTAAATGTCAACAGTCAAAACACTAACATATTTTAGAGTTCAGGAAAAATAAGGCTTTTGTGTTAAACAAATACATATCTATGCATGATCAATCCATTTGATCACCATAAATCAGTTTTATTAGACATGCACAAATACAGAAGTGCTCACATGGGCAAGTACGGTGTTTCATTTGCCCATCCATCACATATGCCTACATCTCCTTATTTCAAACCGGCTCCATCTCCGATACAAATCAATGTACCAGTCAAGTGAATCCAGGTGAGATAGAAATCCTCTTACAGAATGCACAATAGGGGACAACAGTGGAGGGGAAAGAGGAGGAGATTACATCTTTGACTCTGCATGCTGCACTGTGGGCGGTGCTGGTGGTGCTCAGGAAAGAACACATGGGGTCAAATTTGGGAAACTAACACAGACTGACAGAGACAAGTATGTGGTGGTGGTCAGGTGAGGGGTGCTAGTGATGTGTGTTCAGTGCATGCAGTAGTTGTCTGACTGATGCATGTGGTGCCCGTGATTTTGGTTGCACAGGTGGGAGACAACTGATTTTCCAAAAACTGTTACAGTTTACTGACTTTGTATATCCTAAATGAATTCTGTTACATTAACAATTTAACCTTAATCCATCAAGCTGAGCACAGCATCAATGTTGATGGAAGCCCAAGTGGCAATTCTACGTGATATAAATAACTGCGTTGTGAAATTTGAAGCCTGACTTGTATTATTAGTATTTTTTTTTTTTGAAACCACAAAAAAACAAACAAAAAACAATTGCTCAAAGGTGGGTTTTAGTGAAAGTTTGTTTACTGCTTGTAAACAATTAGAACCCTGAACATTGACCACAATCTAGATACAATATGTGATTATGTGCAATGCTCAGTAGGTGTCTTTACTGTGTGGTTTTTCTGTGAATCCGTTTTTTTTTTTTTTTTTTTTTTAACTACTTTTTGTCCTTGTATTTGTGTCTTTTTACTTGCCCTTTGCATTTATTAATACATTGAACTGGGGAAGCTCCCCAAATCTTGTTGTACACTGGCTGAACAGTCTTAGTAAGTTATATTCTGTTCTGGTATTAGCTGTCAATCGCATGTTTATGCCTCAATATGTACCCTATTTTATCTGCAATTTATGTCAAATGCAAACATAAAGTATGTTATTAGCATCATCCTGTAGTAATAGTCCTGAAACTATTAACTAATCAGAAAAGCATTTATTGAAGTAATAAATCAAGTAAGACGTAATTTTCTGATAAACTTTAAAACAAAATAGCTACAGCCACTGATGGCCATTCAAGAAAATACAGGTTTGAGGCACTTCAGCATTGGCTTCACCTTCTTCGCCCTGAGGCAAATTCTTTTAAAATACAGTTCATGGACAGGCCACAAATTCAAGCTAAATCCACAATCCTAGTGCATGAGCTCATAGCAACGTATCTATATGCAAGTCCACATCAGCTGATTACCTTCTATATTTATTCAACTGTTAAACCTCCAGGGCACATTATTTAAACTCCCTGAGCCTAACTACACTACACAGCTGCACAGCTGACCTCTGGCACACCTCATTTTCATCCTGAAAATGAAAATGACTTAATCATGTCTGTTGTCACTGATGCCTGCCTTGTTTTGTACCCTGAGGGAGGTTTTGCTGGTGTTTTGTCTGCCTTAGGCTTGTCTCTGTATGCATATGGAAAGGCAGGGAGGTCTCAGAACAAAGAGACATACTGCCAAACATAGTTTTTTATGCTCTTACTGTATAATCACTTGACCAAGATGGGACATCTTGTTGTTTCTCCTTTGCTACCACCCTTGACCTGTTTTCTTTCATTTATTTTATTTTTTAATTTTAATTCCATTGGAACCTCTATCACCAAGCAGTGTGCGGTCTCTAAGACCCTGAGGTGTATGACCTAGTTTTCTCTCCCCTGCCCTTACCTTCTGTCTCTCTCTCTCACCTGCAAACAGAGTGTGTGAGAAAGAATAGAAAAAAGTGGTTTAGTTTGTGAGGGTCCACCAATAGTGACTGCATTATAGCAGGTATTCCTCTGTAGTTGATCCACTGTATTCTGGTAAATGATGTGCTGTATATCTGACTTTTTAAAGTAGCGTTTCTTCCAGACTGCATCAAGGAAATCTAATTGGAGCTGCATGGTTCAGGAAACAGCAGCAGCTGTGATTGAACACACAGGCAGGGAGTTCTTGATTGGTGCGGGCAGAGTACACATTTTCACCAGAAGCCAAATTTGTGAATAAAATACATGTATGATGATGATGATGAACTCTTGCTGAATGTCCAGGTTGATTTTTAGCAGTAGAATCCACCTCTGAAACGTTTCGTGGGCAATTGGTATTCTTATCAGTCTTACTGCTACATACATAAAAAAAAAAACAAAAAAAAAACTATGGTTAATGGGGTGGAGGGAAAGGGCAATATATATCACTTTTTTTTTTAGGGATGCACAATATTATTGGCACAATATCGGTATCGGCAGATATTGGCTTTAAAATGTTATGGGATATAACAATAATACAATAATACAGATATGGGCAAACACACCAAGATTTGCTGATATGACTAATGACTCCAACAGTAGGCTACTACCTCCTTGACTTCTATGCTGGCACCCTCCACAACTATTTCTTTTGTTTATTTATTTTGCTCAATGAAGAAAATGTATCTACATTTGCTGCGGCATGAGTAGACAAAATATTAAGTTAATTTCACAACAGAAGAGACTAAATTACCTCTGTAGTTGGGTGTGTGGAAAATGTACCAGATTTTTTAGCACACTTTTGAACTGACGTTAAAAATAAACATTAAACCTTTTGTGAATTACTTTAAAAAAAGTCCACTAGATGCAGATGCTTGTCCATGTGCTCAAGCTCACAGCTGTTGTGTGAGTATAATGTAGCATATGATTTTGCAAATCTCAGTATTTTCCAGTATTGCGATGATATCAAATTGTGACTTAAATATTGTGACAATATCATATTGTGGTGTCTCTGGCAATTCCCACCCTTAATGGTTAACACAGTGCTGTGGTGGAAGAACACCCAAAAACAGGCAAATGGTTACAATGCACCATAAAATATGACCACTTCAGATTTCGCACATTCATAATCTGGAACTCTTTTTTTTAATCTGCGACGGACAATACTGTCTGGAAGTACTCACTTTTCTTGGAAATGTTATACTTTAATGGTTTTTTTTTTTAGAATAACTAATGACTGAAGAAATACCTATCAGCCTCAGCTCTATTTTTCTCTTTTTTTTTTATAGTGTTAACCACAATCTCTTATTGCTGTTTGTTGCCAAATCAGAATACAGCTGAGGACAAACAATGTTGTAGATGGTGTACAGGTGCTGCTGCAATTTACAGACCATAAAGACATTTATTTGGCTCAGCCCACACCTTATACAGTATTTTTTCCTTCCTTTGATTAATGTAGATTTATTACCATTAAAGAATTTTTGATATATGTGGAGTAGAGTTTAGAATCTCTGCGCGAGCCCGTCCTGGCCCTTGCTTATAATAGCCCACTTATAAAAAAAAAAAAAATGTTGGGTTTAACTCAGGCCTCAGCTCTATTTTTCTCTTTTTTTTTTTTATAGTGTTAACCACAATCTTATTGCTGTTTGTTGCCAAATCAGAATACAGCTGAGGACAAACAATGTTGTAGATGGTGTACAGGTGCTGCTGCAATTTACAGACCATAAAGACATTTATTTGGCTCAGCCCACACCTTATACAGTATTTTTTCCTTCCTTTGATTAATGTAGATTTATTACCATTAAAGAATTTTTGATATATGTGGAGTAGAGTTTAGAATCTCTGCGCGAGCCCGTCCTGGCCCTTGCTTATAATAGCCCACTTATAAAAAAAAAAAAAATGTTGGGTTTAACTCAGGCTCTGTCTCATCATTACAGTTAATGGTTTGGGTCAGGCTGTTTTTTTTTCCCGATCTAAACTGTAATGTGGAGTCTCGTAGGATTGCCATGAAAGGGAAGATAGACATTAAAATATTTTAATTTTTGCACCCGTGGCTCCAAACAAGATGGAGATAAATACCTGTCTCTCCATGGAATACTAATTATTTATTACAAAATGTAATCAAGAATGTAGGAGTTGGGAACTAACTGTGTGTTTATATATCTCAAACAACATGGATGCATGTGATTTGGGCTGTCTTTCATTGTACTTGTTACAGGAACTTATCATGATGTTTGTTCAACCATGCTGTTGAAGTGTCCAGAGTTGTCTTCTCCTAATCTTTTTTCATTTTTTTCCTTTTAGATTGTCAGTGTTGCCAGCATTTAAAGTACTGAGTTCACATACAGAAGATAAGCCTCTTATGCCAAGCCAAACTGACTCCCATTCTGTTGTTATTTATTTGGCTAAATAAGGAAAGGAAAACAAAATAGGAGGAATCAGATAGAGTTAAGTGTGTTGTGAGTTACTTCAGTCACTTCACACAAATAGGCAGGGTGTTGAAGACATAAGGGAGGGTTAGAATCCAAGGAATTCCACAATATTGGTAGCATTTTGTTTCTAGTTATAGTTTTAGTGCTCAAGTTTTAAGTCAGACTTGCCTTAATGTAAGTAACCCTTTCACTATTGGGCAGGTCCAGTGTAAGCTATAACTACAATGGTTTTTGAGTCACAGTCACTATGGTGGCCTTACAAATTAAAATCCGGCTCCATTGATGATATACTGAAAGTATATGTTGAAACTGAGGAAGAAGTGAGTGGATGAGAGATAAAACCCAGAGGGAGTGGAACAAGGATGTTTCTTGGACAAACAGTAGTCCACTGTAGTCACCATAGCAGCATGATACTTGAAAGAGTTTGAGAGTGTAGGTTGTGGTTAAGTGAATTTCCATAAGGAGATCATTACCATGTGTTTGGCCACATTGACAGCAAGTATGAGAACATACAGTTTGTAGTCCTAACACTTGAAGGAGCAATATTTTCCCAAATGCACTTTGTCATAAATGAATCTATAGTGTGAAAATATTTACATCGACAGAAAATATGCAGCTTGAATTTTGAATGATGAGTCTTATTCCTCTGTGAAATGTCCTTGATTTTTGAAGAAACGGTGTTAGAACACAGACATCATTTATGTCATTAACTTAGGTAAAGGATGTAGAAAAATCACCTGGACATCTGTGTCTTGTTGTGTGCCTTGCTACATAAAGCATGTTACTGTGTTGGCCTTTGGAATAAACCATTATTCCACACCTAAGTGCACGGCCGTATATTTTCAAAATGGAAGTTATTACCAGGGATACTGGCCTGGTGATGTCTGACTCAGAATTCATTTCTGTGAAACATTGCATGGTCTTCTCCCTAAGGCTCTAACATAAACCCTAAAGACATGACCTAGTACTTGTATGACTTACCACCAGCTTTTGTCTGCTTTGTAACACAATCTCTTCTTGCTGGTAATGGGGAATATTTGGATTAGTATTCTCCATGGAGTTGATACAGATACCATTAACAGACTGTTAATAAGGTCCGGTAGCCAGTTGACATAAAGTGAGTTTAGTTAAATAACATTTAACTAAGATTTTGTTTTATATGTTGACAATATTACTAAAAATAGTTTTGGGCCATACCTGACAACTTGTGTGGTAGATGGTATCGACTGCAACATAAACAAGGGGGGGTTACACATTAACAAAATAAGATAAATGTCCATCAGATTGAGTTAGATAAATCCACCATTCACATGCTGTTGTCAGTTTCACTTTCACTGTCTTATGAGTAACGGATTACTTGACTTAGGATTGTTGTATTGTAGGTCAGGAAGCCAGTTGAATTGAATATGTTGGACACAGCTGGGGCATGATGCCTTACAGTGCACCACTGATTTATCTCTCATGACAGGGGACCTAGCTCAGCATGCCAGTGGCATTACCGACATTAATCAAGTGAACTACAGCCATGCCCATAGGAAATTAATTAACATAGCATAGGCTATTTATTTATAGGGGATAATTTATTTGCACATTTCTCAATGATTTCACTTACAACAGACCCACATTCACAGATCCAGGCAGATATTCATATAAGGAGGGAACAACTGACAAATAACTTAAGTTTTCTAATCTACTTTTGAGCTTTTATTAACTGTGATTGCTCCCATGGGTGGACCTCTCCATGTGTTTATGACATGGTTACCCTCATAACACAGAAACATATGAAACAGTGAAAGTGCTTTTACAACAGAGAGGCTGCACTTGCTCGCTTTCAATAATTCCTCTGTAATAGCAGGGAGCATGTTGTGGGCTTCATCAAATCTGATTGCTGATTCAGCTGTGTTATTTCAGGAAAAATTCTATTGTTTCACTTGCAACGGGAATTAGTATAAAGCTCCAGAGTGGCTCGCGGTAGTCCATGCCAGTTGGGCACATCTTGCCAAGCAAACACAGATTTCTTTGCTATAGTTTCAAAACCACAGTTGTCCTTCTTTCATCCATTGCCCACATTGTTTGAATAAAAAAAAAATCCATTGCACCTATTAGTATGCATGTGGACATACGGTCTTAAATGAGGTGTGGCCAGTGCGGCATGTTAGGTGGTGCTTTGCATTTTTGGGGCAGTTTTGGCAATTCAGCTTTTGACCTACAAAACCTAGTCTCACCTTAGTGGCGCAGTGTTTCAGTTATTTTTAGGGCACACCTTCACAGTAGTAATATGTCTCACAGCAGTGTGTTTGCGTGTGAAAAATGACATTTTACTACCTGTCAAATTTGTCAGGTAATCTGCAAAGGTGCAAACAAGTCTCTATTACATTGGCACATTTTGTGTCTAGTTGTTGTGGGAATAGCGTCATGGAGTCTTTCTGTAGGATTTCTTTGAAATGTGCTGTGCTGATTGAACAAACTGATGGGAATCTAAAAAATTATTATTATTTTTTTTTTAGTTTTTCAGTAATAAAATGTTTCATTAAGTGTCCTTACAAGTCAGCATAAATTAACATAAACATTTATGTTTTTTGTATGGATGGGTTTAAATTAATTTTGTCATTTGTGAGACTTGAAGGTATTCCAAAAACTGCTTTAATCAAGTATGTCATATATTAATTGTATATGCAGGCTATAGGAAATTGTAAGGACAATTGTGCAAGCCTGGGATAAATTATTTCTGACAGTATAGATTTGGGTAATATAAAGACATACTATAGCCATATTTCTTTTGGTAGATACAAAAGATTCAATGATCTAAGAAGTGAATATATATATATATATATATTTTTTTTTTACATTTGAGTAAGAACATTCAAGTAAGAACATGTTCGACATAATTGGTAACCACTGGAAAGATGCAGGGCAGCCAGAGGCTGTGAGTTGTTGGTCTCAACTGCTTATTCTTAGATAAGAAAGGATGCACTGAGGTATACGCTGACAACAAGCATAGCCCTGGGGGGAAGAGGGGAGATAAGAGACATGAGCACCAAGGTTAAAGGTGTAATGGAGATCTATGTCTGGGGAAAAAAAAAGAAAAAAAAATTAGATTTACAACATCAAGCAAGAAAATACTAGGTGTTTTAGCAAGAGCAGTTGAAAAAGTATGCTCAAGAGAAAAATAAATAACTCATGGGAGGAGCATAAATTACCAAACAGACAACACAGGATGTTTATATTTGTGTTTACCACACCGGACAGATGGTCTGTAATTAATGAAATTCAAGTAGTAAGTCTGATTAATTGGTGTGTTGTTGTTTTTTTTTTTTTTTTGTTTTTTTTTTATTATTATTTTTAGACTGGACAAAATGACTCCACTTTTTTCCCACTTTTCAGTGAGATGTGCTTCCATCAAAGAAGTCATCTTTGAATCTGATTACCACTCTCGCAGGCATAGACATTAGGTATTCCCCTCTGTTTTTTTTTTGATTGTGTTCAGTAAAAAGAAAATGTTGCTTCAGCACAAAAACAAAATAACAAAATAAAAACACAGCAGTAAACCAATAACTCTGCTGAGCCTTCAGCCTCATAAAATTGCACACTAATGTACGTTTGCCTCAAGCTTGACATGGAAGTCATTAAAAGGATGCACTCTCGTAGTGACCATGTTGTTATGAGCTACAGAGTCAGAGAGCGGGGCCTCAGCATCTACTTCCTGGTTGAAGCTGATTAAGACGTTCATACATGTCACCACAGAGCCTGTGGCAGGCGGAATATGTATCCTGCAAGCAGCTGGCAAGTTGTCAAGCTCATCATGTTGATCCAGACCTGTTACGAAGAAAATACTGTAGTTAGAGAATGTAGTTAGAGACTGGTTCCTCTTTACCTTTTATAAAGTAGTCAGTGCCAGTACAATGACAACATTCATTATGGGACAGAATAACAGTGTGAGGGGACACTGCTGCAATCCAGACCTTGCAGTGCCAAGGCCTAAATCGCTGTCTGAGACCTGTCACTACATACAGACAGTGATGAAAGTTATGTCTCTGCCAACATTTGAACCATCCATATCTTCTACCACATGACTCTCGCAGACAAAGTACTTGACTTAGCAGTGAACTTGGAAGCATCTCAGGAATGAAAAAACTAGTATCCTTGGAAGTGGCTGAGGCGGATGGCATGTCCTGGCCTAAAAAGGAGCCAATGCAAACTAAGTAGTAGTTTTGAGTGAGATAAAGACAAGACAATGTGCAGAGGGAGAAACAGAGCTTGCAGAGTAAAACATGGTATATTCTTCATGGTATATACAGTTACTAGGGCAGGACTTGATTTTTAATTTCTGAGACTGTTCCAGGATGAGGGTAGTGAGCATTATTCCAGCAAGAGAGAGGGAATATAACCAAATGGATTCTGAACTAAGAGGGAGTTGGTCGAACACAGAAACATCCCATGTGACTACTCCTGATAGACAGAACCCATTATGTATGAAATCCTTGGCCAAGCAATTTGTAATTTTCTTCTCTACCTAAAACACATTCTGGGATATGAAACAGCTCCTGTTGAATTTCCACTTCAAATGAAACCTTGACCGGTGTGTTTTTGATTGGGTACACTCAACACATCATGGCCTATTGGAACAAGGCCATCAATGTTGGATGAAGGCTGTTTCTACTGGCCCTGGGCCATGACCCATGCAGGTCATCACACTAAAACTGTAACTGAGATCAGTGTTATCAAGTTTATACATCTTTATAAGGTGGACAGCCATGTTTACACTAATCTTATATAATCATCAATGTATATCAAAATTTTTGGTCTAGGAAGATATTTTCTAATTTTTATTTGCTTCAAAGCCATGGCAAATTTACAACCCCCTGCCTGAATTAAGTACTGATCTCTTAATGATTGAGGTCTGGTTCTCCAGTGCAATATAAGTGAATAATTGAAGTGCTAAATTGTTTTTTAAAGTGATTATTTGTAGTTGTTTAGAGTAATGAAAAAAAAAAGAATGCTCTCACATTAGCTCATTCTTTCCTTTTGTATAACCAGGGATCGTTTTATTAGCTGCTGACATTTCTCCACCATGTTTCCTTCTCTAATTGCCCTCTTTCTATGGTCTGTGGGATGAATATGCTTGTGTTTTAAATGTATCTTCTTTAAAAGCACCATAAAGGCTTAACAGCAGAAGGCATTCCTCTATGCTCCATTGCTTTCCAGATATTTGCTGCACTTTTCAGAAGTGACTGGTCTTTTTAAGTGGATTTTTTTTGCAAATCAGACGAACTAATAATATGCGTAGTCTTAGTAAACACCTTGCCCATTGAAAGGTTGTAGTGTTGGGTTGGTTCGCGAGTGATTCGTTCAAAAGAACGAATCGTTCGGCTGAATGAACTGACCTGAGTCACTTACTGAAACGATTCGTTCATTTCACAGTCAGACAGACACATATTGACCGAATCACTCACTCAGTGAGGGAGTCTCCGTGAGTCTCAGCTAATGCAGTCAGTGTGAGATGTTATGTACACGTAAAATGAGAACATAAAGACACACACAGTCTAGTTCCCTGTTGTTTTAACAGACTTTCTCAGTAAACACAAACTCAAACGTTAAGCTGGTCTGTAATGAGAGGACACTGTGCATTAATTAAATATCTTAATTTAACGTAACTCAGGCAATTCAGAAACTAATAGACAGATGTAGTAAAGTTATTCTTTGTTTCAAGATAAAAAATTCATAGCGTAACAAACACAGGAAAACGTTTCTGTGATTATTTAATGCAATATTTAATTATATTTATAAGTGCAGCACTCTGATACCGTTCATAGTTTCTGCTGCATGTTTGTTGAAACCTACAATATGACCAAAAACAGTGGACTGAGACAGATCCTCTCACTGTGAGAAAACAGTACGTGAACTAGTTCATCAGGTGATTCGTTCTTTGGGAGGAAACCGTAATGAACGGATTCATGAGGTGATTCGTTCGTTGCGGGGAAACTGTACATGAACTATTTAATCAACTGAATTGTTCACTTAGTGAAAGAGTCAGCAGTCTACGCCATGTACCAGTTCCCTAACTGAACTTAAGACTTGAGTGAATCAGCGGTTTAAACATGTGTTAATCTCCAACATACTGCATATCAAGGAGCTCTAATTAAAACTGGCGACAGTGAGCTGAATCACAACCCATTCAGCTCTCAGTTCCTCTCATAGTGAGGAAACATTGCGTTAACCAGTTCTTCAGTTGACGAGTCAGCCTTCGCCACGTACGTACTGCTAAACTGACTGAACTTGATATGTGCGCCCTGAATGAATATGTGCGCCCTGAATGAATCGGCTTAAACTGTCAGAATCAGCCTCAGCAAATCCAACATCAATGCCAATTCATGCCGAACTGTAGATCACTTTAAAAGAAGCGAAACCCCCGAAAGGATGTGCTAATCTCCAATGTTTATTAAGGAAATCCCTAAAATCTTAACATTTAACAGTGGAGTCTGGTGTATTTAGCGACAGCACTGCCGACAGCTGGTGATAGTGAGATGAATCACGACCCGCTTAACTGTGTATCATTTCAGCGAGTGATTCAGACCGAGAGGAAGAAGTGAACAATTTGGTGAACGAATCTTTTGAACAAATCTTTTTTTAATGAACAAATTGGAAAGATTCAGTACACCTAAAAGAATAGTTGTTTCCATCACTAAAAGGTTCATATCTGAGCAATATTTTTGAATTGGTTTTAGAAACTGTATGCAATACATGTTTTCTTTTTGGTTTTTGTTTTTTTTTTACTTTGGCACGGATTTTACCTGAGTGTTGGTTGACCAAGGTCTCAGCTAAGGCCACCATAACAAAGGATTAGTAAATCTTAATGTGTGTAGAATTACCATTAAGTCTCCCACTTCAGCACAAGCAGACGACCCGCATTGGTGGGCCACCCTGACATTACAGTGAGGGAGAGGGAGAGAGATGGGGAATCTGAATAGGTCTTGTTAATGGGATTGTAGCCTTTTAGAAGACGCCCATGCACTCAGCAGATAAGGGGACTGTTTATCCCGTTAATGTGTCACTTAAAATACATTAGGAGAAGAAGGGCTCTTGTTTTTGGTTTGTCTTTTGGCACTCTGCCTCAGTAATCCTGAAGAAAGAGCACAGTGGACAAGGCATTTATAGATCCATGCATGAATTGAGCTTAAAGTTGTTTTTTAGTGGGTTAAGGTTGCAAAATTCTTGTAGTCCAAAATATATTTTGACATGCACAGTAAAAAGTGACATACTGTCAAATTTGTTACATTTATTAAAAATGTAGTTTTGTTTGTCACAGTGGGGCAATAGGCAGCTTGTTTGTTGATTTATTATTTTGTTTATTCTGTTTACCTGAGGTTTCCAGGGGTGTTCGAATTCCTCTATTAAACATATATTGTTCTTTTATTCAGTCTTTGTTGTTAGAAAATAGTGTATATAGAATGGTTTTAGCAATGGTTAGTGATAGCTGGATTGTTTTCTTTTATTTCAGTAGTATATTTTATATCCTTTCAGACACAAGATGCATTACATTGCTGTGACTTTCACTTAACTCCTGGGATGTTTGGGGGGGGGGGGAGGATGACATATGTGCTTTCTTTAAGGCACTCACTTCAAATTCCTAATGGACTTATTGCCACACTTTGATTGTGTGTTCTGAAGTCATAAGTCACCTTCTTCTTAATGCTATGGGCTTACCAGTGGTGCCTTTAGAAAATAGTGTATATAGAATGGTTTTAGCAATGGTTAGTGATAGCTGGATTGTTTTTTTTTATGTCAGTAGTATATTTTATATCCTTTCAGACACAAGATGCATTACATTGCTGTGACTTTCACTTAACTCCTGGGATGTTTGGGGGGGAGGAAAGGATGACATATGTGCTTTCTTTAAGGCACTCACTTCAAATTCCTAATGGACTTATTGCCACACTTTGATTGTGTGTTCTGAAGTCATAAGTCACCTTCTTCTTAATGCTATGGGCTTACCAGTGGTGCCTCTGGAAATATGATTGTTTTTTATTTAGGAGGTGGTCGGTGATCAGTCCAACAGCTGCCACTATGATTGAGCACAAGAGGACCCGGTGTAAGTGAGGAAATCAGCGATAAAGGCTGAGTGGCACAAACACAGCCTCTTATTAGCAGGAGATCCTTTACTAGAACCCACTTAGAACTCCTGGGACAAAGTTGTTTTCATTACAATCCTGGTTCACTGATACGAAAACATCTGTTTGGTTTGTCAGAAACTGCTTGCCTCGGAAATTTAGAATGTCATTGCACTAAAGTAACTGTAAATACTATAAATATTTTATTTTTAGATGACGAGCTCATGGGGTTAGGAATTTCAGTTTAGAGATTTCAATCCTCCAAGAAATAAGTGTAAAAATACTCTTTGGACAAATTGGATATGGGACAAATTATATCCTGCTCAAAAACAATTAAGGGAACACTTAAACAACACAATGTAACTCCAAGTCAGTCACACTTCTGTGAAATCAAACTGTCCACTTAGGAAGCAACACTGATTGACAATCAATTTCACATGCTGTTGTGCACATTCAACTATGTAAAGAAAAAAGTATTTAATAAGAATATTTCATTCATTCAGATCCAGGATGTGTTATTTAGTGTTCCCTTTATTTTTTGAGCAGTTTATATTAGTATATTGCATGACTATATTTAAGTAGTATTGCATAGTAAGAAGTAAGAATAACACCATTATATACATTTGCAATATACAGGTTTTTTGTAGTAAAAGTAGGTGGAGAGTCAAATGACTGAAAGCCTGCTGCCAACTAGTGTTCAAAGGCTTAAATACAGCACAAAACCACAATATTTATACAGAACTTCAAAGAATCAATGTGGTGTCTTGTCAGTTAAGATTGTGACAATCCAGTGTATCAGTATTTTCACACACCCTTTGTAAGATTATCACTGCTGCTTATACATTTTACCTTGAAAAATGCATAAAGTGGCCGCTGCAGTGAGGAGCATGTGAAAAAGGGAGGTGAAAACCAGGTCATCCAAAGAAACAGGTGTTGAGTCAACAGAAATTGATCCCACAGTGGTGATTGGTGGGGGGGGGATATAGCGACAACAGTCTGCAGTGCTTAGAGGTTTGAAATGTAGAGAAAACCCTTTTTTCTTGATAATTTCCTTTATCCACAAACTTAATGGTACTTACCTTTTTACTTTTGGAACATTAAGAAATGCGGTGATCAAATTAATGAATGTAGAAGAATTTCACTGAGACATTTTTGCACACAGATTTTCTTGGTGTATTATACAATAGAGCTTCATGATGGGGTGGCCGACTTTTTCTTCAATCAGATTGACAGCTCCTTTTTGTCTCCCAACCATGGCAGGTGCTCCGTCTGTTGTCACCGCAAACATTTCCCGATGTTAATCCCTCGTTCCTCAAAATGTTCAATTAACGCCTTGGCTACGTCCTCACCTTTTGTTGTGTCAGGCATAGGCTTCAAGCAGCAGAGTTCCTCTCTGATCTGATCAGATGAATCGCAGTATCTTGCCATGACAACCAAGCGCGGAATGTCATTCACGTCCACGCTTTCATCAAGTGCTATGCTAAACACTGTAGCATCTTTCAACCCAGCTGTTTGCTGAGTTCTGACATTTTCTGCCATTTCATTGATACGTCGCTGAACAGTTCTAGCTGATGTGGGAATGTCATTTATCCTTGTTTTGATTGTTTCTTTGTTTGGCAAGTTTGCAAAAAGAGTATCTGAGCAACGGAGAAAAGCCTCCTTTATATATTCACCATCAGTGAAGGGCTTTCCATGTTTAGCAATGCAGTGAACAATGCGACAGCTTGCTTCTGTGGCGTGATTTTGAGCCTTAGCAAAATCTTTGAGGGAGCTGGCTTGTTTTTCATACCTGGACACAGCACACTTAATTGATTCTGCTTTATCTGCTTGGTCTTTGAACGTCTTCTCGTACTTTGTCTCAAAATGCCGCTTAACACTTCGGCACACAACATTCTCACAACATATGGTGCACACAGCACGGCCTTTCAAAAAGCAAACTCTTCAGTCCACGAGGGCTGAAATGTCCTACCTTTAGCTTTTTTAGCACACGGCGCTGCCATTGCTTGACTAGATCTTAAAATGAGTAGCCTATATCTTTACACATCTGACGCGTGGGTCAGTGCTGTGGGGAATGTGTGCGGGAAATCTTGCTTTTTTTTCTTTTTTTTTCATCCAGAGGTGCCCAGCGTGCCAATGATTATGCCGCCGCGTGCCTACCGTGTCACGCGTGCCAAAGGTTGCTGATCCCTGTCTTAGTGTGTGGCTGACTCTCACAGTTTCTGGAAAGCAAACAAAAAACACAGTTGATGTAACATTGATGCACTTTTAATTGTATTCACCCTCATTGGTCTTTATGTGAATGCCAGACATTTCATTAGTGTTTGCGTTGAGACATTTGGGTGGCATTTATTTGCAAAGGGTGTTAAATTGGATAGCGGAACCCTGCATGTTTTTTGTAGTTAGGCCTGTGCCTGCCTAAACATTCCATAGCTCCCATTAGATCTTCATAAATGGTAATGGCACAGTTAGCATTTGGGGAATATGGCACCCAGACCGTTTAGTAGCTAATAAAAGAAGGCATTTTCCCCCCCCTAACATGTTTGCTTCACTACTGATTAGCATTTCCCTTTGGCAGGAGTACGAAGTTGAAAGTGAAAACATGTGAAATTTGTCATGGTTAGAGAAGGTTCTTTTGACAGGTGTCAAAGTGAAGTATCCCACCCCATGACTCCTTCTCTCTCTTTTTTTTCCTTCCTCTCACATCATCCTTTCTGTCCTGGCTTTGATTTTGGGTCGAAGATATTTGAAACCAATTAATCCATCCTTATTCTCTCATATGAATTATTGAGTATTCATCTACCCAGTGTGTTGTCATAAGACATTTATATAGGCCATGTGTGCACATTGAGATGTGGGGTGTAGTCAGTAGAGGACTGACACATTATGCCATGTATGTAATGGCAGTCAGCAAAGTGCCTTTAGGGTGCCGGCTTTCATCCTTATAAGCGTTGATGACACATGCTTGTTGCCGAGCTGACAAGCTGTCACAGAGCTGTCATGCGTGCACAATCACTGACTTTACATAGCCATGATCACCTTTAAAATGATGAATACTAACCTTTTGGGAGTGTGTTTTAGTTCGTGGGTGGGCTGAATATATGCATGCATATGTTTTTCAGTTCCTCGAAAATATATTCTAGTAGCAGGAATGTCTCGATCCCCCGTCGGCAGCTTGTCAGGCTGTGGATGTTTCTGTGCAGCCTTGGCAGTTATCGTCATTATCAACACACAGCACGTGCTTTAACTGATCGTCGTGCCATTGTGTCAAAGAAATCTAATCAGAAGGGTAATGCTGTATTTTGAGTGCAAATGAAAAAAAAAAAAAAAAGTTTGAGATGTTGAAGTCAAACAGAATGGAAATAAGAACACTGAGGTGAAGATTTAGCTAATACATTTTGGAGATGGTCCATTGACAAGGGATTAGATTTTGACTCGGGGCTCATGCGATTTTTGTGACATGCTGTTGAAATGGGTTCCAGCTGTGACAGTGTGCTCGTAATGTCCCTATATCCTAGTAAAATCACCATGCATACTGCCATAGTATTGGTGGAGTTTTCAGTGTTTATCATCAGTGAAGCATCCTCAGAATATGGGATCTTGGGCAAGATGATTTTCAGCCTTTCACCCAAAAGAAGTAGCTAATCACTGTCTATTCAGATATTAAGATCTTTGGAACATTTATTCAGTTTGAGTGGATTTTATTTTAAACAAGCAAAGAACCATTGTTTGCTGTGATAAAACCCAAATTCAGTTCAGTCATTTCCACTACACAAACACTCTTGACTTGACTTGCTCTGATGCTGGACACTGCTGACACTGGCAGTTGATAGGGTTTTTTGTCTTCTACGTCCACAAGGGGCAGCTGTGAGTATGTTAAGAACACATTAAGACAAATGATGCTTTTCCGCTATACATTTCTAGCACTACTCAGCACGGGTTAACTCTACACGGTTTAGGTACCAGACATGTAATTTTCTATTACTCCATAGTAACTCCTCACTGTAGATGGGGTCGGTGATGAGCAAAGCAGTACTTTTTGGTGGACTGAATTGATTAGAATCGGTTAATTCTAAAGATTCGTTCAGTACAAACTTTCTGTCTGACATAGTCACTGAACTAAAATATGGCGGACGAGGTTGTAATGTGGCTCTCGATTGCCACGTTTTGGCAGTGCTGTCACTATATACGCCAGACTCCTGTCAAATATTAAGAATTTTAAAATTCCCTTGCTAAATGTTGGAGATTAGCACATGTTTTCTGTATTTTTATGTCTTTTTTTTTAACTGATCTACAGCTCGACATTGCTTGGTTTGGGTCTTGTGTCAGACCTCGTGCTCATGACTCTTCTAGTGTAGACACTCTAGGCCAATCCATGGCCAGCTGTGCCAAGCCGAATTGTACTAGAACTGTATGGTGTTTGTAAGCAGTGCATTGGTTTGCGGGTTCATTGAATAATATTTGCTATTCATAGTGGTATTTGTTTTCCTTTATTGTGCAGAAAAAACATATAGATATGTTACCACTCTTATTATGTCCAGTTCAGTACCACTTTTCCTGTCTTCAGCCATGGGTATGGGGCCACGATCCCATCAAATGTTCGAGTTGCCCCTCCAAATTGTCCTGTTCCATCCCATAATGAAATATGGGGAAAAAAATAAAGGCATTCATTTTACATACTGATATATTTGAGGTGAGATTTTAGATAACATTAAACAGTACTTAGTCTACTAAACCATAAAGATTACTTGGATTAATATATTAATATTAACATTCAATCAAAGCAATAGAGAACTGGGATTTATTTTTTGGCAAGCAGCATGCATTAAAGATTCAAGTATTCAGTTAGTTTTTCTCTTCTGTTTGATGGCTCCCTGGTCTTTGTGCCCTTCATCTCATCACAGATTCATCTTTGAGAGTCTCTGGTCAGTAAAAATCACTTGGGGAAACTCTCAAGGCAAACTTTGTGAATTATGAAAAAAAAATGAAAGATTTTACACAGCAGGACACAAAGTAAGCACTTACACTAACACCAGCTCTTGTAAGAAGAGTTCTGCCAAAAATGTGTGTTCAGAAGATTCCACTTATATCTTAAGTGCCTGCAGAATGGACTTAGCAAAGAGTAAGGGGGCTTTATGAAGGATGTGGTGTCTCTTCTGTCAATTACAAAAATTGAAAAGTGACAAAACCAATGTTTTGCTATTTGTGAGGTCTCTGAGTTTTTTTCCCTGCAATTTTAAGCAACTAAAAAGTTTATATTTACTTTAATGTTCAGAGCAACACATGGATTATTGCAAAATATAATATTAAACATACATTTTATTCATTTGCCTTCCATTGCTCCAGTATTCTTCATCATATCACTGAGCAGATTTCTGGTTCAGGTTTACTGATATTTCAGAGTATTTGCCAAAACTTTATTCCCTGACAGGGAATCATCCATGTGCTGCTGTGACGAGAGTGCAGAATCTAATCACTAGACCACCAGAGAGTTGGCAAGGTAGTATATTGCATGCACTATTGCAGTACCTGTTCAATATGTGCCAAACCATTCGACAGAAATGTGATTAACAGGCAGATGAATGGAACGGCGTGTGTGCTTGTGTGTGTGCGTGTGCATGTGTGTGTGAGAGAGAGGGCGATAGGGCAGGAGTGGCTCTTTTAGTGACATATCCTTTGCGTTTGGAAAAATGTCTCTTGCATTTCATATCCAAACTTCTCCACAGTTAGCACTGCACTCACTGGTACAGTTTGTAAGTCACCTACTATGTTTGCCAGTGTTGCTAACCATTGGACTGTTATGTGAGTCAAACAGACATACTTTCCTTGCATTTATAGATACAGTGTGGAAAATGACCAGCAGTTATGGAAACAATACATTTTCAGTAATGGCCGAAACTGCAAAATGTTCATGTTAATCATTTTGACAGTTTGTTTTTTGACTAGAGGTTTATATCAGGAGTGTTGATAACCCTTTAAAAAAACAGAACCACTACAAATTAGCTTTAATACTCTACAGTGATCCTAAAAATGTATTTTGTCTCACAGTTTCTCTCATTTTTTAATTGTTCTAATTTTTTGAGTTGTCCTTGAGTCTGGGTATATTTTCAGTTGACACCCTTGCTGGAAGCAAACCTGCTTCAATCTCAACACTGTGTACACATGCGCACACTGCCATGCACTGTATTCACATTAATAATATTCCTCCTAATGATTTACAAGCAGACCTTGAGGCCAGAGACCTATATCCCACTAATGTCTGGCTTCTTGCCCAATGACAAGCCTTACAGCACAAAAGACAAGGACACACATACATACACAACCCTTTTGTCTCTAAATGGCATGCACACAGTTTCCTCGTCTACATAACACCGGCGCAAATGTACATACCAAGTCTGTCCATCCTTCCTGTAAAAAAATAAAAATTGAAATTGAATGTTGAGCACAGAGTTTTAACCTTTTAAAAGGTTTTCAGGTACATAAAACAGCATATTGTAACAAAGTGCTAATCCTTCAACACAATGTGTTTTTTGTTTTATCTCTAATTTTTTGAAAGAAAGTAGTGATTGAAGATTGGGTTAATTTGACACTTTAAATTGACCGTCGTTGTAAATGAGAGTGAATGGTTGTTGGTCCGGTGATGGACTGGCCAACCCTGACTTTAGCCCTTCGTCAGCTGGGATTGGCTCCAGCTCCCCCCTAGGACCCTCAAGAGGATAAAGTGATTGAAAATGAATGAATATGCATGCAATGAAGAAAACTAAACCAGGCCCTATGTAGCTTTCAGTTAGCAGCAGACCTG